>JAXCHB010000011.1:21905000-22505000 GCA_036926305.1 Uropetala carovei
CTTGTTGGTTATCAAGTCACAATTCACAACAAAAGCTCAAAATGTCCTCCATCTGACTCAGTGATGACACGTCTAATCATGGATTGTCGCACACTTTCAAAGTTGTAACTTAGTTACAAAATCTGAAAAAATGTGGAGATATTCCATCAAAAATGTCTACCTCATGTAAAAATGTTAAATATATTGAAATGTATGAAATTATAAAGCAATATCAGAAAAAATATAGACTTACCCGTAGAAACTAAAAGAAAACACTAACTGGAATGAGAAAAATATCCAGGAATGAAAATGAGCGTGCAGGAAAAAGAATCTGAAAAAATAAGAACATTTGTGATAAATATGAATTTTTTCATGAGAAACGTAAATTATAATTAATTATAAGAAACTATAAGTCAAAATAAGTAAAAGAATACTTACCTAACACTTACACGGAAAAATGGAGATTTTGGTGACGGGAACACTAAAAAAATGCAAATAGTAGAAACGAAGCACACTAGATCACAGACAGATGGTTACTGTAGGCGAATGGAAAGTATCTTGCCTTTTAAGAATGGCTACGGCAATCCCCACCACAAAGAAAACGGCAACAGCGCTGTCTCACACATGTGAGACAGTTGCCTAAGTAGAGGGGAGGCCTTGTCTCACAAGTGTGAGACAGCCACAGTCAATGAGTTAAGTGAGAGGTCTGGTGCAGTTGCACCTCAATCAAGCCGGCTTCGGTAATTACCAACATAGTATATTCATTATCAATAGCAAAAAATAAACAAAATAGGCCAGAAAATAAAATAAAATGAATTTAATGAGGCAATCACTGTTGAACAAGTAGAGTGTGTATCGACTTCTTACTCCCCCATGACAAGTAGTCTGAGTCACGAATAAGCAAAACAAAAATCTGCAGACTCTGAAACATTGTTCTATAATACATGAATGACGAATAAGTGAAATGACAAATACCGAATCCATGAATACCGGGGACCCACTGTACTTTGGTGTATGCCTGTATGTATTTTAACTCCTTGACAGAGTGAGTTAAATTATCTTTACTGCCTCCCAGTTAGCATTCAGATATCAGAATTACCATATCTTCGAGTATAAGGCAATTCAAGTATAAGTCAGTATACTTTTTAGCCTTAAACAGTGTCCAAAATACAAGTCTCGAGTATAAGTCGAAGCAAAGAAAACAAAAACAAGATAATTTTGAAATTTACAAAAAAATTAATATATATATATATACAGGTGAACCTCTGCTTACGAACATTCAAGAAACAAACAATTCATATTTACAAACATTCCACATACCAATGAATTGCACCTCACACTTCATTTATCAACACACCTTCATGCACTTACAAACATCGGTCGCAGTAAGAACATGTAAACTTGTCAACACTTGGCATTTACCATTTGTATTAGAAACTGTACAGGCGCATGTTTATGTACGTGTTGTTTTTTTATTACCCTTGAAATATGGAAAACAATCGTAAACGTGGTGTTTGTGAAAGTGCTAAGAGTGGCAAAAAAAATGTCAAGTGCCTTCAATGGAAACTAAAATGGACATAATAAATAGATAAGAAAAAGGTGAGTTGCTTGCTTCGATTGGTCGTGTTTATGATCTCAGTCATTTAACAATTGCAACCATTTTAAAAGACAAAGGAAAAATTGATCATATTTGCAATGCAGTCTGTTCAGTCCATGATTACCGTATATACTCGTGTATATGCCGACTCCATGTATAGTACGACCCCTGATTTTTTGGTGAACAAACCTGATTTTTTCATATATCTCGTTTATTGTACGACCCCAGCTTTCCACCATGGTCGATATATTTCGTTTCGATAGCTCGATGGTTACGAGCGAGATATATCGAACAACCTTGATTTTCCACACCACCATAGAATAGACCGTAAATGTCGTAAATAGTATTTCTTGCGAGTACACTAAAATTCGGATAAGTTAAGTATCTTACTCCTAAAACATTTAATAAAAAGTGATATGAATCATGATTGCACAAGATGAAATAAAATCGTTTCAATTCTAGTACGTCTGGATTACGTTCCGCGTACGTAATGGTTCCACTCGCTCATCTATTTAATAGGTAGGGATAACGGATAAAAAGAAATTACTTTGTAATATTCCACAGTCTTTATTGTTTCTTCAATCACACACCGACCGGTTTCCACTACAAAATCATTCTAATGGTGTTACTAACCGACGTAACACCTTTAGAATGACTTTGTAGTGGAAACCGATCAGTGTGTGATTGAAGAAACAATAAAGACTGTTGAATATTACAAAGAAATTTCTTTTTTCCAAGATGTCGAAATTCCATGAAGTTACGCCGTCTACGATACTTTTAGTCCAACTCGTTCCAATCCATCCCTTGTAAAAAGACGCAAACAAAGATGTACATACATAAAATTCAAGAAAGGAAGTGCCCGTAAATCTTCACTTATATCAAGTATTTGTGAATTTGAAGCTGTATATATGAAAAAGATTCTACTCTTCATGAAGCAACATAACAATGATAAAGGACCTTACTGTTAAGGTTAGCCTACCATTAGAATGCGTGCGGGTGGCATAACTTCACCGAAAATGCCCGTGAAGATACATGAATTTAATCCTCAAATGCATTACTCGTGTATAGTATGATCCCCAATTTTTGCAATAAAAATTTGATCGTAAAAACTCGTACTATACACGAGTATATACGGTATAAGTAAAAAACGAAATGCCATTGTTGAAGAAATGGAACGGTGTTTAACAATTTGCCTTCAGGATCAGAATAAAAAAACCAACACCTGAGTACTGAATTGATTCTTCTCTTCAGTCCACTCATTTGAGTAAGTTTTTTAAAGATAAAATATAAATTTTAAGTTTTCCTTTGAAACTAAGTATGGTGATGCTGTATTATTTTATCATTAGCCTTCGCATTTTCTGCTAGTTAGTGTGAATTTTTCATTCTAATGCACTTCTAAGTCAGTCAAATGTTTTTTTTGCCAGTCATGTTTAATTATTAACCCAGAAAAATGTCCATCTAGTTTGTGACTTGAATATAAGCTGAAGGTAGGGTTTGATCGCCCTAAAAAAAGGAAGAAATTTCTCGACTTATACTCAAAGATATACGGTACTTGATTCATCACTATTCATCACATTTGTTTGGTTGCATCTAGAAATCTGTAATTGGGTAGAATTTAAACAATTTATACTTTGAATGAGCTTGGGTTTGTGACTGTTATTTATTTTATTTACTAGTGTGGTTGCCCATCAAAAATGACAGGTCTACATGACTTAAATATTAAATTAAAATGCAAAGAAAAACTAACGAAGCAACCCTTTCATTCACTATAAAGTAAACAATAAATATAAAATTCACATAATTGAATGTTCCAGAAAGTGAACAATTTTGGACATGAAAAATTTATTTACAGGGGTTGTTCAAAAAGTAAGTTTAAAAGGTTTATTGCTGGCATATTAAACACAGTACAATAATTTTGTTGGTAGTACAGTATTTTGTTAGGCATGTGTTGCAAGTAGAAAAGTTGCAATAAGTTGTTGTTTAAATACTTGTGATGATAGCTTGACTTTCAATAAAATCAATTTATTTAAAACACTTTATAGTCTTACTCTTTGAACAAACCTTGTACTACAGTCAAATCTCTCTAATTCGGCATTCCATAATCTGGCAACTCTCCTAATCCGGCATAGTTCCCAAGTTTGGCATTATTCCTGTGAACCGCATTTGGACATAACTTTCAGTTGTCATTCATGATGCAGACCCAAATATTGGGTATGATAAAAAAATGAATAACAAAATTAAACTTTTAGAATTAGTATAAAATTTCCCTAATTTTAAATTATTTCAGCAATTGGCAAACTGGAGGAGGTTTATGGGGGATTAGTTCAGTCGGCATGTTCATCAGGCAAGTCCTCGCCAACAGAAGGTGTTGTTGGAGATATGAAGCAAGAAGAAGCATTGCCTAAAGCAGTTGGTAGCAGACCACCTCCTCCTCGTCCTGCCCCTCCATCTCGTCCTCCACCTCCAGCCATACCAAAGTCTCCTCAAAGGTCACCTGCTGTAGTGAAAAAGGCTCTACCTAAGGTAGGAAAATCTCCTTTCGCCTTTGTCCAATTCACACCTATTAATTTTCTAAGAAATGTAAAAGAACCTATAGTTAATGACTGGAATGATTAATAAACTGTGATTTAGTAAATATGGGATATTCAAGAATTTCTTGACCAACTAATGAAATACATGTAAAGTTTCTATTGTCTGTTCTTCTGCAGTTAGTATTGTTTAAAATGTATCTAAAATGCAATTTAGTACTATTAAAGATCTGGCTAAGTTAATAAGAACAAAATGTAAAGGATATGAGTACAAGCTTCAGTGGAGTTATACTGATCTTATTATCATTATTGACTATCCCAGTAAAAGTAGCCTAGACGGAAAGATCATTTTAAAAGTTTGAGATAATGAAAAGTTTTGTGTAAACTGATGCTATGCAGTGCTGTGCAGGAGATTTCGGACAGCCAGATTTAGGAATTGTACATTCAGGTTTTACAACAGGTTAGGTTCCAGACCACCGTTGTAAATCGTATTCTGACTAAAAGCAGAACCTATTATTTTTTTAGGCCTGTGGACATTATAGAAGTAATACAAATATGTATAAACCTATCTAAACATTAAAATAAAATCTGATGTGGCCAACACGTGACTTTCTCCATATTTGGGGTATAGATATTTAAATTATTATGGGTAGCATTATAAGGTAAAATTATTATATCGTATCGTAAAAGAATACAGTCGTCCTTATTGCCATAAATTATATTTTGAATATGTTTACAGAATTCACCGCTACATGGTGGTGGCGCTGTATACTGGAAATTTACGAATAAGCAAAATATCTCCGAAATGGATGATTCTACGAAAATTTGTTTCAAACAAAACTTGGAAGAAATATTATTCTCTACAACTTTGGTCCTCACAAAGATTACCAATAACGACGTTTTAAAGGAGATATTTGATAGAAACCGTCGTAAAGTGGGGGCTGACTGTACTGTAACAATCTTTGCTTAAGGAACCATTGTTTTAACATTCAAGATATCAACGTATTTGTATTTAATGGTTGACCAACATGCTATGTTAATATATTTTAAAGCAAAGAAATGGTATGTAATGTCATGTTGGTGTTTTTATGAATTTTTGCAGAACTATTACATCAAAGTGAGATGCTCTCTTCAATTATGTTGATTGGCCACGAACTACTGTATATACTCATGTATAACTCGCAGTTTGAAGACCAAAGTTTCAGGTCATAAAGTAGGGGTGCACATTATACACGGGTAACACTTTTGTATACTTAAAATCAGAAATTAAAGTGAACCTACCTCCTGCCAGATTCTCGCCTTTTGGGTGAATTAAGGGGAAAACCACAATAATTAATAATAATCCAGGTTGTACTTATATTAATTTTATGTATAGAACACCTCATTACTTCTATACAGTTATAATTCCATTCTCTCCAAATATTCCACATTTTACTAGCTCATCAGCAGATTGCTGTAATTTTTACAATATCTCCAGATAGACTTCCTGCAAAACGCATCGAAAACAAAGAAACCTAGAATAAGCAAATTGCAATAATTTTATTTAGTTAATGATTCTAGTATGTACAATTAAGAATGTAACTAATTAAAAACCCATAAAATGATATGTATGAACTTAATCTTACCAGTCACGTTTCCTGTTTCCAGATTTGTTTGTTATATTTTCACGTTATTCCTTCTTTTAAACAGTTTTAGAATGAGATAGGAATGAGAGAACCAACCTCTACTATAAATCAAAACTCTATCTATTTTATAAATCCCTTACCACCTATATTGCCCGTACATCATGAGGATTTCTCTCACCCTCCTCTTCACTCCACTTCCCCCCTCCATTTCACTATACTATAATATACATATGGAACGGCTATTTACACTAACTTTAGTCAGAATGCAACATGTTCAAATTCTTATACACATCTGTTGTTTAACATTATCCGTTCAATTGTTTACACTTCTGCTGTTAATATTTTCTGTTCAATAGTTTATATACTGTGTAAGTTAAAAATGTAACCCGTTTAATTGTTTAACTAAATTGATAGCGGTAAACATTGGCGAAAAAATGCCAGGTGAGGCTTCTGTCGCTTTTTGATGTGTAGGGGTGGGGCTTATGTTGGTGGGACTTTTATCGGTGGGGCTTTTGTCGGTGGGGCTTTTGTCGGTGGGGCTTTTGTCGGTGGGGCTTTTGTTGGGTGGGGCTTTTGTTGGTATCCCATCTTTTACATAGTGTTTCTTTATTGGAAATCAATTTGAAAGTGATTTTAGTAAACATTTTTGCAAAATTTACACTCAATACTTGAATAAATGAGAATTTCTGGGACCCCCATTATTTGGGGGCCCGGATGCTGCACATTCCCACCTTTGGCTGGCCCTGATTATTGATGATATCTCTCTAAGACGTAATGTGGAACTTATTGAACATAATACGTATGGGCAAGTCCAAGCATTTTAAAATGAAAAAATCCAGAGAATTTGGCAGAACTTTGTGGTAATTGATACTCATATTTCTGAAAAAATAATAACAAACAATTGTGGAATTTAACAGTTATTATTTTCTTCAGAAATACGTTTTAAAATTGTTAACTGGTGATAATTTAATGCTTTAACATATTTATTTATGGTACTTTAGTTAATACTTAACATGATATAATGTTGTTCGTATACCCACAAAAATCAAGGGTGCACGTTATACACGGGGTATGAGAAAAAGTCGGGATGTTTTGGCAAAAAGTACAGGTGCGCGTTATACAGGAGTTCTTCTTATATGTTTTGTCACAGCATTGGCACAGAAGACAAGACGTCACAGTTTTAAAATGTAGTTTACATAATGAGAAAAACTTACCTAGGACTAGCAAGGAAATATAATTACTGTAGGTCCTTGACTTAGGAACATCTGACTTACAAACGAAGTTCCATAAGGTATTAATAAATCAGGAATACGAGCACCAACTCGCACATACGAATTGGACTTTTCTCTTGAGAATTATTTGTGATTGCGGATTGCGGCATCAATCTTCCGTGGGGTGTTCTTCGACACAGTAATCCGTTACACTCTTAAGTTCTAAGTTACTTGCTCATTTGACACTCGGGAGGATAATGAAAAACAACTAAAATTCAAAATAGCATTTTTTCTATTATTATTCATAGCAAATGTACAATAATACAGTTTAATTTTGGGTTAAATGGGCTTTTGTGGACTGACTTTGGAACCTGACCAACATTTATAAAATATTATCTTTGGTTATGTAGCTAACTTTATTCTCAGTAACTTCTATTAAATTAACCATAATGTTGATTTGTATAATATTACACAGTATTTAAGGAAGAATAAACCAAAAGCTGAGTGACTTGAGATGCTCAAGTAATTTGCTTTAATGGTAATTATGGAATGTGATAGGCAAGTTCTTATCTAACAAATGACCACTATCTATGGATTGGTAGGTTAAGTGAGCATAAAGTAAATATTATCAATGGAGCAGTAAGATTTAAGGTTTTGCAATAGCTATAAAGCTTGTTCTCTCTGTAATATGTATCTTCATAAATATTTCAGGCTGGTGTAATGAGTTTCCCTGTGAAACCAGCAATTCCTCAAGCTATGGCACCAAAGCACTTTCCTGAATCATCTCCTGTTGAGCCTACAGAAAATGCTCAAAAAATGGGAAAATCTTCTGTTACATCAGAAGCTGATGATGAGGGGCAACAACCCTCAGTCTCAAAGGAGTTAGACGAAGAGGTAGTTTCTAAACCAGCGCCCCTAGTCCCACCACCTCCACCTCCTGCTTTGGCAGATTCTTATGAAATGAGCCCTTATGCTGAGAAAGGACCCTTGGGACCACCTCCTCCATTGCCGATGAGACAGAGGCCTCTAGGGAATCCGCCAGCAATACCTAGTGGCATAGGAGCACCTCCCCCTCAAGGGGCCATGGCACCCTTGCCCCCACCTGTCCCAGCTCGCACTGGTGCCCCTCCACCCATACCTGCCCGCTCTCACAACCAACAACCAGTTGGAAATGCTCCTAGCTGAACCAAAGTGTACCATGATATTTTCTTTCATGTACCTGCAATATAAATTGACTGTATGTAAAGCATTTTAGTGTAATCTACTTTGTATCCATTTTCTTTTTGAACAGTTTATTTATATTGGTTCTTTTAACTTAAACTGCGGTAGAGATATTATTCAAATGAATTTAAATATTAGTTCATTTCTCTTATCAATATTTTATGAGAATTGATTTATTGGTTTCTTTAATAGGTTTTAAATAAGAATTTATCATTAATGATAACCTTTTCAAGCAGTTTAAGTACTAATTTGATGTAATTACTTTGTATTTGTTGACCAATCTGTTAGTTTTTTTCTGAGGTTGGATTCATGAAAATTTTTGAGAGATTATAAGACCCCCTTGATTAAAAATTAGCAAAATAATTTAATCTCGGAGCTTTTGCTGATATTAGGAGTTATTCTTAAATAATTTTGTTTTTTTATTAGTTCAGGGTGTGTAGTAGTTGTTCTTAATGTATTTAGTATATGCCATCGGATCTTTGCTTTTATATCTTCATTCCGTATTAATCGTCATTTAAAGGTGTTTTATAATTATTTTATTTGAAAAATGGCATAGTTAATGCATATATTTAATTAAACTTTTTATCATAAAAAGCCAAACTGTTAATTTTAGTTGCTGGAATTATTATTGGTATTTAATACAGTAAAACCCCCAAATTCGCAGCTTCCAAATTTGTGTGCTTTGCAGTTTCGTGGAGTTTTCAACTACTGCCGTCATCTTTGAAGTGAAGAGAAAAAGCACTAAACAAACAAATTTCCCCATCCGCGATTTTTTTAATATTTATATATATTTTCGAAAATGTCTACCAAGGGGAAAGCAAGTGATAATACAATAAACATGCTAGTGGCCAGAGTGCGGCATCAGTGGGCAGGCAATATGCAATAAACTGTACGGCTACAGCAGATTTAAATGCCACATTGTATTGCTTCAAAACCACTTTTAGCCTACCTTTTCATCATTTATTGTTGTCAGAATAATGGAGAGCAGCGAACCTAACCCCCATTTTTTCATAAGGCCTTTGCTTCTATTTTCGTGGATTCCAAATTCGCGGTGTTTTCGGCAACGTAACCCCTGCAAATTTGGGGGTACTACTGTATTTCACAAAGTAAGTTTAAATTATTGTTTGGTATTTGGGTAGTTTTCTGAGGATATATGATGGGCAAGTTATATTTACTTGTTGTTGAATGGGACCAAAAAGGGGTTATTAATGAAGAATGAGATCCATCATTGATTGAATCTGTGTGTAATTTATATTTACTTGTTTTACATGTGTCAGCTGTTCTTATGCTGTTATTTTATTTTTGATTTTTTTTATTTCTTGTGCTCACTACTGTGTAATGCTCTGTCATTGAGAATCAGTCCATTTTCTTTTATGGGCATAGTACACTAATGATTATGACTTTTTATAAATAAATAGTCATTGATCACAGTTGTATGGAAATACTCTTGGTAATCTCAATAAGTGGTTCCTTTGTGGTGAACATGATGGTATTTCCCTGATAGTGGCAAAGGAGGAAGGGAAATGAGGCCTGTCTACAGATAAAAGTCATTTTTGTGTCAGCTCTACAATTATGCATGATCTCTCTCTCCTCCTATTTACCACTTCATTATACATTGCACTGCATTTTTTTAAGCTAAGGGTTTCATGCTGCCTATGTTCCAGGAAAATATTTGTAATTAAACTTGTGGAATAGTATTCGTAGTATGTGAATTATTAATTCATTTGAGAACTCTTAGGAATTAAACTACCATATCTACCTGTATGGCTCTGAATTTAAGGCAACCCTTAGTTTCTGAAACCTGAAAGTAGGATAAAGTTACTTTCTTTTGGGTAAATAAGAAGGCTTTTTCCTTCTTTCTGATATTTTCATAAGGATCTTAATCACTAGTGAAATAATCTGGCATGACCAGTATGTTTAATTTAATTCAAGGTTCCCATGTGGAATATTTGTTGTGAGTTGTGTAGTTAGTAAATTATAAATCTTTAAATTGGGTATTTCAAGGCCTTTTTAAAAGTGTGAATTTAAGCAAAATTTGTGTAAAACAGAAATTTTAAGTATAATTTTCAGTTGTATCTCTGAAGATCATAGCATTTCTAGGTTGGTTTTCTTGGAAGATAACTCTATAAAAGACAATATTGAGGAGTCATCTTTTTCTTCATTTTTGGTTACCCCTCCAATACCAGGTCTTAACAGCAACATTATTTAACCTTTTGAGGTCAGGTGCTCTTCTTTATAAGAGTGTACACAGTTATTTTTATCATGATGAAAACAGGTTTGCATTATCTGAAATAATTAACTTGAAAATTATTTATTTTAATGCAAAAATTTTTTCATCATTCTACATTAATGTGAATTCAAAATAAACCAGGGATACATACATATTTTTAAACAAATACAAGGGGAAGTTCAACAAAAAAAGTTTAAGACTTATGTATCATATGCTTAATGCTACGATAATTTAAGGTGAATTACAAGTAATGAATAATGCTGGTCAGCCAGCAGTTGGTTTAATACATATATTTTAATTTTCAAATTTGTTTGTAT
Source organism: Uropetala carovei (assembly GCA_036926305.1). Taxonomy (NCBI): domain Eukaryota; kingdom Metazoa; phylum Arthropoda; class Insecta; order Odonata; family Petaluridae; genus Uropetala; species Uropetala carovei. The sequence continues at coordinate 21,915,709 of JAXCHB010000011.1, forward strand.
TTTTAAATTTCAATGTAAATGTTTTAAAATTATACATTTATTTATTTGCAGAAGGTGATTTTATATTTAAGATTTTTGTCGTGTCTTTTTTTGCTGCAATTCTTCTTTTGGATAACCTGTCAGTGATTACTCATAGATAATGGTTCACCAAAAGTTGCCAGATATTAATCATGTCACCAGTCTTAAATTGTCCGTAGTGGTGTATCATTGAACACTATGGTACATCAAATATGTTTAATGTGTTACATTTATAAAACAGCATTTCTTTTTGAAATTGCAATAAGCCTGAATGTGATATATATCCTATTGAATTATTACTTCTATTTACATTCAAAGTTGGCACATGGGTTTTATACATTGCTGGGTTGTTTACTTTAATAGATATCCGAGTTCATTCATCAGACTAAAAGGCCATTTATTTTAGATGTCTGTGATTCCGTAAAGAAGAAAGTTTTCTGATCATATGTTTTATAAACTTATGATCAATAGTGGTAATAGCCAGAAGAATTTCATTTGCATAGTAGTGGAATGTTGTTCTTTGTGTGTTACAATGTCTCTTACTTCTTTGTGCTTGTATTGTTGTCTTGATCCTTATGACTGAGCTAATTATGCTCTGCAACTAGGTACGAGGTCAGCCTGTTTTTTTAAAAAAATGCTGAAGGAGATAATAGTCTCAATCTGATATATCAAAGGTTGTACATTTACCTTACTAAATTAATTAAATGATTTTATTTTTAGATATGTCTGCTACACATTGAATCGTTGAGAAAATTTCATTCATTAGTCTATGTTGTCTATAAAGAAAAAGAGAGAAGAAAATCTAATATTAAAATGTACTTCATAGACGGAAGATTAAAATTCTCTGAATTAAGATAAACGCTGAAGGAATGGCTTGCTGCTGCAAGAGTGTTATTTGATGTGTTTAACCTCAGCAGTTTTACTGTGACACTTGTCAATGATTTTTATTTTATATTTAGAAGAAACAAACCATTTAGCTGAGTATTATATTTTTAGAAGACTTAAAAGCTATCAATGTTGGATAAATTGCTGACATGACTTTTTGGTAAATATTTACTGACCATAATAACCCGGTGATCTATTTTTTGGTCATATTTTCAAACTTTTAAGATTTCATTGGCGTCACATTTTGAATTTTTTGTTTTTTTAGGTTAAATTCTGTGAATAAGAAATGACAGTATTATTTTAGCCGACTTATGTGTTTCATACCAAACTTGAGTTCCACACTCAAAACTTGCATGATACTTGTTTTTATTTGTTCCTTTTATGTAACATATGTCTAACATTACAGCCACTTTCTGTTATGATACTTTTTCATTGTGTATATTTCTTAACTCCTGTTGTATCTCTTAGGTTTCATGACAAAGGCGGCCTGTCTACTTAGTTATTTTTAATTCAGAAAAGGGAAGTTTTGAATGTTTCATTTATTTTAAAGTTTAGGATATACGCACTTGTAGAATTAATTTTATCGAGTGGACTGAAAATGATTCATTTTCTGTAATTTCCTTAATGTTTTTCTGTAGAATCTAATTCTGTTTTAATAGACATCTTACATTCCATAGTACAGGCAGTCCTCGACATCCATACATTCGACATCCGTACAATTCGCTCTTTCGTACATTATAAATTGTCACCCCTAAACTGCCTTTCGTACTCCGAATTCGGACATTTGTACATCAGCTGACGATCAAACATTTCGAGCTATTGCATAATGGCACTGTCTGTCAGCCAAACCAACACTTTTAATAAATTACCAAATTAAAGTATGCTATGTAATAATACACGTATTATATGTAATGTAAGATTTGTGTGTAATGTTTTTTAATATTGTACTGAAATTTGACAAGATTAATACCACTGTAAAGTCGGTTAATAATGAATAAATTATTATTCATTCTCGGCAATGTTACAATTTTTGTTTGTACGTACAGCAGTGTTTCTTTGTTTGTGCATTTTACACCTATTATTTTATAAACATGAGTCGGAAACTGAAAACTGAAAGTGCTAATACAAGTGAAAAGAATCGTAGGACTCATAAACTGAACACGATTGAGACATAGATGGAAATAATTAGGCATGCCAAAAGCGTCGAATCTTTAGCTTCAATCGGACATTCATTGGACTTAAGCCGGTCGAGTGTGTTTTCAGTTGTGAAGGAAAAGAACAAATATAATAATACAATACATACTGTGGTGTTCTGAATAAATGCCACATTTTTTTAAAGAGCAAGGAACCGATCTACACACGCTTCGATGACATTGGAGATATCCCGTTAGCAGACTGCGAAACAATTTGAGACATAATGATTGTGCAGTTGCTTGGCTTTCTCGCAAATGACAAGTGAACTAAGTGAGATTTTCTTGCGAGTTTGGGTCTCGATTCACAGGTTTAAAGCCTTCTCTGTCTTCTCTACATATGGATTCCTAGGTACAAAAGAAACTTTTGTACTCGTTGAAGTACCACTTGCAACACTAGTTCTAATCGCTTCTTCACTTTCCTTATCGATTTTATTGTGGACTCGGTCACACCAAGTAATTTAACAACTGATGAATCAGTTCATTATGCACAAGCCTATCTAAATCTTCGATTTTCTTCTCTCAACTCGTCACTTTTTTTGTCCTTTTTACCGACTTTTCTTTCATTTCAATCATCACTCTCTTTGGAGACATGATTAGGCAATATTACAAAAAACTATGAAAATAGCAAAATGCTTTAATGAATAAATACTCGCACTTTCATACATTATACATTGACAACCCTAAACCGCCTTCCATATGCCGAATTCGGACTTTCGTGCGTCAGCGGAATGACGAACGAATATTTCGAGTGCTGCTGGTTGCCAGCCACCAGTTTCTGCCATGTCGGCATCTTTGTCTGTACAGCAGTGTTTATTTGTGCAATTATTTAAATATTTTATTGCATTTTGCCCTATCTCTCTTTATATTATAAAATTGACAATTGTGTCTAATTGGCCCCTGCTCAAAAAACTAAACATTTATACCATAATTAGAGATTTTATAATATTTTTTGGCTCTCTGGGAACGGAACATGTTAATCTATGTTCGACTTCCGTTCACGTTTTCAGGAATGCATTATGTACGGATGCCGAGGACTGCCTGTAGTTGTTTTTTGCCTTTTTGTATTCTTTTTATATTAAAAATGTCTTTTTATTTTTCTGCAAATGAGGCAGTATTTATGGATAGTTATTTTTGGTTTTTCAACAAATCAGCAGAAAATTTCCACAAGCTATAAAATTGTATATTTTGAAAAAACTACTGGAAGATATTTTGAGTTCTACATTTAATTTAAGCTTCTATCTAGAAAGTCTGTTGGCAATGTCTTTGCATCTTTTAATATTTGGTGGATTAATGACGAAGCAGACCTCTCCTTTCTCTTATTCTTCCTTGTTGATTAGGTATGAAATTGGTGAAATTAATTGTTATGATAAAAAGCATACATGCTTTGTTCTTTTTTAGAATCATTCATGAATGTTATGGTGTGGTCATTCACTGTAATTTGTGCTGTGTAGTTATTATAATCTTATTTTATTTCAAAATTAGTTATTCTAACTCATAAATCTAGTCTACAACATCTGAATCAGTTACGTATGTCTATAATATACATCAACCTAAGAGAGTTGTCATATGAATGCTCTCAATGATAGGAGGGGATGGTGCTATTGCAGCTGGCTGGTAGCAGACAGTGAACCAAGTAGATGAGGGTCATAGTTCCCTCTTAACTTTTTTCATCCATGGGTGGAATGAAAGTCTCTATGCGTGCCTACATGACGGTAATATGCGGATATGCACCCATGTTGGTGCAGCCCTGTTTGGTTATATCCTAAGAATATGAATGCAGTTGTGCATGCTTGAAAAATTTATCATGTGCACTTAAAAAACAGCTGCACGGCCACGCAGTCAGGCAGCTTAAAGGGAACCCTGATGAGGATATGAGGTGGCAATTTCTTATTAGATGACAAATCTCTTATCCTTTTGATTTGTTTGAATTGCCCTAATGATGTGTAATAACCCACACCACTGATTTTTGGCAGCTCTTGGATGACTGCCTTCATTTAATGAAAGGTCGATGTTGATTTCATTGTTGTAAAAGATCTAAAGTATGTTGAATAAGTGTCGTGTAGTTTTTCTCATTGCTGAGCTGTACCTTATACTGGAAAAATATAACCTACTTTAAAAGTTTTAAACATATTTAGGACCAATGTGGACTTAGACCTGAGTATAATATATTTCGGATGCATATCGAGTATAGCATAATATTGGTGGAACTGAGTAAATACTATATTAACTCTTACTCAGAAATGATTTTCCAGGTATATAATATGTTGTCAAATTTCTCAAATCGAATTAGTTTTATTAAAATTGCTTCCCTATTAAATGTAATTATAACTAGAGGAATTGTTATGTGCTTCTCTAGAGAAATAGCTAAATTAAGTTGAAAAGTTTGATGAAACTTTTTGATTTTTGTTGTTTTTTAAATAGTTTAAATGAGATATTATGGAGTGATGTTTCTGCTATTTTACTGTAATTATGTGTTGCGATTGAGCAGTAGGTTAACTGCCTATTGAGTATGGTGTAACAGATTTTAAAGATATATGGTTGTTACACTTAGTAATTTATTCTCAGAAACATTGACAGTTTTTGAAATGGCCTAGCATAGGATGGTTGACTTGTTATTGCACAATGAAGATTAGTTTTATAACAGTTGTATTGGTTGAATAATGCTGGTAATAAACAATTCACACGTGGGAAATTGTTATATATATATATATATATACATATATATATATATACATATATATATATATATATATATATACATATATATATATATATATATATATATATATATATATATATATATATATATATATATATATGAAATGCATGATACAGTATTGTACGTTTCCTTGAAATTTATTTTTAGATGATTGTTGAAATCTTGTAACTGTCATGTAGTGGTTTGAAGCGATTTATGCTTTTGTAATTTGTATAGCCTAGATGAATTATAATGTGAATATTTTCTGTTTCTCATATGGACAATAAATCATTTGATCCAATTATATAATTCGTTATCAAAAAAGGTTTCATTTGAAGTACAGGCGACTCCCGAGATTCGACCGGGATGCGTTCCTGAAAACGTGGTCGAATCTCGAACAGTCAAATGTTGAACCCGCCTAAAAACGAGTGAAATCAGCACAGATTCAAACAATTAGAGCAGAAATAATGATGTCTAGACTGAAACTGAACCTCGCGTGGCTGGGCGGGAAAATTACTTCGCGTAAACTAGTTCCTAATTCAACATTGGCTGAGTCGAATAAGCAGACTTCGACTGGTCGAATTCTCGAGTTGGTCGAATCTTGGGAGTCACCTGTATTTCTTAGTATTACATAATTGTGCAATTATCAATGATATTACAGTATTATCCCATTTGGAAAAGCCTTGGTTAGAGTTAATGCGTTATAACAGAATATCTTGAGAGATAATTTAACTTTTGAAAAGAATAAAATTAATACATATACAAAAAACTGTACTTTCAACACAACCATAGAGTTGGATTATGTTGAGAATGGTTAATTAGTGGACCTGTGTCATCACACTAATAAGTGATAACTGTAGCATGCCATGTCTGTCTGGCCACTTTGTGTCTGCAGGTTCCTCCTCCCATTCATATATTTTACAATCTACAGTGCTTTGTGAATTTACTGGAATATCTCTAATAAAGTCCAGAAAAACAAAATAAAGAAATTGCCGTATTTCATATAATTATTTATTTGTTATGAAAAGGACTCTTACAAGAAATTTAATCCTTTGATTTCCTTCCGTTACTGAAAATGCCATTTTTCTAGAGGTTTGCAAATTCTTGATTTACTGAAACAAAATTAAGTTATTGTGACATTATACAGCTTTGAATGATTTAGTTACTGCAGAAATAGTTCTTTATAGTTTACCTGTATTGCTATTCTTCAAGTTGAAACCACTCAAAATAAAGATCCATATTTTCATTCTGGATTCGATGAGAAATTTGATTTTTCACTTCTTTTGTTATTTTGCAGCAGCTCCAAATTCTTAATACTGTAAGATCATTGTCAGAATCCAATAACCATTGGAGGGTTGAAATTGTTATACCATGGCAATGATCAAGAGTAAGGTGAGAAAGATGCGTCATCGGGTTGTCCTAAAATTAGTTAAATTGAGAATTTTTGTTGATATTCATGGTACATAATTATTTTCCCTGCTTGCATAACTAAGAATATAAAATTGTATCTGGAATAGTTTGATAAACTTTTTACATGGTAGTAATTACTCTTTGGGTCTCTCATAAATTACTTTATCACAATTAAATAATCAATCGTGAAAGCTGCATCTCTTCCAGCCAGTGGTGGATTTAATCATTCTGAGGCTCCTGGGTACTATGGGGGCCCTGCAATCTAAATATATAGTAAAACCTCACCTAACAATTACACCTTTGTCTCCCAGTTTTAATAAATTAAATATCGCAGTGCAAAAAAATTAAATTTCCTTTATGACTTTAAAAAAAAGATATTCATTATTCTGTGATTATACATAAAAACATTTTTTGGGGCCCCCTTACTTAAAGGAGCCCCTGGCACATGCCGAGTGCGACCCCTGTTAAATCTGCCACTGCTTGCAGCCTTTCATCATTTTGCAATATGAATTTCCAATAGCCATAAAAGATTATGAAAACCAGTTGCACATATTGGCTACAAAACAGCTGCTGTCAGTGGTGATGCATGCATAATATATTGTAATAAATAAAAGCACTTAACTTCCAATAGATGTAGAAAAATACATAGGTTGCTCGGAAATGATTTACTAGTGTTTCATCGGCTCATTCCTAAATGCTTCAATTCTGAAAATATGCTACCTATATGACAAATACAAAACTCGACGACTAATTGAACTATAATGATAAGAAAATAATGAAATTCTTTCTATTTATTTTAATTGTTCATAAAGCCAAATAGTGTGGATGATATTAGTATAGTTTTATTTTATGGAAATCGAAACATTTAAATACAATACTCATTGCAATAATTTCCAGGTTTTAGATGTTTAATCTATGGGATAATGGTCTGGGTTTGTCCTGGGGTGTGTTTCTATTTTCCATTATATTGTAAAGAGAAAGGGTGAAGGATATTTTTAACCCTTTTGCTGCTATGATGGTATGCAACCTGCGGCCCCCTCAGAGCTGGGCTAGTTCTGACTCACCAACTCTCATTTTCCTTTACAGTGTTCACTTAATTTACTTGCTTATACTTGTATTTAACTCTCCTTCTTTTATGTTGTACAACTCATTTTTTAAATTCACTCTCCCATTTATTAAATATTATACTTTTATTTGTAATCTTTTTTACTTGTAAATTTGTTTATGTTTATAAGCATCCATCCATCTTCACTTTTGCTATAACTGAAGTTTTCATCTGAATCTATTTCATCCATAACCCTCAAAATATATTCATCAAGCATGTTGTTCAAACGGTTAAACAAAATGATACTTTTCAGTCAAAATATCTGAAAAATAAGATGACCAAGACAAAAAGAAATGATAATGATGTATTCTCCCCATTGCCTCTGCATCTGATCTTAAATATATAGGCACCCAATGAATGATAGCGAATAATGATTGACTGACAAACTAACAAAAATTCGATTCCCGGTCATGGCAGATTTTTTCACCTGTTTTCTCATTTCTCAACAAAAATCAGGTATGTGAAACGCTTTGGAAAAAAATTTACCATTTTCCTCATTTTCAGCGAGGTATGAAAAAGTCTTCCTTTGGGAAATTTTTTATTATTTGATTTAGAAGTGTACTTTAAACTAATGAAATGTTTAGAAATATTGTACTGTATCTTTGAAAATGCCCAATTTTAATTACTTTTAAAGCTTAAATTATACTAGGGGTTATGTGGAGGAGGAAATGGGCTCTAAAATGAGCGGTGGCTGATTTGCTTTCGATATACATAGTTGTAGATTTTTTGATGTAGCCAACAGAGTCGGCCTTCTATTTTCATTGACATTTTTCTAGCCAAATCTCTTAGGACAATTTTCTTGAAAACTACTTGTTTGAATTTATATTGTTATACTATTTTAGAAATGTAATGACCTCTAGATTGTTGACCTACCCAGAAAATTTGTATTGGTCATTTTCATGGTATTCTGCACGAGTTAGAGTTTGCTTTTTCATATTTATTGCTTACAAACAATATGGGAAATAAATATTATATTATTGTTTAATAAAGATTAATGACAAAATATACCTTGAAATATTTATTTATTTTAGAAAATGATATATTTACAAAATATAAATATGCAGTTAAAAAATGTGTCAGCGAGGTAAAAATGTGCCGCCCCTCTGGATATCAAAGGCATGAATTAATATTAATGATATAATAAAAAAAAGAAAAACTTATGTAATCACTTTATTTAAATAAAGAATATTCAGCTAAATACTTTCAGAAAATAGAAAAAAAAACATTCACTGACCGTATAACAAAACTACTATGTAATGATTACATTACCGAATATTTTTATATTATTGCAACTTTATGAACCCACTTTTCGAAAAGGACGAGATTAAGTGTTATCAGGCTTTTTTGCAGTCATTTATCAGGGATCAGAGAGGGAAGCTGCGTGCAAAAGGTAAGAGTTCCCGAATGTAAAATATTTGCACAAAGATACAAACCCTGAGTAACCAAAATCTCTGGTGTTGAAGGTTTGCTGTATTTGGAGCAGAAAGGTTATTTGAAATTACAATGTTTAATCCTTAAAAGCACATGAGAATTAGCATTATAGTTATTGCTTTTGCGTGTATATATCCCGCTAAAGAGGTTAAGGAAAGTACACAGTGTATCGGCGTGTTTTAGACAATGTAAAGCTTTAAAACATTGTCTTAGGTGACAACTGTAGGCAGTAGGTTACGTCGCTTACACCTTGAATCGACCCTGAATGTATATGAAATATCATGGTGTAAAATATAATTTTTTCGCTGTTTTCAAGTTCTGTGCAATAAACCTTAAAAAAAAATCAGTACAACATACATTGTACAAACTTTCTCATATACGTACTAATGCGTCGTTTAGTTATCTTTAGAAAATGAAAATCGTATGAGCCTGTTTTTAGAAAATCCAATTTTTGTTAAAGTTGCCCAAGAATAAACTAGCCTTATATTCATTCGTTGGGAAAAATGAAATGCGTGGTATTATTGAAGACGTATACTCAAGTACCTGTACGAAATTTGATCAAAATCGTTAGAGCCGTTTCTGAGAAAATGGAATTATTGTTAAAGTTGCCTAGAATAAACTAGCCTTATATTCATTTTTTGAGAAATATGAACTATACAGTATTATTGAGGATGTAAACTTAAGTAACTGTACGAAATTTGATCAAAATCGTTAGAACCGTTTCTGAGAAAATCGAATTATTGTTAAAGTTGCCTAGAATAAACTAGCCTTATATTCATTTTTTTTGAGAAATATGGACTATACAGTATTATTGAAGACATAAACACAAGTGACTGTGCAAAAATTGATCAAAATCATTAGAGCCGTTTTCGAGAAAATCGGATTGTTGTTAAAAATGCGTAGAATAAACTACTCTTAATTATTGATCAATGTCAACCATTTCTATGTATACTCTGCTCAGTATGATAAAATGCCTAAGTACGAGATTTCATTCATTTTTGTTCGACCGTCTAGGCTCCAGCACCAGTAACAGACAGACAGACGGCATTGCGAAAACCACTTTTTCTGATTCAGCGACACCTAAAACGTGTATTTCCGTAAAAATCTCGAGGTCGAATTTTTTCGCGAAAACAATACTTTCTCGATACTTCGTATGAGAAAGTAAAAATGAAAATGTAAAAATCCGAAATATTGATTTTGCTGCCCCTCTAAAGTGGCGTCTGTAAGCGATCGCTTACGCCTGAAACCGGCCCTGATGCAGAAGAAGTAATGCTCAAATTTATTGTATGTTTGCTTTAGTTAATGAAAACTTTTCTATTAAGTCCAAATAGTGACATGCTGAGGTCAACCCACTTAAAATTGCACAAGCATTTAAATGGTCCTTGCCCATTGTATACCTAGGATAATTTTTCAAAAGTTTAAAAATCTGGATGAATGTTCAACGCTTTCTACCATAACTGATAGGATTAAAAATATTCTTGGAGCTATTAAAATACTGGGAAATATTTCGCTATAGCCAGTTTTTAAAAAATCTATCTTCTGTTGAAGACATTATTTTCTTCTTCTATGACTTTTTGAGAATTGAAATTTCATCTGAAATTTCATCACGTCCTTTTTATATAAAGTGGTAAAATCCATTAATATATTTTTCAACTCGTGCATCTCTATGGTTTTGATATATGTCATAATTTAAAATTTTTATAATCATAGGAATTATAGCAAATCCTTCTTCCATGTGTACTATTGTTGTGTCAATTAATACCAAAAAAGTTACTTTTAAATTCAAGAACAGAATCTTCTCTTACCTTACCACTTGTTGATTCATCAAATTGTCTTTTTCTCTTCGTCATTTGATTTTCAGGAAAATTTTCTGAAATACCAATTTCTCTGGCAACTTGAAAAATTAGGCTGTAAATCTTCAACTTAGGATTTTACTTATGTTATCTATGTAAAAGTTGAATCAAGAGTTACATTTTCAGACCATTGCTTTTTTAATTTTATTTATTTGCACCAAAAATCAGTTCTGAATGACTAAGAATAATATAAAAGGCATGCTTCAAATTCTATCCAACAAACCTCTTGCTTCCAAAATTAGTACAATATTATAATTATAAATTAAAATTTCTTCTAGAGCATCACAAGTTTCTAGTAATTGAAACAACTGCTTTCACTGAGTTAACTTTAGCTTCTCATCAAGTGTTACACAAAGGTTTTAAAGTAATTTGCACGTTTATTCATAATTTCCTATCACTTTTTAGATGTAGAACAGGGATTATATAGGAGCTGTAATGTTCCAAAATTCTTTTACAGTAAACATTACAGGAAGCCGCATCACAAATTAATACGTTGAAAGAATTTGCTACTCGGGTTACATAGATGGCTAGTGGATTAAATTGTAAAATTCTTGGCTGAACTCCTTCATATTATCTCTTCATGTTACTGCCATTGTCATTTGCCTGGCCTCTGCTATTCATTGTATCTAAATTGAGATTACTTAGGCTTCTAATAATACAGCTGTCAAGCCATCACCAGATGTGTCTTTAACATCTGTGAACCCAATAAATGATTCTTTTATTGTAAATGACTTCTTATGAATTTCTACATATCTAATAATAATGGATGTTTTTTCATATGAGAGGTATCCGGTTTAAAATCCATTTATCTTCCTCTCACTGACCTTTGTAGTTTTATGCTTAACTTGTCTGACTTCTGCTACAAGGGCTGCAGGTTCAAATACCGCCATTGTTATATGTTGTCTTTGGTTGTAGAGAGGCGCTAATTACTTTAACTTTTTATGCACCTTTAAACAACAAACCATATTAAATACCTCCCTTTGTCTTACTCCCTTCCTTTCATGCACGCTTAACCTATGCATGAAATAAATCAATGATAGAATTCAACAATTGCATTTCCATTGACCTAAATCATTTAAATGCACTAAAAACTTAAAAATCATCATAAACTTAATTTTTTGGTGTTTTAGAGTAAGAATTTTCATTACAATCAAATAATCTCCATACATTTCTTGTGTTACTTTGCAAATCCCAGATTGACATCTCAACTATTTTTTTAGCTCTTTCCATGTTATTTAAATTGAGAAACGAAAGGCTCTTAGAATTGAACTCGTACCAGTGACGGATGGCCAGAGGCTATAAATAAATATATTAATTATAGAATCGAGGGAAATTTCATGATGAAGAGTTGGCACTTTACCTATGAAATATTGTTTATTTTAAAAATATTTAATATACCGTATCTGCCCGAATACAAGCCGATGTTTTTTGTCAAAATCTATCATGAAAAAATCACCCCTCGGCTTAAATGCAAGTCCGAAGAAAATTTGGGATATGGTTAAATCTTGAAGTGCCTTCACATGCAAATGATAGTACTATATTTTTCGTAAAGTAAATATTTGACCAACGATGAATATATATAAAAATATCTTGGCGAGATCGCTTGAGTAAATTGACGATTACGCAAAATGCGTTGACGGCTTTGAATGCTCAGCTGTTTGAATTTCGTTAAAACTTTACATGGAACGTGAATAATTATAAAAATGTAGTTTCTTAAGGCATTGTATATGCTAATTTCATTGGAAATAGACTTGGATAAAAAAATATCTTGGCGAGATCGCTTGCGTAAATTGACGATTACGCAAAATGCGTTGACAGCTTTGAACGCTCAACTGTTTGAATTTCGGTAAAACTTTACATGGAACATGTATAATTATAAAAATGCAATTTCTTAAGGCAATGTAAATGCTAATTTCATTGGAAATAGACTTGGATGAAAAATTATCTTGGGGAGGTCGCTGTTACTATATTTGACCTTTTGTGACAATGAAGATCAATGAAATTATTGTCACTGAATGTGGAACATTATTCAACGATGCAAAATTATTAATTGGAGTAATATTTCAAAATGTCAACAACTAAATCATTTCCCACGCATTTCTTCGATCTCGAATAATGTATTCTAAGATGTGCATGAATGCCCGGCACACTTCAGCATAAAATCTACGAAATTTACGTTTTTGCCAAAAACGTTGTGGAAATATTTGGGGGGTCGGCTTAAATCCGGGGTCGGCTTCTATTCGGGCAGATATGGTATTTAATATTTTTATTTGTCTAACAGGGTCCCGGAGCTGCAGCCCTCTTAGCCTCTCTGTAGATCCATCCCTGACTCATACCATTGTATTATACAGTTATTAGTCAAAATCCTCTTTAGGCATGAGGCCCACAAAAGACCGAAATAGGTAATCGTTAAAATTTTATTGAGTAATTTGGATTCGTGAATTTTGAGTGTGACCTGCAGAAACTGGATTTTATTATAAAAATGACCTTCACATTACTATAAGTTTTACAGTTGCTTAACATAAGGTGACCAGATATTTTTTACCAAAAGGGAGGATAAATCCCAATTTTATACAAAAAGGAAGGACATTTCATTATCAAAAAACTTTATATGCTTTATTTCACATTTAAAAAAATAAAATTAGGGTTTTTATGTGAGGGGATGCTATATTAATAGCATTTTGGTGCTTTTTGGAAAGATTGTGCTTCGTAATACTTTAACGTCCAGCAACTGCGATACTAAATACTGCTGAACACATACAACATTTAATGACAGTATCATAATTTCCAACAGGTCTTAAATGTGGAAATTCCTTAGCTAACCTTACAATTAAGTGACCTTTTCTTGGCTGAAGAGATTTTGTAGGACTTTACAACAGAGATTTAAAAATCAGTATAATAAAATGGAAGATTACATTGTAAATTAAAATGAGAAAATTATATTTGCCATAATAATGAAGTAAATACAGCTATTCAAATTTCTCTCAGACGACACAGTATATAACTATTTTTTCACAATTTACTGATAGAGAAAAAACAAAACAAGCAATAGGAAACTGTAAGAGTTTAACTAGCATGCACAAAAACAAAAACCTACTAAAATCACGCAACTACATTGCCGATAACAACTAAGTTAACAGGAGTGAATCAACTTTGTTTTATGAAAAATATTTTGAGGAATAGGACAGGATACATTGTATGCTGTATAAACCAGGATTTTAATAAACCAGAAACCAAATAAATATAATCAAGGAGAAAATAAAACATTTATTCTAGCAGGCAAAGTGTTCTTTATTGCTAAAAAACCTAATCAGCGAGCTGGACAAAGATCATTTAACAAGCAGCTTGTCGGAAAGCTTAATGTACTCTGAGAATCATGTCTTGGGAGAAAGATGAACTCTCTGCACGCATAAAAATGTAACAGACTGGAGCAAATCACATGATATAGGTTAGCATAGGTCTGAGTTCTCAAAGTAGGTATAAATGTTCCATGGATACACCAAGTTAAGTAAAAGGAAGGACAAAGAGAAAAATTTCAAAAAAGGAGGACATGGAAGGACAAAATGTTGAGGAAGGACAACGATTGGAAAAGGAGGACGTCTGGTCACCTTACTTAACATGAACTCGAGGTAATTCCCAGCTTTTAAATACAGTCATACTCAGTTTAACACTGCCTTGTAGAACGCTCTTTATTCTTGGATCAATTTTTGTAAAATGAAAGTGTTGAAGTGGCTCGAAGCGGACGAGCATCAAGTGGATGTGGGCCGTGCTCTAGGTCTAGCTACTTCAAGCATCAGAACAATCATACAAAATTCTGAGAAGATTATAACATTGGCCAAGTCTAAAACTGCATTAACTGCAACGATGCTCACATGTTCAACAAGTAATTTGTTGGAGAAAATGGAGAGACTGTTAAGCATATGGATTGAAGAACAGAATCAGGGCCATATACCTCTGAGGCAGTTAATCATCACAGAGAAGGCAATAAGTATCTTTACCTATGTTTAAGAACAAAGCGAATCATCAATAACCAAAACATTTGGAGCCAGTCAAGGATGGTTTGACAGATTTAAGTGTCACAATAATCTGCACAGCATAAAAGTGTGTGTTAAGGTGGCGCGTTAAATTCTCACCACACTTAAGCAGTCATCAAGCTGGTTTTCAGTGTGGATGAAACGTCTTAATTGGAAGAGAATGATGTCATGCTTTTTCATGTCCCGAGAAGAAAAGTATGCACCAGAATTCAAAGCCACCGAAGACTGCCTCACTTTTATACTGGGCAGTAATGCTTTGGGAGATTCAAAGCTGAAACCCTTGCTTATCTACCATTCTCAGACACCTGCAGCAATGAGGAGGTATTCTAAAAAATATCTGCCCGTTATCTGGAGGTCAAACCCAAAAGCATAAATGAAAAGAAACATTTTTCAGGAATAGCTCATCAAAAAATTTGGTCCATAAGTGAAATGGTATTGTGAAGTTAATAACTTGGAGTCCACAGCATTGTTAGTGATTGACAATGCTCCTAGTCACCCAGAGAACTTGGAATCCCTAACAAGTGAACTGCCTGTGGAAGTGGTGTTCCTTCCGCCAAACATGACTTCTCTTATTCACCTGATGAGCCAGCACATCATAGCAAATTACAAGCTCTGCTACCTTCAAAGAACTGTTTGCAGTAACTGATGGTCAAAATAAACAGTCAGGGAATTATGGAAATCTTTTGACATTATGAAGGCCATTGGGAATATCAGCGCAGCCTGGGATGAAGTGTCCAACAGTTGCATGAAAAGTACATGGAAGAAGGTATGGCTGGAGGCTTGTAATGGTTCCAAAAATTTAGAAGAAAACAGAACTCTGATAGCTAATCTCGTCAATCAACTAGGGATGAACGAATTTGACAATGTGCAAGAGTTACTACAATCTTATGAGACAGGTCTGAGTAATGAAGAATTAATGGAACTGGAACAGCTAAATTCCACTGTTGAGAATAATGAAGACTCTACAAGGGATGATGATGATATTGTGGAAAGAAAGTTAACCACAACTTTATTGACAGATTTCATGAATAAGATCAATGAATTCATAGATATCGTAACTGAAAATAACCCAAATTTTGAATGTACGATTAAAGTGAAGAGAAGTGTTCTTGATATGATATTCTGGTACAAAGAAATTCTTCAGGAGAAAAAGCTTCAGGCAAGGAAATCAACTCTTGATGCCTCCTTCAAGAAGAAAGCTGACAATTACTTGGAGGATGAGCCAATACCGGGGCCTTCTTCCCGTACGTAAAGCTAATCTTTATACATTAGTTTGTGGCTTTTAGGTGTACGAATGAGCTGGGAGGCCATATGAGCTGCGCATTGCAGTAGCAAGGGGGATGAGTGGTTCGGCGCCAACAGACTAGTTGCAAGTCGATGTTTCGTCACAAGCATTTATATAAGTGTTGTTTTTAAATCTTTATGATGTATATATAGTATTGTATGCTTCTTAAATGGATAATGATTCAATTGTTATTTGGAATTATAAAAGATTTAAGGTCGTGAGTTTCGGTCTTCGGGCCCTCAGATGCGGTGCATCAACTGCATCCCCTAGAACAGTCTCCGCAACTGGTGTGCCACGGCACACTACTGCGCCATGACAAAATATTCGGTGTGCCGTGGTAAATTTTGAAATTATAGGCAAGTTATCAATACCATTTTATTGTTCTAATGCTAAGACCACAGAAACCAAATATCACTTATGGTACATACGGTTTCAAAGGCTGTTCCCGCTACTTGGAACCGAAACCAAGTTGCTTCGTAACTGGAGAATTGGAATTTTTATCATGGTAATCCAGGCTAAACGATTTGAAAAATATAGATTTTAGCCATAATTGTCTTCATTTGTGTGGAAAAGGCGATTTTATCTTTTTTGTTGGCTACAAGGTTGTAAAAATGTTCTACTCTGTCT
Source organism: Uropetala carovei (assembly GCA_036926305.1). Classification (NCBI taxonomy): domain Eukaryota; kingdom Metazoa; phylum Arthropoda; class Insecta; order Odonata; family Petaluridae; genus Uropetala; species Uropetala carovei. The sequence continues at coordinate 21,932,248 of JAXCHB010000011.1, forward strand.
TGAGAAATTTGGTCCTGTGTGCTGCGAAGTTCTAGAGAAATCGAAAGTGTGACATGAAATTTAAATGTTTGAGGAGCACTGCCCTAAAAGGTTGGCTCTGGTAATCAGCTACAGTAGAGGACAGATTTGACGACTAAACCAGATACAAATATCTCATCCAGGATTTATGAAGGTTGAACACAATTATTGTATTTAAAGCTTATTATTAACTCAAAAAATCTTGTGTACAAAGATTTGCAAAATATATTATCTATTCTCATCTGTGTCCTCTCTCTTCATCCAGTCACTTTTTCTTGAAGAATGGCAATGAATAGTCTGGGAACTGTTTTTCTAATTATCTTAAATATAAAAATATTGTGTAATAAATGAATAAAAGCATTTTATGAGTGCCATAGCAAGCTGGGAAAATTAAATATGCGTTAGGGCAATAATAGGCCATTGTTGCTTTCAGCTGAATTATCGGAGGGTGCCTGTATGAGGCTCTGAACAGTCTACAAGAAAATAAGCACCTGCCATCAATCACCATAGAGTAATATCTTTGGATGTCACGAATCCTCAAGGTTTTTGTTGCAATATGTCGAGGTTTTGCTAAAACAATGCTTAATTTAAGGAACACCAATAAATGTTCTCTTGTATTGTTGCGCTTATTTTTTGGAATATTATGCTGCTTTTTACTTTTCCCCAAAGTCTCAATCATTGTGGCATATTCTGTTTTTAGATGGATCCGATATTTGATCTTCATATCTCCCTACGTTCATCATCATCTTGTTTTCATTAACTTTCTTCTAAATGTACACAATCACTTCCTCTTCGATTTTACTTCAGCTTCATCCCTATGTAATCATTATTAATTGAGAATCGTAATATTTGTTATACCATCCTTTGTAACCTTTGATGAGCTGCCCCTGTCCAGTCCATATTTCCTAATATCTTATTTATTTTTTTCAACAAATGGATTAATCTGTAAATGTGTAAATTCGATAACTTCCATAGTACACTGCCTTATTATTAATTAAACAATATTTTCATAGATATATATGCTTATTATTGTTTTTATACCAATATTCTTTGTTATAGGTCGTGAATTCGATTTTTTCAAAATGTATGCTCATTGTATCATTAATTGCTACTTACCTTCCATATTTCTAAAAGCATTTTGTCAGATAAGATGTTCACATTCTTAAAAAGTACATTCTTGAGATTTGGTGCAAATAGGAGTAATTGTTGGAGAATATTTGCATGAATATCAACTTCAGGATCAGCCCATAGCTCTAGGGCGAGCAACTTTTCAAAATACCCTTCGCTTGGTTTCTGATGCAGTGGTTCAAACTCTCCCACCTCAGAAAGTGCGAAGTTAATTAAATGAGGGCAGGCTTTTCCTATAGCTGCAAGAAAAAACTCAATGAAAATGGTGTTAAATATCGATTATAGTTCGGCAAAAATAAAATATCATAATGAATAAAGACAAATATGACTTTCTATAATATTATCCTGTTACAATTATTGCACACTATATGCAGCCTTATCACACGCTCTCAGGCGTCTCGGAAAATACCACTACCGAGTAGCTAATATCGTCACGAATGAAGAGAGCGGTGATAAAGCAACAGTTTATGGAATTTCACACTTAGCAAATTCCTACAATTTTAGAAGAGTGAGAAAGAGGGCACAAAAGCTTTTTATTTATATGTCAGCCTAAGAGAGAGGCTCTATCATAGTTTGACATCCTAATTTCTGTTCAAGAGAGTTAAAAGGAAGCAAAATTGTAGAATTATAATATTCAGAGAGCTTTTACTGTGTATAGTAGCTTTTCTGAGTGATTCATATCAATGCACCAGAGCTACTTGAGGGAATGCACAGTACTTCCACTGAATGGTATCGCGGAGCAACTGGATTCGATTTAGCGGAGAACAGTCCCGAAGCCTGAAGAAATTACAACTGGAGGCAACAACCTTCGAAATCGTACCATACACTTAAAAATGTCCGAGCCATCCGTTTTGCAAAGCATCGTTCCCTACTAGACAACAACCATCCACATAGGTCAATTCCATTAGTCTCTATTTCATGAAAGGTACTGGAGCTTAATATTTACAAATATTATTATTATTATGCACCTTTAAATTAGCCAGTTTAGCAACATTCTGGACAGTAAATCATGGGAAACCCAGCTTTTTTATTAATGATTTATTGCAACATGGAGAGAAAAATAGTCGGGTTGATGATGCTTGAATAACTTTAGGAATTCTTTTGATAAAGAACTTTACCAAAAGCAAACATTGGCATTATGAAAGCAACTTAAATCCGTCAGTTCGGAGTTGTGTGAGAAATTTTATTTCAAATTGAGAAAAAATAGAAATAATCGGGGGGAAGAGCTGAGACCCAATGGATAGCCTTTGGTATTCCGCATTTGGTTTGTCACTGTTCTCTCATATGAAAGGGTAACCCGCAAAAACTCAAGCCATTTAGAATTTGTCGTTTTATGTATAGCATTATGCTTAATTTGGTAACAGCGATAACGATCTTTCCTTTACTATTTTAATAAAATCTTACAGGAGAAGAAGAAATTTTGGATTCTTAGAAATGTATATGGGAGCAGATAAGAAGATTTTGAGATGTGGGTATGCTGTATATTGCAGAACATTAGTTGAACTGAGAGAAAAACAAATGAAGTTTTATAAAAAGTTGGGGAAGATATGAGCTTAATTAGATTAATAAGTAAATGACAAAATATGGGTGAGCCAAATTTTGAGAAGCAGAGGTCTATTGAAAGAAGTCAGAAGGGAGGATGATAGGAAAGAAGCAAAGAGACAGGAATAGGGTTAGATTAGATATCATAAAAGAAGGGGCTGATATGAAAGGTGGAGAACTCATGATGATGAGAAGAAATTTATAATATTCAGCAAACTTTTTGTATAGCTCTTTAGCATCTTAAAACGGTTTACCAATTATAAAACTGAAAATTTTAGAAATTCGCATTGTACAATTGTGGCATAACATCCTGGGATGGCTTTGGGTATATGGTAGCCATATTCAACCTGGAGCACGCCCAACTCTTGAGGTGTCTGAAGTTTTTTAAGGGGAGTTTGTTATTATTAGTTGTTTCGTTATTCTCACATCAGCGTTTCTGCTCGAATTCAGTGCAAATAATTTCAACTGTAAATTAAGTGAGAGCCCATGGGATACGTGGTCAACTAGTGAGATGGCTGAAAATTTAACCTCCATAGGACTATCACAGCGATGTAATAGTAAAAAAGTGAGAGAAGCGTGTAGAATTTATTTGGTTAGAAATAATTCAGCTCAGAGCAGCTAGAGCAACTGGATTCGATTTAGCGGAGAACAGTCCCGAAGCCTGAAGAAATTACAACTGGAGGCAACAACCTTCGAAATCGTACCATACACTTAAAAATGTCCGAGCCATCCGTTTTGCAAAGCATCGTTCCCTACTAGACAACAACCATCCACATAGGTCAATTCCATTAGTCTCTATTTCATGAAAGGTACTGGAGCTTAATATTTACAAATATTATTATTATTATGCACCTTTAAATTAGCCAGTTTAGCAACATTCTGGACAGTAAATCATGGGAAACCCAGCTTTTTTATTAATGATTTATTGCAACATGGAGAGAAAAATAGTCGGGTTGATGATGCTTGAATAACTTTAGGAATTCTTTTGATAAAGAACTTTACCAAAAGCAAACATTGGCATTATGAAAGCAACTTAAATCCGTCAGTTCGGAGTTGTGTGAGAAATTTTATTTCAAATTGAGAAAAAATAGAAATAATCGGGGGGAAGAGCTGAGACCCAATGGATAGCCTTTGGTATTCCGCATTTGGTTTGTCACTGTTCTCTCATATGAAAGGGTAACCCGCAAAAACTCAAGCCATTTAGAATTTGTCGTTTTATGTATAGCATTATGCTTAATTTGGTAACAGCGATAACGATCTTTCCTTTACTATTTTAATAAAATCTTACAGGAGAAGAAGAAATTTTGGATTCTTAGAAATGTATATGGGAGCAGATAGGAAGCTTTTGAGATGTGGGTATGCTGTATATTGCAGAACATTAGTTGAACTGAGAGAAAAACAAATGAAGTTTTATAAAAAGTTGGGGAAGATATGAGCTTAATTAGATTAATAAGTAAATGACAAAATATGGGTGAGCCAAATTTTGAAAAGCAGAGGTCTATTGAAAGAAGTCAGAAGGGAGGATGATAGGAAAGAAGCAAAGAGACAGGAATAGGGTTAGATTAGATATCATAAAAGAAGGGGCTGATATGAAAGGTGGAGAACTCATGATGATGAGAAGAAATTTATAATATTCAGCAAACTTTTTGTATAGCTCTTTAGCATCTTAAAACGGTTTACCAATTATAAAACTGAAAATTTTAGAAATTCGCATTGTACAATTGTGGCATAACATCCTGGGATGGCTTTGGGTATATGGTAGCCATATTCAACCTGGAGCACGCCCAACTCTTGAGGTGTCTGAAGTTTTTTAAGGGGAGTGTGTTATTATTAGTTGTTTCGTTATTCTCACATCAGCGTTTCTGCTCGAATTCAGTGCAAATAATTTCAACTGTAAATTAAGTGAGAGCCCATGGGATACGTGGTCAACTAGTGAGATGGCTGAAAATTTAACCTCCATAGGACTATCACAGCGATGTAATAGTAAAAAAGTGAGAGAAGCGTGTAGAATTTATTTGGTTAGAAATAATTCAGCTCAGAGCAGCTAGAGCAGGGGTGGGCAATTATTTTGGCTGGCGGGCCATATCACCTACTTAGGTAAGGTTTGCAGGCCACACATCTTTAGCGATGTAAAATAGTAAATGTAACATTATTTTAAAGTGTTGTCGAACTGGCTTTTGCCCACCCCTATGCTAGATTGTATAGCTAGAATGTATAACTGATGCTAAAGAAAGCATAACGTCTCTATTAAATGAATTGAATAGGGAATCGCTAGAGAATGCTAAATGGAAGCTTTTAGAGACGAGAGAAATTGAAAGCCCAACCTATATCGATGGACACAACCATGAAGATAAAATACGTGAGATCGATTTAGTACAAAGCTCGACATTCGTTTTACCTAGGGAAATATGGAATTATATCGATTCTATGAAACAGAATTCCAATTTCTAAATAAATTCACTGGAATTCAGCACCGGAACAGTTTTGTGACTAACCTCTTAAGATCTGACGGATTGAGCAACTTTGTGTGCGTGGGGAGAAAAATGTACACACAAGGAATAAACAGTCCAAACCCAAACAGTTTAATCAAATTACTCTAAAGTGATTTCGAAGTGATGCCTATATTGAAAATTTCGCCTTACTTTAAAGAATAAAGAAGTTTACAAACACTTGTAAACACTTTAGACTAGACTATATATTCACACGTAAGCACGCGCACACATAAATACGTAAGTATGAGGGGTGATCGTAAATTAAACGGATTGAATTTGATGTTATCTTCAAAAAAGTTTGAAATGATGAAAAGTGGATTCAGTGGAGGTTATTTGTTTCGCGATCGAGTGTTCAGGTAGCATAAATTATTTTATGATGGATGTGAATGAATCGATGATGCTTCCCGAAGTGGTAAACCATCTCAGTGCTGGAACTAGGGTATGGCGAAGGTGGCATTTGCTTATAAAAGGTGCCAAACGTTCCCGAAAAAAGTTCCACAAGTTAATTTACCAATGAATAAGTGTTGTTTTAATACTCAAACATTAATTTATATTTAATAAAAATGCTGTTATTCTTTATTAAAATGCAGAAAAAATGATATCCTACATAACCAAGGTGTTTTCTAAAATTTTGCCATAGGTGCCATATCGCCTAGGTATGCCCCTGAATCATCTACATCAACATCATCTACATCAAAAGTCAATAAAATCGATTAATTCATAAAGAGTAACAACCAATAAAAATATTCGCTACGGTGAACATAAGTTATTAAGTAGTCCATGGTGTTTCCATGATAATTTAGGCTATGGTAAGATGACAGACAAGTCAATACCTAAAATCATGATTGATGAGCAAAACGCAAATCGAATGGTGTTTTGCATAAACTCTAAGCTAAGGTCTAACTTGAGCTAATTTTATTGCGACCAATAACATGTATGCACTGTCTAAATTTTTGTAAGCATTGTCTTCCTAAGGATTCCCCATATGTTTGTGTATGGGAGGTACTGTAACCAATCAAGCTACTCCAGTTTTCCCCAAAAATTTATATACATACCAGAAAAATAAAATAAAATCTTCACTAGCAACGCTACCCATTGTCAGTGTTCCTTGCGATTCGGTTGTTCTTGGGCATGCATAGCCTAATACGGTGTATAGTGAGTTTTTGCATGTGTCTGTATATAGACATTTCATATGTCGAAAAGATCAGCAGATAGACCCATGAGTAATATTGCAAAGAGAAAGCATCAAAGAAAGTTGAGTTATTACAGAAGTTGGAAAAGGGAACTTTTGCTCGGAAATTGTGCAAAGAGTATGGTGTTGGTAGCTCAACCATTTACGATTTAAAGAAGCAGAAGAAAAACTTTTTGCATTTTATTTGCTGACAGTGATACGGCAATGCCTATGGAAAAGAGAAAAACATTGCATAATCCGAAAAGTAACGACTTGGATAAAGTTATGATCGAGTGGGTTAGGATGCGTAGGAGTGAGAAAGATCCATTGTTTGGACCAATGCTCATAGCACAAGCACAAATTTTCCATAACGACATAAAAATTGCAACACCGTGTGATTATTCTACCGTTGGCTTACAAAATTCAAGAGACGACACGGCATTTGGTATCTAAAAGTTTGTGATGAAAAGGTTTCCGATGATCATGAAACTTCCGAGAACTATATAGACGACTTTGTAAAATTAGTTGCTACTGAAAACTTGACACATGACCAGGTATATAATGCAGAAGAGACTTCTTTTTTATGGAGTTAAGTTCCTTGAAAGACACTAGCAGCAGCGGACGAGACTGCACCAACAGAGGTGAAAGATGCGAAAGATAGGATAACTTTGCTCACTTGTGCAAATGCATCTAGAACTCATAAATGCAACTTACTCATCTTAGGCAGGAACGCTCGTACTCGGGCTTTTAAGGGAGTTCGGACATTTTCTGACCATTATCATGCTAACAAGAGGGACTGGATAACTAGAGAAATTACCATTGACTGGTTTGATGGCCACTTTGTGTCCGAATCCCGTGCCCATTGTAAATTTGTAGGACTACCGGATGACTGCAATATACTTTTGATTTTAGTCAATTGCTCTGCTGAACTTTTGGTAAAAGACAATGTTCATGCTGTATTTTTACCGCCAAAATGTACCTCCCTCATACAACCCATGGATCAGGGTGTTTTTCGGATGTTGAAGTGGCGTTACAAGGACGAGTTTATGAGACGTGTGCTGAGAGCTATCAATGGCGGCAAAGGATTTAAAGCGTTTCTGAAAGACTTTAGTGTGAAGGATGCTGTGTTAGCCATTGCTCGTAGTTGGAACGATGTTACACTAGAAATTTTGAAAAATTCCTGGCATAAATTGTGGCCGATGCCAATGTTAATTGAAAATGAACCTGATTTTGAGTAGATGCGTGTTTCAAATGAAAAAAGTTAGTGTCCGAATTACTAGTTTACGCTAAAGGAATGTCTTCTGATCAGGATAAAAACTTGGAGGAAGTGACATCGAAGAATGTCTTAAAGTTGATAGTGCTGCACCTGTGGTTCTTAAGTTAATTGATGGCGAAATCGTGAAATGGTGTTACATTCTGAACATGACAAAAAGACAGTGATACTGATGACAACGAAAATTTGTTAGAAACATTTTCCATAAATAAATTAATAAGCATTTCTGATGATTTCATTAAGGGTCTTCAGCAAAAAGCTATTGCTGAACAAGAAAATATGTGTTTGTAAAATTCAAGAAAAACTTATTCTAGAAAAGCAGAAATGTATGAAACAACTTAGATTGCATGATCTTTTTAAAAATCAAATCAGAAAATTGCGCAAAAAAACCATCCTCTCTTGAAAGTGAAATCGCTACCAGCTCAACCTATGAAACCGAGAAGTGAATTATCATCAGATTGCCATTTATTGCGTATTTTATTTCATAAGTGGAGAAGATGCATATGTTTTGGTAAGTTAACACTTAACTGGTATGGTGCGGTCTGTGAGACCACTCCCACTCTTCTTCAGTGAACCATTCCCCCACCACTTGTCCTTTGACCTTGACTACCCACTTACCTTCTTGTCAGTGTGTGTCGAGAAGAGTGATGAGAAGCACGTGCCTATCGCACTCAGCAGTGGCAAGTTATTACAAATTATTTATTTAAAGCGGTCTCATAGACCGCTCATACCAGTTGCGTTACTGGTAAGTATTTGTATTTTCTTTTATTTTATTATTTCTTTATTATTATTTATACTAATATTAGTATTTATATTTATTTTATTATTTATACTTTCTTTTATTTTATTATTTCTTCCAAGTTTTTACTAGAAAACATGGATCTTCCACCCGGTCCGTCGCGTGTTCAGCGTGTTTTGCGAGGTAGTGACCCTAATTTTGATAAAGACTTAGAGACCCTTCTCGCGGAAGTGTTGAATGAAGACGATAATGACACTGATCCAGATGTTGTAATCGAAAGTGACCACAGTTCGGATTCTGAGCAAGAGGAAGCAGATGAAGACCACCTGGATTCAGATGAGTCTGACGGGGACGGACGAACAGATGCTCGTTATTTTCAAGGTAAAAATTTTAGATGTCGAAAACAGCAACCTTTCAAAACAGTGAGAACAAGAACATTCAACTTCCTGGATTACGACCTGCAGCAAAAACTTTGGGAGACAAGGCAGATGCAGAAGCTGTTTGGAATCTTCTATTTTCTCAAGATATGCTGGATGATATAGTTACTTGGACAAATGAGAAAATTGCTGAAACAAGAACCCTCTATGGAAATCAAGAGAACCTATCATTTCTTCATGATCTTGATGTGATAGAACCGAAAGGATTCATTGGTCTTCTTGTATTTACGGCAATTTTCAAATCTGGAAATGAATCCGTTGATAATTTATTTGCAACTGATGGAACAGGACGTGAAATTTTTCGATATACAATGCCAAAGAAACAGTTTTTGTTCCTGTCAGCTGTGTTACGTTTTGACAATCCATGTGATCGAGATGAGAGAAAGAAAGAAGATGCTGCTGCCGCAACTTCGAGAATTTTCAACAGATTTATAGAAAACTCACAGTTGTGTTTTTCTCTCTGGCCCTCTACTTGTATCGATGAAATGCTCATACCGTTCAGAGGTCGATGCAAATTCAGAATATATATGCCAAAGAAACCGGCAAAATATGGTTTGAAAGTGATGTGTTTGACAGATGCGAGAACGCATTATCTGTATAATGCCTACATTTACTCAGGAAAAGGAAGTGATGGAAAAACATTGTCTGATGCAGAATAGAAACTAAGTATTCCATCTCAAGCTGTTCTAAGACTGGTAAAACCTATTGGAAAAACTCGAAGAAATGTGACGGCTGACAACTGGTTCGGTTCAATTGAGATTGTGAGTGAACTTCTGAAAAGAGAACTTACTTATGTGGGAACTTTGAAAAAAAATAAAAAAGAAATACCAAAAGAGTTTCTTCCCCATAAATCAAGAGAAGAAAAATCATCACTTTACGGTTTCACTGAAGACATGACATTGCTCTCTTTTGTCTCCAAAAAATCTAAAGCAGTCATTTTGGTGTCCTCTAGGCATCACACTCAAGAAGATGATCCTGATACTAGCAAGCCGGAGATGATTGCATATTACAATTTGACAAAAGGAGACGTCGATGGCTTAGACCAAAAATGTGCCAATTATTCTTCAAGCAGGCGATCCAGAAGATGGCCTATGGCAATTTTTTTCACTCTCGTAGACATCGACTGTGGAGTCACTTCCTACATTATTTTCCTAGCTTTTCCGAAAAATCCAGATATGTCATGCCTTGAATTCATGAAGATACTCGCAAAATCACTCACTTATCCACTGATGCGCCGTAGACTGCAACAGAGGATTCTTCCTAGGGATCTCGCTTTCTCCATCAGAAAGATTCTCAGTATCCAAGATGAGGAAATTTCAAGAGAACAAGGACCACTGGAAGTGTTGGAGAAGAGGGAAACATGTATGTGCTGCCCTCCAAATTGAAAAGAAAGACCAAATATCTTTGCCAGGACTGTGGAATTCCTATCTGTCTTGAATATACCAAAAAAATGTGCAAGAGTTGTTTTGATAAGAAGAAAGACTGAAATTTCGACTGATGACGCAAAAGACTCCAAAGATTAGATAAAATTTCATTTATTTCGTTTGTTTTTTGGTAGGATATGTTAGTTTATTTTTTTGTAACTATTTTGGCCATTAAAAATTTTTTGAAGTTACTAGCCTGTTTTTATTAACCAAAATATACCAGCGGTCTGACAGACCGCACCATACCAGTTAAAGGAAAATTTGGAACCATACCAGTTAAGGGTTAATAAAACATTTCATCTATATTTTCATATACTATTTTTTTTTTCCTTACTCCATGTAGACTTTTATAATTCCTTGCATGTGTGTATAGGGATTAATCCGGAAAAAAAGATTTTATATAAGAATCTGATGTTACAGTGTAGAAATCACTTCTCAAGTGCTCAACATGGCTTCCTTCCTCATAAATCTACTCAGTCTAACTTGGTTGTCCATATGAATAATATTGTTTCCAAAGTCCAATCTGGAAATCAGCTTGATGTAATACATTTTGATTTCTCCAAGGCTTTTGACACTGTTGACCATAAGTCGGTCCTAAATAAATGTCTATCTTTTGTTATTGAGGGAGGTTTACTCAACCTTATACAATCATACTTGACTAGTAGAAGTCAAAAGGTTGTTTTGCATGGCACTTCTTCTACAGTTGTAAAGGTCTCCTCCAGTGTGCCTCAAGGGTCAATTCTGGGGCCACTTCTTTTTAATATTTTCATTAATGACTTGCCGTCTTCTATAAGTTGTGAAAGCCTCCTCTACGCTGATGATTTCAAGATTTTTAAATGTATTCGTAATGATAATGATTGTTATTTCTTGCAGAAAGAAGTGAATAATTTCTCAAAATGGTGTTCGGCATTTAGCTAATGTATCCAAATGTAAAGTTCTCTCCTTTTCCCTCAACAAGAACTTGATTAATTTTAATTACAAACTCGACGAAATTCCACTTCAGCGTGTCGAGTCAATTTGTGACTTAGACATAACGTTTGAGTCAAATCTGAGCTTCAACAAGCACATCAAAGTAATGTGCTCCAGAGCTTTTAAAGTTCTTGGGTTTATTAAACGAAATTCTATGGAATCATTTTCCTGGGAAACTGTCATCAGGTCATTCTGTATCCTTGTCAGACCGATTTTAGAGTATGGGAGCGTGATCTGGAACCCATTTCATAGTAACCAAGTACAGGCAATCGAAAGAGTGCAGAATCGATTTACAAAGTGGCTCTGTTTCAAAGAAAATATTTCCTATTCAAGAAAAAATTATCCTGCCTTGTGCAAACTGTTCGGTCTACCTCAGCTTGCTGTTAGACAAAAGTTAAACGATGTTAACTTTTTAAGAAATGTCATAACAGGTAAGGGCGGATATAACACCTGAGTCTTTTGTTATCCATAGTAACGGTTAGAAATATTATTAACTTATTGTTTTTTCAATTTGAAAAGTGATTTCAGGTATTTTTCACTGTGAAAAATATTCAAAATGTTTAAAAACTATTCACGAGTGTAATTGCCGATAATTATTCTTGAGGACGCTGATGTTGCATATTAATTACTCTGTATGGAGAAATTCATATTGGATTCATCAGTGTTTTCTATGTACAGTTATTAAGTATTACATTAATTTTATAAAAGAGCAAATATTTGCACAATTTTCTTACTAATAGTAGTAGAAATAGTGGTTTTATTTGAACTTTTAGTTAAATTTGGGATCAAACTGAGGCAGGGTGGCAATCAACTGAACGAATGCAAAGAAGGCCGCAGCCTCAAAAGTTTGCCAATCCCTGTTTTGGAGGACCAGTTAGGGATTTAAAAGTTGCATTTAAAATTTCTCTCCAGAATCTTGGAATGAATTATTTTAAGAATTTCCATCCATGTAAATGATTTTTGATGTAGATAAAGCCTATCCCAATCGTTCATGAATAGGCTGGAGAGGAGAAATATTTGTACAATGAAAGATTCTTTTCCCCTTAAACGATAAATTCTTTCAAATCTATTCTTATTGAATATACCATTAGTAACAAGGAACCTCGATGTATTTATATAGCGTATATGACAGCTTACCAGTGATGTCAATGAAGGCAAACTTCGAGAGGATTAGGTTTTTCATCTGATGTCCAATTGCCGTAATAAGTGGCAACACTCCTTCCTCAAAGTCCATGGAGGCCTTGGATCCAGCGCACGTTCTATGGGCATTTGTGAGTGAAAGGGAGGTGAGATAGCGGAGGACCATGAAGGGGTAGAGGGCTTCGGACTGCAGAGGTGTGCCATTCATCGTGAGACTAGTGATACTTGGGCAGGTTGTGGCGACCACCGAAGCAGCACTAGCATCTGGCCTCGCCTCTGCTGACGATGTGAACGTTGCGAGAGCTATGGAGGTCCTTGGAGCCAGAGGCTGGCGACTCGAGCACACCCCGAGGGCAGCGAGGACCCGCTCCCCCATGTCTTTGCTCCACCCATCCAATATTTCGATCACCTGCGACATTCAGAACGATTGAGAGAATACGAGTGCGAAGCGTATGCATAAATATGGTGTACTTACTACTTTACCAGCATATACTCCGTAGATGCTCGTAAAACATTATCAAATGAAAGGAGAAAGGGCTTTGTTTGTTATACTACCGCTAGATCAGTGGTGGGCAAACTTATCTACCTGGTGGCTGCGAATTCCTCGGCGGGCCGCACTGCCAGTGCTGCGTTTAGCACATTTTGGGCCCTAGGCAAATCAGATTTCTGGGGCCCTTGACCGAAAATTAAAACACATTATTTTAGAATGAAAGAAAATCACATATTTATTTATCATATAATACTGTAAATAGAGGATATTTTGCTATTTAATATTTTTAAAGAATCATAAACCAAAACTAAATTTTTAAAATTACTAGGCACTTGCCTAGTTTGCCTTATGGTAAACGCGGCACTGCACACTGCAAGTTCTCTATGCTTCTGCAGGCCAGATTAGACTTTAAATTGGACGTTAACTAGAAATTCTGAGGTATCACATCAGTGAAAATTAATCCTAAATTATGTTTTTAGGGTTAACTATTCAATATCAAGTGTTTTATTGCGATAGTTTGAATATATGTGATATGAATTTGTGTTAAATCTCTTTTTATTCATAGCTTTGCGGGATGCCTAAACGTTCTCGAAGGCCGCATGCAGCCCGCTGGCCATAGGTTGATCACCACTGGTCTAGGTGAATTAGTTTTGGATACCATGTGGCTGACATCTAAGAAAAGTATACAAGAACGAGGGGAAAACTCTTACTCATTTAGTCCTCAAAAATCGGCAAAATTCCACGGATTCTGGTGGATTCTGTGTAGAAAGAACACAATCCAAAAGTTTAATACCAATTGGTGAAGCCTTTTGTCTGCTGCATAAAAATAATAAAGCATTTCTTCTTTTTAGAACACTAAGCCCGTTACACAGATTGAACTATCCTGGTCTAAGGCAGCTCTTTTTCATGTCAATAGGAGAAGTTAACAGTGAGTAGTGTCAGAACTTAAAATTGGGGACCACTAAACAAAAAAAAATTGCCCTCTCCCTCAGTTTATCTAAAATAAAGTCATTATCACTTTGGGTGCCATTAGTAGCACTGGTTCACCCATACTTTTGTTATATGTCAGTACATACTTTCAATTCTTATTGTTTTTTAAAAGTTGTTTTCAAATCAATTGCTTTTCGTTACCTAGTGCATAGAGTTCGTTAGGTTAAATGTAATTTTTATTGAAATAAGTGAAAGAAAATAATATTTTTCGTGGACTATATGGGGACCCATAAGTTCTGGAGGGACCCTAAGCAGTGCTTTGCCTGCTAATACCAAGCTACGTGGCTGCCAGTAAGCCTGCATATCCCATGTGTAAACTATGCTTCAACCTAGCAGTGGATACCTCCATCGTAAGGGTGTGCAGTTAACAAATATGTATTTAGCATCAGTTAATCTTAACAGGGATAGAAGTTCGGAATCGATAGTTCATTATGTGCAATATTATTACATTTCATTTGCCAACTGATATCTTTATAGTTTTTCACAAAGATTTTGCGGAAAAGATTTTTTGCGTAATCCAATATTTTTGAAGGAAACTTTTCTTACCTCGAACATACGTTCAAAATCGAACTCCTTTAATTGCGGAAGAGAGAGGAGAACTATTGATGCTCCGGAGGTGGTCACCCAAGTGTCGTTAACGATGAGACGTGTCAGTTTCTGACACCTAGGCTCTCCGTCCATCCCTAAACACAGCATCACCATTCCACGGTCAGTTATAGGTGTAGCTGCCAGGTTAAGGTCAAGCAAATGGGGACAATGCTCTCCGATCTTAGCCAGCATCTAGATAATATTTTAGGGAACCTTTGTTAGAAAAATATTTCCAAATTTAGTTTTAATATTAATTTTAGCATTTGCTGTGAAAAACTACAAAAGGATTTATGACACAAAACGATCAATTCGATTCTAATAACATATCGATAGCAAAACAAAATCAAGCATCAAATAATCAAATTGAAAAACTCTCTCTCAATAGCTATAAAAAATCTGATGTGGCCAACACATGACTTTCTCCATACAGAGCAATGAATATGATTGCTCTCGACGTCAGCATTCTCAGAAATAATTAAAATAGACAAAAATTGTTTATGAAATAAAAACTTTAATTAAAATAAAAAATGGCTTAATCAAATAACTGTATTGTACAAAAGCATAATTTACCTCTCCACCTTCCTCTCCTTCCCTCTTTCTCTCTCCCTCACTTCTCTCCTGTTCCACACCCTGCCCAGATTTCACTTGGCCCGCAACGACCGAGTAGGAAATGGAAGTGGCAGTGTTGGTATAAGCATTCACAGTGATTTAAAATTTAAAATAATCGAAAAAAAGGAATTCCCAATATTGCAGACATCCTGAATACCTATTCTTGGAGATTACTCAGAACTTCCAGAAAGTTATTTTTGGAGTCGTTAATCGTCCACCTAAAATCGGTTACCTTTCTGATATTGAAAATGTTATCTTGCATATTATTTCAACCTACTAGCATATGCTAATTCTTGGTGACTTCAGCGTTAATCTATTTTCCCAATATTTCTGTGATTCTCTCTTCATAAAAAATATGTGTAACTATCTTGTCCTTAGCATCCAGTACCACTCATTTTACAGCCACTCCTTTACCATTCTTGACCTTGTATTTACTGCTAACACAGAAAAAACGTTTTCGAAATCGAGCAGTTTGCTTCTCCTGTTATCTCATCTCATGATTTATTCTTTCTTGCATGCGACTTGAAACCACCTAAACAAACAGAAAAGCACATAACATGTAGCGATATGAAAAATATATCCGGGACTGACTTCACGAACATTGCAACATTCACTCCTTGGAATTCTGTCAGAGTATTGTTGTGTCCTTCATTAATCCTCACTTTGATTATTGTGATGTTGTCCATCAAGACTTATCACAGGAAATAGCGGTAAAACTACAAAAATCTTTGAATTCGTGTATTAGATACATATTCAACCTAAGGGAAAGTGACATATCTCCCCCTATTATAATCAGTTGGTCTGGGTCAAACTAGACTCACACAGACAATGTCATATCACAATATACTAACCAACAAGGCACCACAATACCTTCATTCTTAGTTTAACTATCTTACAGATAACCACTGCAAAAATACGAATACTTTAAATAAAATGGATGGATCGAGTAAAAGTAAGGAGATATTAAAAAGAAAACAAGATCATTGTAATAAATGACAAGAAAGAGGATGGTGAACAAGATCGAACATTTCCTCAAAAGTGAATATAAAATTAAAGAAATAGCTATTATTGCACTAATTAATATTTTATATATATATATAAAATAAAGGTAGCAACAAGGTGTTGGAGGAAGCCCAGTGGACACTTACCTAGATTGAGGAGCCGCTGGGGGTGTCTCTCCGTTGCTGAAGAAGGGCGTCAGCCCGAAAGTTCCATTTTTGTGTCGTTTTTGTTCTTTTGTGTTTTTCGTATGTCCTCAGCACCCCCAGCGGCTACTCAATCTAGGTAAGTGTCCACTGGGCTTCCTCCAACACCTTGTTGCTACCTTTATTATTATCTCCGTTAAAACATCATTATTGTATATACAGTTCTATACAATGGTTATAGAGAATGTAATTTCCTACAACTTCCTTTGGAAACAATTTTCCATAGCAGTTTAGGAATTATTTATAAATAATCGGTTTTTCGGTTTCCGTCAAATATTTCCTTAAAAACGTCGTAATTGGTCATCTTCGTGAGGACTAAAGTTGTAGAGAATAATATTTCTTCCAAGTTTTGTTTGAAACAAATTTTCGTAGAACCATCCATTTCGGAGATATTTTGTTTTTTCTTAATTTGCAGTATACAGCGGTGAATTCTGTAAACATATTCAAAATATACCTAATTTACGGCAATAAAGACGGCTGTATTCTTATACGATACGAAATAATAATTTTGCCTTATAATGCTATTCATAATAATTTAAATATCTATACCCCAAATATGGAGGAAGTCATGTGTTGGCCACATCAGATTTTATTTTAATGCAATACGTTCGGAAGCGAATTGTCATCAGTAAATATGATTAACTGTTAGGAAAAGCTAATTATAAGTTAAAAAGTATCTGCTATATATTTTAGTGTTTATATGTTGTGCTGTAGTAGCTTAACTAAATCCGTTGAAATTCAACGGGATATTCTGCTAGTCATTGAATAATTGAATACTTGTCCACTTTAGTTATAGTCGCGTTATTTATCGTACCGAACTTATCGTTTAAATTTCGAAGTAGCGTCGAAATTTGTTAAAAATTCGGACAAATTTGACACGAGTTCCCAGTAAATCACACGCAATTACATATAACTGACATCAATGCAAATCACCAAGATGACGAAACATTTTCACGTAACAAAACGTCCAAATTAGGCGTTAAAGATTCATTTGTGTAGCAATTCGACGCGTATTGAAAATTCAATGGAAGGAAAAATGAAATTGCGTTCTTTAAGGCGTTATTTATTTCAAGTCTCTAATTCGTACGGTGATTCTAAGTAACATTAAAATGCAATTGACTGTTACACTCATCTACGAGTTAAACAAACGAAGGAAATAAACGCCATTGGAATCGAATCCATGACTTCAGCTTAAAATTGAATTAAAAAGTATTTTCTGAAAGTTTGTTCGAAAAAGAACGGACATTTTTTTTGATTTAAAATGTTTTTGTTATTCTCAAAAAGAGCGGTTAAGAGAAGAGTGATTTGCGGCCTCACCATCGGAGGTGCTGGTGGCGGCGTTGGCACAAAAAAAAACAAGAATACAAAAATGGTAACTTCATTTGCAACATGAAAAGCACTTTTTATTTATTTATGTTTATTCAAAATTAATTGATGAGTGCAATTTTAATTGCCTCTATATCTCCTTTGAAATGAGGGTCATTCTTTGATACTATATAATTAATTACGTTTATGTTTGACGTTGCTATACAATAATTTCGATTCGTTAACAAAAGTGCGAAGCAAGTAACGCTATTCTTTCCTCTACTTGAAAGCTTAGTTGACACTAATTGAATCGGAGGCAACAATGCGGATCGCCTTGAAAACGCTCGGAAAGTGCGAAAAATCCATAAGATTTCGAAAAGGACTACCTATTCCTGAAAATTTCTACTCTGTAACATGTAAACACCGCAAGAATGCGATAGTTTATAGTTTTAGAAATCGAATAAAGGAAAAAACGCACAAAATTGGACCGTATTTGCGTATTTTGATGAATGAAGGAAAAAATATTGCATCGAAAATTCCGTGTAAACTAAAGGGAAAATATAATCTTCTCCTGGAATGTAACGTGGGACTTTTCCTCGATATTTATATTTTCTAGGCCATAAATAATGGGGGTTTAAGTGTATTGTAAGTTTCAGTTCTTAATTCTATCTGTAAGTGTCCTTGAATTTATGTTACTTTACATTGAATTATACTGTTGCCACCTAGCCTTATGGCCAGCATGTAACAATGTGCTTAATAATAATAACAATAATAATAAAATGTATGACAGACAGATAAAGGGTCACTTGAGATTTGTATTCCGATATCTCTCCCTCTATCTCCCCCTCTCCCTCCCCCTCTCCCTCTCTCCTTCTCTTTCTCCCTCTTTCTCTCCCCCTCTCCCTCCCTCTCTCTCCCCACCCCCCTCTCTCTCCCCTCACCCCTCTCTCTCCCCACTTACCCCTCTTTCCCCCCTCACCCCCTATTTCCCCTCCCCCCTCTCTCTCCCTCCCCCCTCTCCCTCCCCCTCTCTCTCCCCCTCTCCTTCACTATCCCTCCCCCTCTCTCTCCACCTCTCCTTCACTCTCCCTCCCTCTCCCTCCCTCTCTCTCTCCCTCTCTCCTTCTCTCCCTCCCTCTCTCTCCCTCCCTCTCTCTCCCTCCCTCCCTCTCCCTCCCTCCCTCTCCCTCCCTCCCTCTCCCTCCCTCCCTCTCCCTCCCTCCCTCTCCCTCCCTCCCTCTCCCTCCCTCTCCCTCCCTCCCTCTCTCTTCCTCCCTCTCTCCCTCCCTCCCTCTCTCTCTCTCTTTTACCATTTACTTGTTATTTTGATTTAATCAATCGCACAGACGGACAGACAGAGAGGAACATAACTGCGTTTATAAAAGAAAACCCGCTGAAAATACAAAAGTAGGATATTAGTACTATAATTGATGAGGACAAAAATTTTTATTGCAATTGCTGCTTATTATTTAGTTATTTCATATGTGCATATCTTAATTGCGCGTACTTACCTGATCCACTGTTAAAGTCATCCTTAAGTTGAGGCTGACAAGCGATGTGAAGTTTGGAACAACATTAAGGAGCGTGCTAGGGTTTATATGCCTCAGGTACGAGATGTTTAGTGCTTTAAGATTCTGTCAAAAAGAGGAGAAAATTGATTTGAAATGCGATAGAGTTCACGAATATTATAGAACTATTGGATATACACACACACGCACTCAGGCACACACACACGAGTAATGACAACGATGAATTTGACGTACAGGTCTCTTGAGAAGAGGTGCAGAAATTACTTATTGAGTATAATTAACGTCATAAGCTGTAATAAATGGCTGTATCATTTCAATATTTATTATTTACTTCGTGTTAAAACAATAAGTATACGTAAATAAATAGGATAACCCATAAAAGGAGGTAAAAAATTTGGAAATGAAGGCGGAGTGCTGTGGTCTCGGTTCCGAATTTTTACTTTCTCCGTACGTAGTAATGGGAAAGGAGTGTGATCACGAAAAAAATCGACTTCGAGATTTCAACGGAAATACACGTTTTGAGATCCCTAGAACACGTTTAGACTATTTTTGGAATGATGTTTGTGTGTGTGTGTTCGCGCGCGTATGTGTGTATGTGATTGTGGGCGCTCTAACTCAAAAAAAGTACGTGCCATATTGTTACCAAACTTCATATATAACACTTTAGCATGAGCACAAAGAACTGATTAGTTTTTGGACAAAAACGGTTAACCGGATGTCGTGGTTTATTCGAAACCCGATTCGGTTTTTGCGATATTTCTCCGTTAAAACGTCATTACTGTATATACAATTCTATACAACAGTTATAGAGAATGTAACTTACTACAACTTTCATTTGAAACAATTTCCATAGCAGTTATTGTTTAGGAATTATTTATAAATAATCGGTTTTTTCGGTTTCCGCCAAATATCTCCTTAAAACGTCATTGGTAATCTTCGTGAGGACGAAAGTGGTAGAGAATAATATTTCTTCCAGGTTTTGTTTGAAACAATTTTTCGTAGAACCATCCATTTCGGAGATATTCAACTTTTTCTTAATTTCGAGTATACAGCGCCACCACCATGTAGCGGTTAATTCTGTTAACATATTCAATATATTATTTACGGCAGTAAGGACGACTGTATTCTTTTACGATACGAAATGATAAATTTGCCTCATAATGCTATTCATAATAATTTAAATATCTATACACCAAATTTGCAGAAAGTCATGTGTTGGCCACGTCAGATATTTTGGTAAATATTGGCTATTTGGTATTATTGACGACTTAAGCACAAGTAAGTGTAAGAAATTTGATCAAAATCGTTATAGCCGTTTTTGAGAAAATCTAATTGTTGTTAAAAATGCGTAGAATAAACTACTCATAATATTGAGCAATGTCAACCATTTATTCAAAGATTCTATTCTGTATAATGAAATGCCTAAGTACGAGATTTCATACATTTTCGTTCTACAGTTTAGGCTCTAGAGACAATAACAGTCAGACAGACGACATTGCGAAAATCACCTTTTCGGTCTCGGGTACACCTAAAACGTATATTTCCATCAAAATCTCGAGGTCGAATTTTGTCGCGTTATCAATACTTTCTCAATATATACTTCGTATATGAGAAAGTAAAAATGATACATTGGTGACATCGAAGTTGGTTGCAGAAGATATGATTAAATGCCTGGAAGAGAGTAGGTTGAGGAAGCAATTTAATACATTATATGCGTGGAGGATGTCGGGAATGTTTGGAAGAAAGCCACATAAGGGGAGTCGTGGATGAAAGGGCAATGTGAATACACGGAGTAACATCGGAGAAAAGGACTAGGAAAATATAGTTTGGCAGGAAACAAGAAAGGAAATGCTTTGGTCACGAAAAAATTGTCAAACTTTTAATTGAGGTAGAGTATGTTAGAAAAAGACGAAAAGAGTGATAGATAGCAGAGCCCTGAAACTCAAAATATTTTTGAACCTGAAAATATATTTTCATCAATCCTCCCCGAACATACCCGGACCCGAGATATTTTAGAAGTTGTAAAACGAACGAAAAAAGTCACCGTTCCTCGAAATGGAAAAAAATGAAATAAAACAAGAATATTCAAATCGATGCCTTTCTTCTCCTTAAATATCCAATTCATCCTTCCATGTTAATAGATATTTTTTTTTGCTATAATATATTTTTCGGGTGACCCGAAATTTTAAAATCCTGACCCGAACCCGACTCGGCCGGATTGGGTCGGCCACGGTTCGGATTCTGCCACCCGATGCAGGTCTCTGATAGATAGTGATGCTGGGCACGAAGGAAGTACGGCAACCTAAAATTACCTTACAGCGGCTTGGAAGCAATGTGAGGGCAGCTAGGATATCGGCGACACCGTACGACGACCAAGTGACAGTGTGCGATGACAATAGGGCATGCAAATGATGTCGTCGTAGGTACGTGATGTGCTTCACTTCCTCTGCCAGTTCCTCAACAAGGTGAGGAGCTAATGAGAGGAAGAGAATACGGTGTAAATAGAGACATTTATAATCATAAAATTGCCATAAAACTACACTTAGAGAAGTGACCTACCAGTTATTTTTGCCGTTTTTACTTTTTACTTTCTCATACGAAGTATCGAGAAAGTATTCTTATGAATTGAATTCGGATTGCGTCATTATGTGAAATTAGCCACGCCAGGTATTTTTCTTCAGTTGAGAAGAATCTTACGTATGTATTAGAACAGCGGTTGTCAACCAGTGTGTTGCGACACAATGGTATGTCGCGAAGAGCCTGGAGGTGTGCCGCTGAAAATTTTAATATCGGCTTTTAAAAAATAATATAAAGTTTTCAGGGAGAGTTTTTGGCTTTTTCTTGTGCAATTGTTAACAATAACAAACATGTTTAGACTTAAAAGTCATTATTACACACTGCTCCTTTGTTATTTCGGCGGATTGTAGATTGCAGTATGCATCGGCCGTCATTTGTGTAGCGATCGAAACAATCGGTACAACATACATTGTACAAACTTTTTCATATATGAATGCGTCGTTTAGTTATCTTTAGAAAATGAAAATCTTATGAGCCGGTTTTCAGATAATCAATTTTTGTTAAAGTTGCCCAATAATAACCAAGCCTTATATTCATTCATTGAGAAAAATAAAATACGTAGTATTATTGTAGATGTATACTCAAGTAACTGTACGAAATTTGATCAAAATCGTTAGAGCCGTTTTTGAGAAGATCGAATGATTGTTAAAGTTGCCTAGAATAAACTAGCCTTATATTCATTTTTCAGAAATATGAACTACACAGTATTATTAAAGACATGAACTCAAGTAACTGTACGAAATTTGATCAAAATCAAAATCAAAATGTGTGTTATTATGGGCGCTCTAACTCAAAAAGTACATGACATATCGTTACCAAACTTCATTTATAACACTTTAACATGAGCAAAAAGAACTGATTAGTTTTTAGACAATAACGGATAACCGGAAGTCGAGGTTTATTCGAAACCCGATTCGGTTTTTGCGATATTTCTTTGTTAAAACATAATTATTGTATATACAATTCTATACAAATGTTATAGAGAATGAAATTTCCTACAGTTTTCATTTGTAATAATTTTCTATAGGAGTTATTGTTTAGGAGTTATTTATAAATAACCGGTTTTTCGGTTTCCGTTAAATATCTCCTTAAAAACATCGTTATTGGTAATCTTCGTAAGGACCAAAGTTGTAGAGAATAATATTTCTTCCAAGTTTTGTTTGAAACTAATTTTCGTAGAACCACCCATTTCGGATATATTTCGCTTTATCTTAATACCAGTATACAGTGCCAACACAAATTAGCGGTGAAGTCTGTAAACATTCAAAATATACGTAATTTACGGCAACAAGGACGATACGAAATAATAATTTTGCCTCGTAGTATTATTCATAATAATTTAAATATCTATACCCCAAATATGGATAAAGTCATGTGTTGGCCACATTAGATTTTTTGTAATGACTAACTTTCGTGTTTAGTAGTTTCACACTCAATGAAATGTGTCTTTCTGATTTCGTTACTTGATTACAAGGTTTAAAAGTTATCATGAAAATGTAGTTCTAGGAAACTAAAACAAAATATTTTCATCGAATATAAATGGTTTGTGAGATCTGACGTAAAATAACTGCTATATAAACACACTTAATTTTGAAATAATGACGTTAATTTTGGTAAAGTTAGTGCTGCAAAAAATTGCATAAATGTGCATTTTGCTACCAATCAACTTTCGTGTGAAATATTGTCGGTTCCTATTTTTAAAGAGCTATTCCTGTGAATGCTATTGCAACAAATGTTTTTTGAGTTTATTTCAACCGTGAATCGTTTATAGGCCAACTTCTGTGAAGACTTTTGCGTCATGTGCTTTTAACCGCTCGCGTACCATATGCCGAACAGCAGAATACATGGCGAAACGACGTCCACCAAGAGATTTTTCTTCCAACGACCAAACAGGCCTCCCGAATGACCTATTCGTATCGTGCCATTTCCACATCAGCAGTGTCTGTGCTCAGTTGGTCTCTCATCTCCTTGTCTTTAATGAACATACGATCGGCCAGTCCGAAACTTTTTTACTTTCTCATATACGAAGTATATTGAGAAAGTATTGTTATCGCGAAAACATTCGACCTCGATATTTTTACGGAAATATACGTTTTAGGTGTCGCTGAATCCGAAGAAGTGGTTTTTCCAATGCCGTCTGTCTGTTACTGGCTCTAGAGCCTAAACCAGTGATGGCGAACCTTTTATAGTCCACGTGCCAATATTACCGAAATTGTCGAATGTTTTCCGCCTCGCGTGCAACAAAAAGTCGTTGATTTTTACTTTCTCATACGAAGTATCGAGAAAGTATTGCTTTCGCGAAAAAATTCGACACCGAGATTTTTACGGAAATACGCGTTTTAGGTGTCGCTGAATCCGAAAAAGTGGTTTTCGCAATGCCGTCTGTCTGTCTGTTACTGGCGCTGTAGCCTAGACAGTAGAACGAAAATCAATGAAATCTCGTACTTAGGCATTCTATCATACTGTGCAGAGTATTCATAGAAATGGTTGACATTGATCAATAATTAAGAGTAGTTTATTCTACGCATTTTTAACAACAATCCAATTTTCTCGAAAACGGCTCTAACGATTTTGATCAAATTTCGCACAGTCACTTGAACTTACGTCATCAATAATACCGTATAGTTCATATTTCTCAAAAAATGAATATAAGGTTAGTTTATTCTAGGCAACTTTAACAATAATTCGATTTTCTCAGAAACGGCTCTAACGATTTTGATCAATTTTCGCAGTGTCACTTGAGTTTACGTCTCCAATAATACTACATACTTCATATTTCTCAAAAAATGAATAAAAGGCTAGTTTATTCTTGGGCAACTTTAACAAAAATTGGATTTTATAAAAACCAGCTGATACGATTTTCATTTTCTTAAGATAACTAAGCGACGCATTAGTATATGAGAAATTTTGTGCAATGTATGTTGTACCGATTTTTACTTTCTCATACGAAGTATCGAGAAAGTATTGTTTTCGCGAAAAAATTCGTCCTCGAGATTTTTTCGGAAATACACGTTTTAGGTGTCGCTGAATCCGAAAAAGTGGTTTTCGCAATGCCGTCTGTCTGTTACTGGCTCTGGGGCCTAGACGGTAGAACGAAAATGAATGAAATCTCGTACTTAGGCATTTTATCGTACTTAGCAGAGTATACATAGAAATGGTTGACTTTGCTCAATAATTAAGTGTAGTTTAGTCTACGCATTTTTAACAATAAACTGAGTTTCTCAGAAACGGCTACAACGATTTTGATCAAGTTTCGTACAGTTACTCGAGTTTACGTCTTCAATAGTACTTTATAATTCATATTTCTAAAAAAATGAATATATGGCTAGTTTATTCTAGACAACTTTAACAATAATTCGATTTTCTCAAAAACGGCTTGAGCGATTTTGATCAAATTTCGTACAGTTACTGCAATAATACTACTTATTTCATTTCTCTGAAAAAATTAATATAAGGATAGTTTATTCTTGGGCAACTTTAACAAAATAGGATTGTCTAAAAACAGGCTCATACGATTTTCATTTTCTAAAGATAACCAAACGACGCATTAGTATATGAGAAAGTTTGTACAATGCATGTTGTACCGATATTTTTTTAATCTACCGCGTCCTGTCAGTTCATGACGCTGTCTCCCGCAAGTTTCCAGGAAGTTTAGGAGCTATGACAGCCATCGCCCACAATAAATGAATTACACTGGTAACTAGTTCACGTGACTATGTTTACAAGCGAGTCACAATGTTTATAATGCCACGGCGGATTCCCTATGCACACGGATCGGTTTACATTTCTGAGATGCCAATGGCGGACTTAAAAAGGTACCTGTTTAGTTAAAATCACTCACAGTTTTCTGGCATCATGAGACTCTAATGTTACTCTCCGATCGACCCACGTAGGTGTTAAGAGGATCTCCTACGCAAATGCTGAACGTCTATTACACCTTAATTTTGCCTACAGAGTACATTGCCGTAGTGATTTATATAATTAGTAATGAATTTGCATTACTTGATTTATTTGTTTGAATTTACGATTAAAAATTTTTTATGCGTAAGAGGACCCGCGCGCAAACTTCGAACCGTACCTCGAGATTTCTTCAGCCGGCTCTGATCGAGGGTGGTAATATAAACTGTGTGTGAGTCGACAGAAATATAGTCAATAATTTTCGCAATTCTTCTGTCCTTAATCCACATTTGAAATCTCATGAAAAATTGTTCGTTTCCTAATAAATAAAAAATTTCAGTCGTGATAAAGTCTGTCTCGTGCTTGATGTTGAGGCATCGACGGTGTCTGCATTTTTAAACACATTTGCAAAGTTTTAGAACATATTTACAAAATGATGTCCCAAAAACTTTTATAAAACCTTGTTTCTTCTTTAACTAAATTTGAGATGATTTTACTCTTTCATTCGTGTTCTAACTCGTTCAATCAGGGGTGAGTAAATTTTTTTACATTGTGGACCGCATCAGCGGCTGAGAATTTACGGAATACTTTTTAATCACAGCGTAAAACACGTTCGGGGGCCAAGTACTGCCCGAGGTTAGTACATAGGTTCCAATCCCTGCGTTACTCCATGTTACGAAACACTGTGTGAAATAATTTCATAAATAGAAGGTTTAAAAAAAGTTTAATACTGCAACATGACAACCCTCTCGGCTTCCCCTTTTGCTACCCCTAATGAATATCCAAGTTGGGGGTAGCTATCGCGCCCCCCCCCCCTCCCCCCTTGATCCTCCGCTCTACCTCCACTAGCATTTCTGTAAGAAAACCATTCAGTGTTGTTCGTCATTGCTATAAGAATTTTGAAGTGCTCCATATAGGAAATATTGTTATTTAGGGTAACACCTAAATATTTGTATCGGCTAAAACATTTAGATTTAAACTCCAATTTTCTATTGGTGACGAATGAAGTTCATGGTGCATGCGAAGATCATTCTTCCTAGACGAAATTACGTAATTTCTAAAGATTTTTAATGCCGCGTTTATCCGGTCCACTATATAACTTTCAACATTTAATACTGCCCTTTAGTGAAATGGAACTGGCTGCCAAAATCTCTCTTGAGGGCCTTTCACATATTAAACAATAGAGTATTGAATCTGTTTCTCAGCTGTAAACTGCGTTGCCATTACCGATTCTCCAAAGGCGATAGGTATAACAAAAATTCCCGCAATTATCTCTTCAGTTGAACGTTATTTAGCAAACGGTATACATATGTATTAAAAATATATACTTTTATTACCAAAAAGAAAGTTCTTGCAAGTTATTACACTTATCTTATTTGATTTATGGCGATTTGGATTAGAAAGTGCATTTTCGACCATCTGCGTATGACTATAGAGAGCGCCGTATTAATTTTTAAAAATTCCACAATAAATGTAGATGTTGCAGTCTTTTAAGTAGAAATCGTTATTTCTAAGCGTTTGACAATGGTCGAAAACGAGCGAAATGGAAACTACTTCGCATTCTTCTCATTTATCTGTCACATAGAGGGGTGCGTTCGAATAAGATTTGAGGTGGACACTAAAATAGCCTTTTACTTGTACTTACGCAATTCATTGAACGGTGACTCAACAATGACGTACTCTTCGGATTCTACCAAGTCCCTCATCTTCTGCCGAGATGTGCACGAATAACAGATGAGGTCGAAATTTCGAGCTATTGACACCATCGTCGATCTCGTCAGGGTCAAAGGCTGGTGTTTTAGCGGCATCATATAATGTTTAACCTTTATCCCTTTAGCTATTCTATCAAAACTTTTCTACCCTTATGTTTGCTCACCGCGTCTATCCCATCATCGTAGCTGTTTCGGCACTATCCCTCACTTTGCTTTCACCCACACGTTCTTCTCCTTCTTCCTTCCACGTGGGAAAAGTGAGAGCGGAGAAGAGAGAGAGAGAGAGAGAAACGACGGCAGAGGGAAAAATACAAGAGAGGGTAGAGAAAAGAGGGAGGAAGAGAGAGGGAGAGGGAGGAGTAGCTAGGAAAGGCCAGATGGAGAGAGTCAGAGAAGGAAGGGGAAAGAAGCGAAAGGGGAAAGCAAAAGCTGGAAAGAGAGAGAATTTGGTGGCGAGAGTTAAGGGAGAGTGAGTGAGAGAGAGAGAGAGGGCAAGGGGGAGGTGGAAGAGGAAGAGTGAGAGAGAGAGAGAGAGCGGACGTAAAGGAGACGGAGTGAGAGGAGAAGGAAATATTTTTAGCGGCTCGACTGCAGTGACCACTCGCTCCCCAGTAACAATATAAGGGACGCCAAGTTCGTAATAAGCTCACAATTGAAATAAATACGGTTCTTTGCGATGTTGAAAAATAGTTACTGAATAGTTCTGGCCAAAACTACTCATCATTTGTCATCATATAGGTTAAATACGAAATAGAACTGTAGGCTTATACGAAATGTGCAAAATTTCAGAAACCATATACTTTAATTTTTATCTCTGGCAGAACCAGGACTAGGTATTTTGGCACCCGGTGTAAAGATAGAGGATCGCGCCCCTACACCAAAACCTGTATTTTATAAGGTAAAAAATCTGATGTGTCCAGTATATGACTTTATCCATACAGATCAAATAACATAATTGCTCTCGACATCAGCGTCCTCAGGGATAATTATCAGCAATTACACTCGTGAATAATTTTAAAACATTTTCAATTGTCTTTATTGTAAAAATCGGTACAACACACACTGTACAAACTTTCTCATTTACTAATGCGTCGTTTAGTTATCTTTAGAAAATGGAAATCGTATCAGCCTGTTTTTAGAAAATCCTATTTTTGATAAAGTTGCCCAAGAATAAACTATCCTTATATTCATTTTTTGAGAAAAATGAAATAAGTAGTATTATTGCAGTCGTATACTCAAGTAACTGTACGAAATTTGATCAAAATCGCTCTAGCCGTTTTTGAGAAAATCGAATTATTGTTAAAGTTGTCTAGAATAAACTAGCCTTATATTCATTTTTTTAGAAATATGAATTATAAAGTACTATTGAAGACGTAAACTCGAGTAACTGTACGAAATTTGATCAAAATCGTTATAGCCGTTTTTGAGAAACTCAGATTATTGTTAAAAATGCGTAGACTAAACTAGTCTTAATTATTGAGCAATGTCAACCATTTCTGTGTATACTCTGCTCAGTATGATAAAATGCCTAAGTACGAGATTTCATTCATTTTCGCTCTACCGTCTAGGCCCCAGAGCCAGTAACAGACAGACAGACAGAGGGCATTCCGAAAACCACTTTCGGATTCAGCGACACCTAAAACGTATATTTCCGTATAAATCTCAAGGTCGAAGTTTTTCGCGATAACAATACTTTCTCGATACTTACTATGAGAAAGAAGAAACCATAAGTAAAGAAGATTATTAGCTGTTTTTATGGATAACAAAGTATCTATGAGTAATTAATATCACCCTTGGAGGCGTAAGCAACGCTATCAAAAATTAGAAAATTTTAACATAGTAAGTGAAAAAATCTGATTTGGCCAACACATGACTTTCTCCATATTTGGTGTATAGAAATTTAAATTATTATGAATAGCATTATGAGGCAAAATTATCAATTTACATCGTAAAACAATACAGTCCTGCTTATTGCCGTAAATTACAGATATTTTGAATATGTTTACAGAATTCACCGCTAAATGGCGGTGGCGCCGTATACCGGTAATAAGAAAAATTAAAATATATAACCGAAATGGATGTTTCTACGAAAATTTCTTTCAAACAAAACCTGGACGATATATTACTCTCTACAACTTTGGTCCTAAAAAAGATTACCAATAACGACGTTTTTAAGGAGATATTTGACGGAAACCGAAAAAACCGATTATTTATAAATAATTCCTAAACAATAACTGCTACGGAAAATTGTTCCAAATGAAAGTTTCCGTCAGATATCTCATTAAAAACGTCGTAATTGGTCATTTTCGTGAGGAACAAATTTGTAGAGAATAGTATTTCTTCCATGTTTTGTTTGAAGCAAATTTTCCTGGAAGGTTTCGGAGATATTCATCTTTTTTCGTAATATCCTGTATACAGCGCCACAACCATGTAGCGGTGAATTCTGTAAACATATTCAAAATAAGGACGAATTTATTCTTTTACGATACGAAATAATAATTTGCCTTGTAATGCTATTCATAATAATTTAAATATCTATACCCCAAATTTGGAGAAAGTCATATGTTGGCCGCATCAGATTTTTCAATTGTTGTAGAACGAAATTTTTTAATTCAGTACGTGTGTTGGTCTATTTAGTTCCACATGAAGAATCCAAAAGGGTAATTTGTTGTATCTCTATAACTCTTCGAATATAAAAATTACCACTAGATGTCAAGTAGCAGCAAAGTAGTGTGATGTCTCCTCCAGTGCCACTGCGTAACATCAAAAGTAGCTATATTGTACACGCCAATGTAATAAAGCGGATGACTCGGTATAGACGTTGTATTTAATCCCAGTGATCAGGCAGAACCTAGTCTTTGTAAAGGGGAACAGTTTAGCAGCTTAAGTTTAAGAAAGAGAAACATAACAACGTCAATTATAGTTTGCAAAGGAATTATAGTTCTCAAATAATTCTAATTGAAGGAATCAATTCTAGTTTATGAAAATAATGATAGTCTAAAAAATTAATCACTTATCGTTTTTAGTGAGAATATTTTTTTCTTTTAACCAATTAAAATCATTTTATTCCATATATACTTCGGCCATCGTAAGTTTATCTGCGACGCTTAGAGGTGGACACTCGGCCGATCACTGATGAGGTGTTTCTTTGTATAAATGTTATGCAGTTTACATATTGCACCTCTGTCTTGCAGCCGGTTCTTTGTCTTGCCGCCGTCATGATACCGAATGTTACGTTAATAATAATTGCTTAATTATTTGGGAAGCATTAGAGGTCAACTTATGATCACTAAATTACATAGTAACTTTATTCTTTCGTATACATCGAATTTTCCAATTATAATACGAACCCATGTTTTCACGAGTTAAATGTGAAAATTGCCTTAGCACTTTTATAATACACACATAATTCTTTGTAAAAAGACCCATGTAATTTTCCCCTTGGTTATTAGCAGCATCGAGACAGTTCTCGCGTTGCTGCCAAGCGGGATACATACGTGTGAGAGAGTTTACGATACATACGTGGCTTTAAAAACTGTTGCCTCACAAACACCATGGATGTTTCTGAAGACGACATCATATGGAATGAAAATTTCACCGAGGTGAATAGCGAGGATGAAGACATTCTTGGTGTCGCCATTTATGCAGAGTATGAGAGAGAACACAAGATTGCCGACGAACTATTTAAGGACAGTGATAAAGAATTTAGAGGATTTAGTGATAACGACAGTTGGAAGCAATGAAGTGATTATTTTCATTTTTGGCTACAAAGTATTTTAAAGCATTGCTATCGTAATGCGATGACCAATACGATTTATTAGTTAAAAATGTGTCCTAAAGTATCAATTATTTGCCGACTGGAAAAAGTTGTATGCGTTTGTAACCATGTATAATGTTTTCGTGAAAAAATTCGTATTATATATGGAAAATTGCGGTATTCGATAATTACCAATACAGTTTAAATTCCATAAAATCTTAACAACCGTATGACAAATAATGTCGTGGGTTTTAACCTATCACCAATATTACTCTTGTATAAGTCGACCCCCTAGTTTTTCGCTATACATAAATTTGGTCTTGAAAACTAGACATATTCGACTAAATGATTACAAGGAGCTAGATTGGCCGACATTCATAATGTTGTGTATGAATCGTTTAAGCAGTGGCGGCCCGAGGAATGTTGGCGTCCCGGGCGAGATAAACAGAATGAAGGGTGTAAAGATTCCGCGTTGAATTCTTGTATTCTTTTTATTCTACTACAAAAATGTTCATAACAGAACCGGCTTAGAAAATCGCGGAGCTCGGTGCAATGTGTACGCGTCTTATGCGTCAAAAATTTTAATAATAAATTTTAATAACTATAGCAATCTCTCCGGTTATATCACTTCGATATTTTTTCAGATTAAAAAAATGCGTGTACTTCATAAGTGCGACCTCTTTGAATGCGAGGCCCGGTGCACTTGCACCTTTCGTACCGCCATTAAGCCAGCTCTGGTTCATAATAATGTGATTTATAGGAGTTTACCTGAAAATATGTTTTTGAATTAATGGAACAATTTTTGGCGAGAGCGGAGCCATTTTCAAATGAGATCGCGTTCGAGTCTACATCACAAACGGCAAAGTTTAGTCACAATAAATGAGTGGGAGCGTCGAATTAAGGGCTCCGCAGGCCTTAGGGACTATGAATCATGGGTCTTTTAAGTATTATCTATTGTCAACATTTAGAATACCTATACAGGGTGTTTCAAAAGGTAAGGTCAACCGGCGAGGAGGCGGTAGAGGACGTTGATTTGAGCAGAAAACTTAAATAAAGTTTTTCTCAATTCACTACCGTTTCCGAGTTACAGCGACACTGCATACATTACTGGAGGATGTACATACCTCTAAATCTTCGTCAGCACATGTGATATCAACTGGATAGTGCACTGGCGCATTTCACACGCCCAGTACATCAGTGGTTGCATCGACACTATCCAAGACGATGGATCGGGATAGGAGATCCTGTATCTTTTTATGGGGCTGCCCGAAAGAAAAGGTGTACGCTACGGAGGTTGTAAATAGGGAAGATCTCCTGCAATGAATTCATGCCGCTTCAGAATAAATTAGAGGCCAGCAGATGTTGTTGGAGAGTGTGCAAATCTCTATTAGATTACGCGCTGAGTCATGCTTGCGTGAGGGAGGACGACATTTCGAGCATTTGCTCCAAAAATGAGCACTGAATGGCCCATCCCATGTGAGATTTTATTATTAAGATTCTTCCTGAAATGTTTAAAACGCTGTATCTAACAAACCGTAGCAAATAAAGGAAACTTTTATTTACAGTTTCTAAGCTAATCATTTATAGTGAAAATGTATCAAAAGTAGGGAATTGAGAAAAACTTTATTTAAGTTTCCTGCTCAAATCAACGTCCTCTATCGCCTCCTCGCCGGTTGACCTTACCTTTTGAAACACCCTGTATATGTGAAAACGTATGTATGTCTGTCCGCTAACTCCTCCCATACCCGATTTACGTTGATTCGAAGTTACGTCGCCGATCAGTTGAGAACAGTTTATCAATTTACCTCGTTTTGAATCGAAGTTACATCATTAGAGATCTAAGATTCTTTAAAATTTTCGTTTCCACCTTCCTGAAGCAGTTATCTGATTAAAAGAAAAATCATACATTGTGATCTAAATATTTACTCTCTGTAAGATAGTATCTAAATTTACAACAATCTTAAATATATTGCGTCACTCCAAACTCAGGCCAGGGCTCATGGTGCATAGCTGGGGCCATCTCCAAAACTGACCGTTCCAGAGACCTCACCACTGTCATTAATTCGGATTAGGCGTTTGAATCTCGAGGTCCAGGCCCAATTCCGAGCTCACCTACCTGTCCCCTCGCAGAATGGAGACACTTGTCTACCACATCATTTGTAATAAAATTTAAACTATTTTATTCGATTTCTAATAACGCCTATTAGCGGGAAGAATATTTTTCCTCGACCTTTACCACATTACCTTATTCTAATCTCCTATCTAGAACAGATTTTTTATTGCAAAGGTGCAATAAATGATCCCGTCAAAGCGTAAAAATGGTTACTACTGCGGCCACCACTAATAAGCAAATCCGTGAACGGCGAGGCATATCTGTAAGTACCTAAATGCTAATTCCTATGATTTTTTGACCTATCTTAGAGAAATTTGTTTATGTGCTCGAAAAATGGTTTCCTTCCGCAATAAAGAATTTTAAAATGTTTTCCAAGCGCATATTTGATATTTTAGGACAACGTTTCCTTAATCAAGGTCTTCCTTTCCATTCTCATTAATTTACGAAAAATATGAAATAAAAGTTTTTCCTGACCCTTGATTTTGTACCTTCTGTCATGTAATGTTCAGTCCAGTTTAAAAGAACGGTCGCATTTGAAAATACACTCATTTTCATTTACCATAAATACGGAGGATTAATTATTTGAACAAATTTACAATGATGAGATTCAATATCAATTTAAATTTGTCGCGCCCAAACCTTTTATATCAGTAGTGCATGATTTTCCCGCTAATGGCGCTGCATCTGCTCTTCTTGATGGGATGCGATCGAGACACTAGGAAACCAGATGCAAGAGAAAGAGGAGTCATTACAGAATCGCTGCGTTAGCTACTTGTCCGGTTTTCCTGTGCGTACTGTCAGGTTTTTAAACGTTTTCATGCACAATGGCGGCTGGTTCAACTGAAGCGTTTGCAACATCTAGAGGTGGTATTGGATGCTTTAGCGATGATATTTTGAAGTCTACTCCAGATAAATTCTGGGCTGGAGAGGTTTTGGCAACCGCGTCTACTGGCGGTTTTTGGGAGGATGATCCGGAAGAAAATGTGAAGAGAAGGGTGAACGAATTAAAGAGGAAATTCCACCAGGGTCGCACTTTACAGATCAAACATTTACCCCGAGATGCAACGGAAGAGGTGAGTAAATATTCATTCATTAAATTTAATCATTATTAAAACTGACAGCGTTTCGGATTCGTGTGTTGACGCTCTTTGGGGTGCGGTGTTGATGTTTTTAGATTAGTGCGGATTTGATTTCTTGCTACCATTAAGTTATTTTGTAAACTATCGTGATAGTTTGTGAAGTGTGCATTTACAGGATTTCCTCAAGAAATTACGGAAAGCGAATGTAAATTTTGCATAACGGGTTTAACTAGTTACAAATATATATTTTTTGATATGTATCTTGAAATAATAATTCATGTTGAAAGCATCAGTTATTGTGAAGCTCTAAATAGCTACTCATGTCATACACCGTAGCAAATTAAAAATAACTCTTATTTTATAAAAATTGGAAAACGATTATTGTTATGCAGTTGATTTGGTTTCAAATTTAGTTAAAAAGTATGTAAGTAATTGGTTAATTTTAAAAATTATGTTATATCCTTCTACGGGGCTCAAATTATTCCTTATTGTTTTAGGATTGAAACTTTATAGGCTGATCCTGCGTGGGAATTGCGATTGACTTTATTTTGAATTTGTTTATTTTTAAGTAGCACGAAAAACCGAATGAAAGCACAAAGAAAGTGAAAGAACTTATAACGATTTTTTTAGACATTTTCACAAAATAATTGAGTGCCATTATCGAAAATATATGTTGTCTTTCGCGTTTCTCATTAGAATGTCGATGGACTATTCTTTTACGCAAAAAAAAATATTTCTGAAAATTCTTTTATTCAAGTTTTCGTGGAGTATAAAAACCTATTAGAAATGTTATGCCGTAGCATACGTTCTAATAAACGTAATAAAAAGACAAGTTCATAAAGAACCATGTGCGTGTTCCACCAATGGCATCAATTTATTTTATTTCCATAAAATAACTTGGGTATACTGTGTCCATTGAAGATATTTTCTGTTTCTTAATTGAAGGGTCTTGTGGGAAATACAAATAATTCCTCTTTCTCGTGACGTAGCCCGTGCTACATTGTTAACGATTTTATGAACACCTATAAATCTGAGGTTTTAATTACCGTGTTATTACACAAATACGTACATTTTTATGGTTCAAAAGGCCTCCGACAGTAAGAAAGTTAGCTTTGTATAAGGTGCTTGAGAGAGAGAGAGAGAAACATTCTGAGTTTCTTTCCCTTGGAATTTATATTCAATATTTTGTAATTTTTGCCGAAATTTTATTCCGGAAATGAAATTGACCGGTCTCACCCACTGTAATAATAATTTTGTATAATATTCAATTTTATTTCTGTGTATGTAAGAAGCGCTTGCCATTTCCTTCGAAATAACATCTCCTGTAGTTGCAAGACTACATATACCATTTTCCTTTGCTAGTTTGCCGAACTGAAATGATTTTATGAATTCTGTATATATAAAATTGATTTTTACCCCTGGCCAATGGTTACGTCTTGGGTTGAGCCTGTAGTTGAGAAGCATTGAGAAAAATTTCCACGCCTGTGCATACATTTTTTAGCATAGAAGTTGTATAGTTAATTGTCCAACTCTTCTCTAGATTTACCGCATTGTCTTGGAGGATGCAAAATTCAAGATAAAGTTGCTATTGTGAATGTGGTTCATTTTTAATTTCTCCATACGTAGTAATGGGAAAGTATTGCGTTCATGAAAAAAATTGACTTCGAGATTTCAACGTAAATACACGTTTTGAGGTCCCTAGAACACGTTTTGACTATTTTCGGAATGATGTCTGTGTGTGTATGTGATTGTGGGCGCTCTAACTCAAAAAGTACTTGCCATATCCTTACAAAACTTCATATATTACACTTTAGCATGAGCACAAAGAACTGCTTAGTTTTTGGACAATACTGGTTAGCCGGAAGTCGAGGTTTATTCGAAACCCGATTCGGTTTTTGCGATATTTCTCCGTTAAAACATCATTGTTGTATATACAATTCTATACAAATGTTATAGAGAATGTAATTTCCTACAACTTTCATTTGAAACAATTTTCCATAGCAGTTATTGTTATAAAAAATAATCGGTTTTTTTCGGTTTCCGTCAAATATCTCCTTTAAAACATCGTTATTGGTAATCTTCGCAAAGACCAAAGTTGTAGAGAATATTATTTCTTCAAAGTTTTGTTTGAAACAAATTTTCGTAGAACCATCCATTTATCAGATTTTTCTCTTGGTGATTTCTAATTATACTTCAGGATAAACGGGCATTTCTTTGTAAAATATGCAAATACTGATTTAGATGATATGCTCGTTTTCCGGCGGATTTATTTCTTATATAAATGCAACAGGGCTTTGTTCATCCTGCCCCCGATAATCCGTATCTTCAGGTAATGTGGACCGGTAAATGCTCAGACTCACCTTCATTCCGAAGGGGAAACTCACATTTCGTTTAGTTCATCCCTGTGTCACGGCAATGCACCGACCCGTAGATCAGGAATCGGCAACGTTGGGTGCCACTCTTTATCAATATTCATAACCCGTGACCCTCCGCTCGTGCCACCCTTAAATTCCTTTTATACGTAATGATTACAAAACGAGGTTCTTATATATTATAAAGATACCTGAATATAATGGGGCATCGTTAAAATCTAATATATAAAATAGACTTCGTAGTCGTCGTCAGTGGGAAATCGGAACTCTGTAATGCTAGTTTTAACATACTTTCCGATTAGCTAGATGATTGACATTTGGTAGGAATGTTCGGTTCTTAAAGTAGAGGCCATTAACAAACAAAAATCCAAAATCGACCCGGGTTCGATTCCCGAGAATGATTTCCATTCCTCATAGGATAACATGGAAAAATCGATATTTCGACCTGCAACCTTATTATATTTTGCTTATTAAAATTCATATTTTTGACCTACGATTTGCGGACTTGGACTGTATTAAAGAAAAATAAATTTAGTTTCTTATTCTTATCGTCTTTTACCGCTTTCGAATCTAAATCTTTCGAATTTAACGTTTTAATATCATACTTTGACGAAATTTAGCGTTTTTAACGTGAAGTTGCCTTGCCAACCGATTACATTGTTAAACTCGAAATCCTATTACTCTCACGTATGCTCACGTTCTCTCCGGACCTCCATGGACCCTCCCGGCCCAATTCATAGGTATCAGAGATATCTCAGAATTAGTTTTTACTTTCTCCAAAGTATTGTTTCCATGAAAAAATTTGAAATCGAGATTTCAACGGAAATACACGTTTTGAGGTGGGCAAAGGGAGAAATGATTGTATTACCATATAATACATAATTTTATTAGCCAAAGACGTCTGGCATAACCCGGGCATCGCCGGGTACTTTCAGCTAGTAAAAAATAAAATGAAGTTCTTTTAAAACTACATACTTTTCTTAGTTATTCTATGAAATATCGTGCCATTTAAAGTCTCTTCGCGTGCCAACATTTGGCACGCGTGCCATAGGTTACCGACCCCTGCCGTAGATCAAGGTGTCCTTGAAACGGTAAATTACGCGTTATAGAAAAAACTCGTAGTTTTTTGTCGGTAAAATAAGTCGAACGTAATTATAATGTTCCATTTGTTCATCATTAATGGCCAAACTTTTCAACCCAATAACCATATAAGAAATTCCAAAAGGCAAAACGGGGAATTTTTAATACGGTCGAACCTCTCCGATTCAGGCAACCTTACGAGTGCCTGGATCTTGGGGTTTGTCGGATTTTATGTGCTCGTATTGTAGACATATATATTAATACATATATATTAATAAAACGCTCACTTTGGAAATCCGTCACGCAGTGATATGAGTGTAGAATTTTAACCGTTTGCATGAAATAGAACAGTGATGGCGAACCTGTGGCACGCGTGCCATAAGTGGCACGCAAGACGATTTTGGTTGGCACGCCAACTAAAGGCGAAAACCAATGAAAGCATTTATTATACTGATTTAGTGCCGCAAAAACATTTGTTTTATTTAGTTAACTATTGTAAACATTAGTTCTATGGTTACAAATATCAATCTCTTATGTACTGATCACGAATTTAGTTTAGTTGGTACGCAGAAAAATCAAGAACTTTTTTGTTGCACGCGAAGCGGAAAAGAGTCGACAATTTAAGTAATATTGGCACGCGGGCAATAGAAGGTTCGCCATCACTGACATAGAATCATCGTAAAACCTCGGGATTTCATTTTCCTGCCGTCGATTTTCGAATACAAGTCAAATCGGTAAAAAAATCATTTTTTAAAGCGAAAATTTGACGTTTCATCTAATTAAGGAGATTATTAATTCGCGTCGCGTCTGTACACATATTCACGATATTTCGACGCTATTTTGAAGTTTAAACAATACCTTGTTAACGATAACCAATGCGACGGTAGCAAAAATAAATATATATTCCATTATTCATTGAAATTTTGCTCATAAATGTGTTTTTAAATCGTGTATGGAAATTTGGCGATTCTCGGGTGGTTTGCCGGATTCGCCCATTTTCCTAAAAATAGCCAGAAAATGGGTGGTTGTGCCGGAAAAGAGGTTACCCGATCTGGGAGGTTCGACTGTATAAATAAATACGTAGTACTGTATGATTGTAGCCATGATCATTCCAGATTCCAATAAAATGTTTTGATCCCGGGTAGTAGCTCTTGTAAAAGAGCGAGCAGTGATATCAATCTTCGGGGTCATTGCAGTACAGAATGGTAAGGGCGCAACAATTAGCCATAATTGCCCTCACATCTCCTAAAAACCGATACCGAGAGAATAGCTCCATAGTGACTTTTTACTTTCTCATACGAAGTATCGGGAAAGTATTGTTTTCGCGAAAAAATTCGACCTCGAGATTTTTACGGAAATTTCGTACAGTTACTTGAGTATACGTGTTCAATAATACTACGTATTTCATTTTTCCCCAACGAATGAATATAAGGCTAGTTTATTCTTGGGCAACTTGAACAAAAATAGGATTTTCTAAAAACAGGCTCATACAATTTTCATTTCCTAAAGATAAATAAACGACGCATTAGTACGTATATGAGAAAGTTTGTACAATGTATGTTGTACCGCTTTTTTTGTGCTACATTCGTTATCCATTAATCCCTTTCTTAGAAACTTGAAAAATGCAGCAAAGGAAAATGTAATCGTCTCGGAGGTTTAGGAGGAGGCGATCCTTCACCGTCTCTCCTCCTAAACCTTCATATCATCCAATTGTTGCGCTACAATTCGATGAGAATTCTATTTTAATGACGGTTCTTTTTCAAACAATTACCTTTGGCTTTGTTTGTGGGCTATATCTTAACATAAGTTCGTATATCATGAACTCATTTACCTAGTTTTATTATGGGAAATGTGGAAACGGGTGAAAAAATCTGCTATGACCGGAATCAAATCCGGGTCTTCAACTTTCAGGGTGGATATTCTACCACTGAACTACCGTAGCAGACAAATAGTCCTGTTTCAGAACGGGAGTATTTTCTTAGCTTGGGTCCGGATTAACTATGATAGTGTCAATCAGCCCCAAAGGATGTCCTCAATGGGATACATCGAAGAAAACCTACGCTCTCTCAAATGGTGAGATTGCCTATGTTATAAATTGATGGAATGGATGACCCGAAGTGTAAGACCCGGGTTCGATTCACGTGGTTTCCACATTTTTCTTCAATCCAGCTTCTCTGTCGCATAAGGATCTTCGGATCATCCTTTCCATCAATTTAGAGTTTTATTATGTTCGGAATGTAATAACTCAATTTTGTCGAAATTCTTTAATTCTTAATAATAAGTATTGCAATTAATTTCTGTAAGGAAACGGTGACATTGATTCCTTTTAATTTCATCGTATGCACCTAAGTGTGCGGTACAGTCCAACGCGGGGGTTACGTTCCTCGAAAACGCCGTGTTAAGCGTATCCGCATTGGAGGAACTTAATACCTTATGGGATTAACTGAAATACTCAAACGCGGCCGCGTCAAGTCTCCGATAAATACCAAGATTTGCGGATTTTTTATACGCACATAAATGGAAAACCATACCTAAATTTTGTATTAACTAAAAATATAAAATTATAAACATAATCGCCATGTTCCCGGCCTACCGATGCTACACTCGTGCCGCAACGTAACTTATCAAGGATCTTAATTTTCTCAGCTTATGTCATAACTTTGCAGATTTTCTTTTCCTCGCTAGCACTTGGAGATACTTTACGTTTCAATTCCATAATGCTCTCTAAAAATTATTAACAAAAAGTGGCAAAAATAACTCGACCGTACGGCACTGAACTTAGCGCGGTCACATCTTACCCGAGATTGAGGAAGACGAGCGATGGAGGTTGTTTATCAAGTTTTAGAGCGCACATACTGTTGCGTCTTTGGCGAACCGCGCATATTTGAATTTTCCCCGTTCGGCAGATAATTGGTCGCATTTGTTTTTGGGCGTGTAAGCGAATCCGCGCTGGAGGAACACGCGTTGGAGGAGAGTTCGCTGTATTTATCAGATTCTCAAGGTGATTATAAACTTTTGCCAAACATCTGATTTACAGCAAAGGTAATTTTGTTGTATTTGCTTTGGTGTGATGGTTTGTGTGTATTGTAAGAAAAATACTGTACGCAATAGAGCTATTGATCTTAACTTAAAACATAGAGAAAAATAATCGGAGAGTCCACGTAATCGTACAGTAGACCTTCGAGGTCGCGAGGTTACCGTACCTGAAAATCACCGTTACTGTCAAAACCGCGTATTTTAAAACTTGAAGCTTATTAGAAAGGGGGGTTTTGGAGGATCACTCACTCTTTCTGAGATCCAGGCGAGGGTCCATGAGTGATAAGAACAACCGTATAACAAGTGCAATTTGCATTTTAGTTATGAAAAATAAGTAATAATACAATGTAAAATTGTTATTTATCAATAATGAATCAGTATAAATCTGTAATAAAACATTTTACTTCCCGATGAAGATAATGATTATGTCGCGGCGACGACGATGTTTGAGGATGGGTCGGAAACGTTTTTCTGTCGAGTGCCAGAATTTATGACCCTCCTCATGTTCGACCGCTAAATTTCTTTATCTCCAGCGTTTACGAAATGCTTATTTTTACACTCTCATACGAAGTATCGAGAATGTATTGTTTTCGCGAAAAAATTGGACCTCGAGATTTTTACGGAAATACACGTTTTAGGTGTCGCTGAATCCGAAAAAGTGGTTTTCGCAATGCCGTCTGTCTGTTTGTTACTGGCGCTGGAGCCTAGACGGTCGAACAAAAATGAATGAAATCTCGTACTTAGGCATTTTATCATACTGGGCAGAGTATACATAGAAATGGTTGACATTGATCAATAATTAAGAGTAGTTTATTCTACGCATTTTTAACAACAATCCGATTTTCTCGAAAACGGCTTTAACGATTTTGATCAAATTTCGCACAGTCACTTGAGCTTACGTCTTCAATAATACCGTATAGTTCACATTTCTCAAAAAATGAATATAAGGCTAGTTTGTTCTAGGCAACTTTAACAATAATTCGATTTTCTCAAAAACGGCCCTAACGATTTTGATCAAATTTTATATAATGACTTGAGTATACATCTACAATAATACTACGTATTTCATTTTTCTCAATGAATGAATATAAGGCTAGTTTATTCTTGGGCAACTTTAACAAAAATTGGATTGTCTAAAAACAGGCTCATACGATTTTCATTTTCTAAAGATAACTAAACGACG
This sequence comes from Uropetala carovei, assembly GCA_036926305.1. NCBI lineage: Eukaryota > Metazoa > Arthropoda > Insecta > Odonata > Petaluridae > Uropetala > Uropetala carovei. Next base: position 21,974,103 of record JAXCHB010000011.1, read on the forward strand.
CATTAGTACGTATATGAGAAAGTTTGTACAATGTATGTTGTACCGATTTGTTTAAGAAGATATCCTGGATATTATGCAGGAAAGTTGCAATACGGAGTAAATGTAAAGGAAATGTATAATTCTTTTAAAAATATATTTTCTAATTTTTACATGAATTCATGTACCAAGTAAAATCTTTCGCTTGCCTACGCTGCTGATCTCTGAGGTAGAGGATATCAGAAGTGATAATAAGAAGGAGAGAACTATACGAACAACTTTTGTAAAACTGCCTCGACGTATTCTTGCAATTTCAAACTCGTGCATATACACTACATCAGGATTTCTCAAACTGTGTTCCGCAGAAGCTAAATGGGGTTCCGTGATAGACAGACAAAGAGACCGATACGTTCTTCCTTCTCTTATTTACAGCAGGAAACATGAACTTCTCTTGTGGACTGTAAGTTATATAAGCTATGTAAATAAAATCACAGTGATTTTAAAGTTAATTTTATTGCAATTTGCTTATCACATCTTACAATTAGTTAGGGTTCCGGGAGATAAAATATTTCAACATATGGATTCCGTGGCTTCACAAAGTTTGGAGAAGCCCTGCATTACATAATTGTATTTAGGATTTTTTGAAACTCTCATTATTATCTGCCGATTTAGTTGAAAAATGGTAATTTCTTTAGCGAGGTTCACAAAAAGTTTGTTCCAGTTTGAATGTATTCATGCGACTGGTAGAATCGGCTAGTAAAGCTGGTCTGACAGATATCTAGCATAAGTTACTTTTTTTTCAAGTGGCGCTTTATGGCTTAAGCAAATTTAACTGCTGGAAAGTCTGTCGTGTGGTGATGTGACTTCTGAATCGAGTGGCATTGCGATTATGAACACAAACGACTTAACATTATACTTCTGTTACTTTAGTGCGACTACTAAGTAATTCTCGCTTTCAGTATCGTTTTAAAAACAAATTTATGCGTAGCAGCAACAAAACAATTATTATAAAAGTGCTTTACCTCTGAGCTCCATCGATTTATTTCCTTAAATATCACTGATAATAATGTATTCGTCAATATTCCAAGGTATCCGTAGTGTGTAACTGGTGGTTGGAAAATTGAGGGACTAAATAAAGATTTTGCATAAAAATAGGGTTTTATTGGAAATGGATTGCAACAAGGCTTGTCATTCTTCTCAGCACTGTTGAAATATTTATGCCGAAGGAATAGTAAACGAGGTGGTAGAAGTTTTGTCTTCCATTCCACCCATACTCTTGTTTCCCTGATAGGGTCCCGATTTGATTGATTTTGTCCCGACGTCCCGATATGTCCGGACGACATGTTCAAGGATTTTTATTAATATTGGCAACCAGTATTAAATCAACTTTCAAAGGCAATTAAAAACTACACGTTATTCTAAATCACGTAACTTCTAATGGATAAAAATACTTGTTTGGCTGAAGAGTATTATTTTTATTCTCGGAAAATTACAAAATACAGTGAAGTCTCGTTACAACGTACTTCACAATTACGTATGTTTCAAATTAACGTACTTTTTTAATCCCCTTCAAATTTCCCGCATAAATACAGTATAAATATTTCAAAATAACGTACTTCAACTTAACGTACTTTTCAATACTACGTATAGACTTCAGGGGTTCCGAAAAAGATTTTTATGGTTTTTAAGTATGTTTTCATCCGTAAATGACTCAAGCATAACCAATTATTGCCCATTCAAGTCATAATACATTAATTTTGAAGGCACCTTTTGTCTTTAATACAAAAAGATCTACGGAACTCCGCCAAAACCCCAAAAGAAGCGATTTACCGAACTGAAAATTTTAGAACCGAGGGTCTGTTATCCCTCTCGTATTTAAACAATAGCACTGAGATAAAATCCCAAGTTCTAGGAATTATCTCTCTTGTTACACTCCTATTCTCGCCAGTCTCGATTTACACCGGATCTACGAGAAATCCGACCTCCCACTGAGATGTTTCCAGAGAAAATGCTCTACTCCTTATGGGTGTTTCAGTATACTGTCCTTTCAGTATAAAGTATGTAAGTTCATGCTCCCTATGGATACTATGTTGTATCGAGATTTTACTGTACCTTCTTCCCCCTCTTACTTGCATTACATGTATTTGGATTCTGTGCTTCTGTTATTACTTTCTCCATATATAGTATAGGGAAAGTATTGTGATCACGAAAAAAATCTACTTCGAGATTTCAACGGAAATACAAGTTTTGAGGTCCCTAGAACACGTTTAGACTATTTTCGGAATGATGTATGTGTGCGTGTGTGTGTATGTGATTGTGGGCGCTCTAACTCAAGAAGTACTTGCCATATCGTTACAAAACTTCATATATAACACTTTAGCATGAGCACAAAGAACTGATTAGTTTTTGGACAATACTGGTTAGCCGGAAGTCGAGGTTTATTCGAAACCCGATTCGGTTTTTGCGATATTTCTTCGTTAAAACATCATTGTTGTATATACAATTCTATACAAATGTTATAGAGAATGTAATTTCCTACAACTTTCATTTGAAACAATTTTCCATAGCAGTTATTGTTTAGGAATTATTTATAAAAAATAATCGGTTTTTTTCGATTTCCGTCAAATATCTCCTTTAAAAACATCGTTATTGGTAATCTTCGTAAAGACCAAAGTTGTAGAGAATATTATTTCTTCAAAGTTTTGTTTGAAATAAATTTTCGTAGGACCATCCATTTCGGAGATATTCAACTTTTTCGTAATTTCCAGTATACAGCGCCACCATGTAGCTATGAATTCTGTAAACATATTCAAAATATACTTAATTTACGGCAATAAGGACGACTGTATTCTTTTACGATACGAAATAATAATTTTGCCTTATAATGCTATTCATAATAATTTAAATATCTATACCCCAAATATGGAGAAATTCATGTGTTGGCCACATCAGATTTTATTTAATTATCCCCGGCTCTCATACGAATACAATACATACTAAGGCTTCAAATCCGGGTTAAATTTTCGAAATTGGCAGTCCTTAGTCACAGTAAATGTAAGGTGTAAGAGGAGTGTCTTTCTCGGTGTTTCTCGGGATATTATTGAATCTTTCACTTATCGAATGCCGACTAAGTCATAATTCCCAGGAAAAGTTTTACAAAAGCGGCATCGTGCAGAAGTCTGTATACACGGTGGCGAGATGTCCTTGTGTAGTGTCGTGAAATTTGAAATAATACTGCAGAGATTTCTTATACGATAAGTGAATATTCAAATTTAATAATAAAACCTAACCGTTAAGTGATGCATCGAAATAATTTTATGTTGTGGCGCATTTCACGAATGTTGGTTTTGGGCTCGAAGAATCAGGTAGAATTCCATCAATTTCGTTTAGTTTTTTGTTATTGCTTGAAATTTAATTTATTGTTCATTCAGTTATTTCATTTTTTGGGCATACTTTTGTATAATATTGAAAGATGATTATCAAATAAAGGAACCGTGAAAAGTTTATTTCTATCGAATTAGAGTATTTACAAAATTAATTTTATAAGAAAGTGCGCTCAGAAGTAGAAGTTAGCCAAGGTTAGAATCCGAAAATTATTTTATGCCTTTAGACAGGAATTTTGAGCTACACGCAATTCAAATTTTCGATTCTTGAAAGAACATGAGTACGCTTTCACTATACATATTCGAGATGATGTCCGTGTGCATGTGTGTGATAGAATTTGTGAGCGCTCTAACTCCAAAACTAATAATTAGTTCATCACAAAACTTTATACTTAAGGTTTTTTATTAGAAAACGAAGACCTGAAGAGATTTTGGCTGAAACTGCTCAAACGGAAGTGGTTTATTCTTATCGTTTTTCATTTTTCTCATGTCTCCCTTGAAACTCAATTTACGTAAATATTTGTTATTATAAAAGTTGTATGGAATGTAATTTTCTACAAGTTTTGTTTGAAACATTATTACATTAAACCGATAGTTTTATAGATATTTTGATTTTTCTTCAAAATTTAAGTTAAATACGCCACTAAGTGATATAATTTTTTCAGTTACTATGTTAAAATTTTCTAATTTTTGATAGCGTTGCTTACGCCTCCAAGGGTGATATTAATTACCCATAGATATTTTGTTATCCATAGAAACAGCTAATAATTTTCTTTACTTATGGTTTTTTTCAATAAAGACAATTGAAAATGTTTTAAATTATTCACGAGTGTAATTTCCGATAATTGTTCTTGAGGACGGTTATGTCGAGAGCAATCATATTCGTTATTCTGTCTAGAGAATGTCATGTGCTGAACACATCAGATTTTTTATTCGTTATGTTATTACGTGGTTTTAGTTAGAGCTGCTATTTTATTAATTTTATTCTTAAAAAGGGTAAATGTATTAATTTCAATTGTTTGTCGAGCATCTTATCATAAACGAGATGTAAATTTTACGATAATTATTGGCGTGCTCTCCATTTCCTTCAAAATCTTATAAACGGTAACGAAATACTTTTAACCCTGTCTCAGTTCCCCCTATTGAAATGAAATCGAAGTGTTCCAGGGAGAGCGTTTCGCATTGCATATTCTTATGCAGAACTCCGGAACGATGAGCGTTATAACGAAACAACGTTAAATGAGACGTCGCTATTAATTTGTTTTAAGAATTTAGTGAAGAATCTTAAATCGCGGACTGCAGAAATACCTTAATTTTAAAATAACATTGACGTTTTTACCGTTAACTGCAACCATTAATTTTCCATTCCTTCAAAAGTGTTCATTTGACGTTGAATTATTATTGTCTCTTCCTGTAATATAAAACGTTTGAGAGTAGAAACATGTTGTTCCGTGTTTTGATCTAAATCATATTTATTGTAGTGATTTTATGCTTTACGTTTATGGAAAATATTGAATGGCTAGACACTAGAAAAAATTCTTTGTAAACAGAAATTGCTCATGAAAACAGTCCGAAAAACCTTAAATCGGTTTATTGGGTGAGGTATTTAAAAGTGATGGGTAAGGGTTTTGTGGGAGGTAAAAAAAAATAGAAAACGAAAATGACCCGGTGAGCACTCCCGTAAGGGTTTGACCTTAACAGTGTTAGCTGTATGCGACACTTAATCTTTAACATGTGCATAAGTAAATGAAGCCACTTTGACACTGCGAAACTGTATCCATTTATTCATCGTTGCAATTTCCTTTTTTCGAATTTGTTGCATTTAATTCTTTCTTTCTTCTGGTTAACTTAGGAATGTGAGCCATGCACAACCGATTGTTCTCTGTGATATCTGGAACCGAATATGCGAATATTCTCTGTTAGTGATAGTTTCATTTTCTTTTATAGTGCACGGTTTTATAACTTATCCTTTCCTTAAATATATTCATAAGAATTGTAATGATTTGGTAATTTAAAGTAGATAAAAATTCATTTTTTGTTTATTCGCGCACCGTGCACCCAGAATTAGTAATATGCGTGTTGTATTATTGGTAGTGAGTCAAATATTGATAATCTCTGTGTAAACATTTAAACTTTTTAAAAGAGCAATTAAGGTAAAATGGAAAAGGCAAACTGCATGCAAATATAAGGGTGTATTGCATATTCAGTACGGTGATATAACAATAAATACTATTTGGCATTGTTACTCCTATATGAAAATACGAATATGTTACATTAACAGAAATATTACAATTGCTGAGCACTTTCGCCTTTGATATTCAGGGTACAAATTAGGGGTTCTGGGTGAGTTTTGCACTTACACGCAGGGCCGGATTAAAGTCTTTGTAGGCCCTGGACACACTCATAATCGTAGGCTCCCTAGATAGATATATAGAAAAATATTTTCATTGCATACAATGTATAGGTCCCATCAATTAAAGCTAATTATTAAAGTTTACCTAACAGTTTTATTTTCTCATTTTGACTCATTTATGATTTTTTAGGCATAAAACTTTTTCGTAGGCCCTGGGCACTGTGCCCATTGTACCAATGGATAATCCAGGTCTGCTTACACGGCCCGACAGTCTGTGGCTGAAAGGAAATGTGTGCTTAGTGTTTTCACATGTAAAATACAACTATAATATCCCTATACTTCTCCTCATAAAGGATTCGATAGGTTCTTCTCTAAGTTTAGTATAATTAAGGATTGCTAAGTAGCTTCAGTTTTGTTCGACAGACAGTAAAAACATCTCTTCAAAATATTAGCACACCCCGTATTTGGTTTTACGTGAACTCTGTTACCACCTTCCGACGATGTAACTCTAGGTATTTAGCGCGCTTCATTATAATTTTTCACTAGTGAACATTGATCCTCTATGTGGAGAGCGGTATGAATGTAAACTGTGAAAGAAAATGGTTTTCTGTTATTTTTATGTATTGCAAATTTTTCTCGCACCTACGTGTTTTGCTCCAAACATGAATGAGATACCGATTTTAATATTGTACTTTAGATATTTCTTTTCTCTAATGTATGTATTTTCCCTCTTTTATTTGTTTTGCCTTTGGTTTATTTGAGTGGCACACTCAGATGGGTGCTTAACCCCTCCAATGTACAACAACCCGACGGATATTTTTATATAAATTACCCAAGAATACTGGAAGAGAGCCAAATATCTTGCATTTTCTAAATTTCGGCTTTAATGCAGCTGCCTTTAGTGGTTATTAACTTGAAGAAGATTCTAAAAAATCAACTTTCGCGGATTTTCCTCTTAAGACGACTGCATTGTAGCCGAAATTCGCATTTGCACTATTGGAGATATCTAACAAGATAAATACTTAACTATCCAATTTTTATGCTTAAGTGCTTCTTTTTTTGAATGTTTGATATGAAAGGTAATATGGATTTTAAAAGTACTTTTCAATGTGTTTATCTATTTCTATAATCGTCTCTAGAAAGTCAACCTACTTGAATTTTCTTTTTATGCGGGACATCTTACAAACTTGAAATGGCTCGCATGTTACGACAATTAGACAATGACATTAGGACATGGGGCGAGCTATAACATTTTATTAAATCGACTGCTTGGTTTTAGTTAGATATTGGAAGCACCGAGACGAGGGCGAGGAAAAAACCATTTCCAAACGGGTTGTCTTTCAAAGAAATAAATTTCCCATACTTATAAGATGTCCATGCTGTGGCTATTAGTTTCCAAGAAAGAGGGCTGCTATCGTAAAATTTATGTGGAAAAACAGATCCTTATTTGTTCATCATAATAATACCATTCCTTGAAAATTGCTGCTATTCCAGACCTGCTTTAAAATACTTGCCACATGGCTAAGTTCGTGCTTGTTATATTTCAGTTTTGGTGCAATTGCTTTTCATTCTTGTTTGGTGCTTTTTAACTTTTAGTTCTATCGTACCTTTCTCTGGTTGGTCGTACAATCCGTCTACTTCCTCTTCTCCGTGCCATTCGTTGGCAGATAAACTTCAATAATTACTAAGTGTACCAGTTCAATCTTAATTTTTGCTCATGTAAAACGGTCGTTTTCCTGCTGCGCGTAATAAATCTTCACTCTGCCATGTTGTCTAATACTAATACATCTCCCATTTCGCTTTCATTTTCACAATCTGTGTTATTGACGCGGAATTAGCGTCAGCTTAATATATTTATTTTACTTCTTCATTTACTTTCTAATTTACCTCATGTAAACATCGTGCAGACATATCCGTGTTTTCATTCCAATCGCAGATTTCATCTTCGTCTTTTATTTATGATTATGTCGTTGTTTATTGGGATTACAACAGTTATAACCATACGAGCACTGACGTACGCTGTACCTATTCGGCTTGGTCCTGCACGCGTCATCACTCATTTACAGTTTGGCAGCCATTGTTTTTGGCAATACGGTTGAATTTTCTCAGTGGCCTTTCACAACAATGTCCCAACTTTTTCTGCCGCCTCCTAAATTACTGAATCTGCGTGTAATGTGATCCATAACTATTGAACTGGCATGTATGACCCAACCAGGAATTGATGGTGTCGCTTTCAAGCTGGCCATTTAAATTTCATTCGGATGAAATTTACTTTTCTCTGTACGAAGTAATTCAGAATGTGCTGTGCTGTGCTATCCGATTCCGAACTAAGAAGAACCATTGACTCAACGAATGAGTGGTTCAGTTCTATCTAGAGTCGCGTATTTTAAATCAAATACAATTTGATTGAAATACAATGCGTAATTTTGGATAGATCCAGTATCCATAAAAAGATTGCAAAAACCTGATTCACAGTAGGGCTACAAAGCAGCCACCCCCAGTGGTCATCCTGCGATAGTAGATACCAACAAAGAATTATCGGCGAATCACCTCTGAGGGCGGTTTCTTCGTGGCAAAACTGCGTCTGATTTTCCCAATCTTGTAATGACTTCACGCAGCAAATTTTCACAGCAAGAAATAGTATATATTGAACGCATTGTTGGTGTTGCTTGAAAGTCTTAAGAAATTTCCTTCTGAGAATGGATTTGATGATGTTTAAAAAGATTCTGCGAACATTGCTCTTAATCCAGGTTTGAGTCAATATTTCAGAAGAGATATTTTTACAAATGAAATTAAAAATATTTGGGATGAACATTTGCCTTGAATGGAACCTGCGTGAAATTGTTCTGATGTGGCCGCCTTGCTCAATTCAAGTAAGCTCTCGCTTTCTCTGATCAAATCATTTAAATCATTTTTTTTGAAAAACTTGGTGTCTCGAAAATTATTCGGAGCCCTAATGGTTCAGCGATTTGTTCAATAATAAGAGGAAAATGTTAAATTTTGCTTAAATCGCGATTAATTGTTTGTATAGAATACATTGAAGTGCTATAATTTTTAATTTGTACATTATCTTGCTAAGTTTAATATGTACACATTGAAATCACTATCTAAATCCAGGAATGTTACTCATTGAATTAATACCTTGCCGTTCACGATTTTTCCGTTGTCTGGATATTTATGGAACGTAACGGCAAAAGGCCACTGTGTAATGAATTATCTATTTTCTCATAAAAATATTAATAGGCTGGAAAAAAGAATTTTTCTGGACCAGCAGAAGTAGCCATCCCAAAATTGTTTTAGAGCGGCCCTTACAGTGTTCTCCTGTAGGAGACATCCGTTTAGAGGGCGAATATACGTACGTCTCGCACAAAGGGAAGAACAAAATAAAACTCATCACAACAAAGTTATCTTCTTTTAATTTTTTATATACTCGCACAGAAAAGTTAAGCACAATTTTTAGCGCCTCTAAATCTGATGTACATACATGATTTTTATGAAATGCTTCATTCTGAAATTACTTTTCAGATGATAAAACTAGAGAATTGCGAAATTTTCCTGAAACGTATAGTTATTTGGAGTAAGAGCTAATTGTATTCTCGTTTAAATTGTATAATATTGATTTAAAATACACCTTTCCGCACTGAAACATGTAGAATAACGTATATCTCTCTATCGGAAAGTCTTATTAATGAGGCAGTTGAATTTGAAATGGATATGAGTAGACGGTGCTTGCATTCAGCAAGCATTTCAGCCTATTTTGAAGGTACACTCTATATAAAAAAGCTTTGAGCTCGTACCACGGTAGGATTTCCATTGTTGAAACTCAGAAAAATTTTCACTTTTTCCGATAAAAACTAAACATTTGCGCTAAACCTACGCGGATTTGAATTCTTTCTTCAAAACTAAGAAACTAAAATCTGTTATCTTTCCGATAGTTTAAGTCTCGAGTTCGAATTTTAAAAAGTAAATATTTAAACCTCCGCACGTGCTTTTCTTATGTGGCAATGATAATGGGGTAAAAACAGCCACTAATTAGTGGCTGTTTTATAATTGGAATTTTAACAATTTCAGATTTCTTTCTTCGTTTGTGACTAAAAACCTACATATATCATCTGGAAATCTTTGCACCGATTTACGTGATTTTCTTAAGGGGCAATAACGTGGTAAAAACGACCTCTAAAAATTGAAATTTTACCAATTACGGGTTTTTCGCATTGATTGCAATTGAATACGTATAATCTTGTCAAATTTTAAGTCACTAGCTCATTTGGAAGTGACATAATTTGTACCATCCTATGGAGCAAAAATGTGGTAAAATCAACCCCAAAAATTTGGACTTTATCAATTTTGGTTTTTCCTTATATGTCGTAGTTTAATAATAATGGCATTATAATATAGCTCTCTGATACCCGTTAAAAGTTTACCCACATAAGAGTATTGAGCTCGTTGCCATGGTAATCCACAATTGAGAGCCAGAAAAATTCCCACTTTCTTTTCTGGTTAAAAACTAAATAGTTAATTTTTATCGAAAAAAGTGGGAATTTTTCTTGGTTACGAGCTCAATGATTTTATATGGGTTGCTGAAATGCTTGCAGAATACAAGCACCGTCGGCTCGTATTATTATAGATATATCGGCACATATAATTTATAGTTTTCGACCTTTTTCTTATATTTGTAAAAGCCTGAAACACTATTTCGTTTCGAAAATTGTCGGGGTGATTTTTTGTGTAATTCACATTAGCAGCATTATTCCCCCCTCCCCCGAAGATTGGAGATCCTAATTATTAAGGTATCGGGCGTAAATTTTGCATAAACTTTAGCTAGAAACATTCCGAAAAAGTTACAATTTAAAAACTGGAGGCCCGATGTATTTTATTATACTTCGTTTATTGTTATTTTTATGTTAATATTGTGTTTATTATAAATTATGATAAGTACCGGTAATTAAAAGGTATATTAATAATTAATAATTCGTTCTTTATTACTATATAAATATTAATCTTGTGGGGTTAATGCTTGGCAGGCCTTGGTAGCACCTTATCGTTCATTCCCTTTGGAACCAACATTTGTGTTACGAGCATCCTTAAGGCCAAGGCGATTGAACGAAACAGCTGCTTCTAGTCTGCCGCTCCACTTCCCCTTCTCCTTATTCCATCCTTTTTCACTCTTCCCCTCGCTCTCACTGATGCCAATGCCTCTACCTTCAGTTGGAGTAGAACGGGCAGGCATAAACGATTCTTGCTTTCCTCATAATTCTTACTCCATCCATTCCTCCAAACGATTGAGAACATCGTTGGGAGTCGAGTAATTCTATTATTTCCAAGTAGTCGCAATATTTCGGTAGAATTCCGTAGTTTTATTAACCCTTGAAAACGTAAACTTGACCTTACATTGACCTTGTGAACAGGTGTTGTGGTTATGAGAAATCTTATCGATGTGAAGTGACGCAAGTAATAGTTTAGGCGCACGGCTTGTGGACGCGCATTTTTAGGAAATATTTACTAGGTACTCTCTAACGAGTGCAATATTTCGCCAAATTACGTACATGACCGAATTTATTATGACATTGAAACATTACAATTCAAGGATATATGATTCCACGACCAAGCACGTTACTAAAATAGAAAACATTGATAAATTCTTCGTTATAACTACAGATTTGGAAATCAAATAAGTAAGATCCGTTTATCATGATTAAGGTTCGCGTAATTTTACAAAGTTGTGTCCTATCCGATAATATTTCATTGATGCAGTATTTGGACACATTTATCAATGTTAAAGGGGCTTAAGAAAGGTCAGTGGGGGTCATTTGGCCACCGTAACTCTAGAATAAAATTTCCTCTGAGTGAAATAATCGTCTAATAATCGTACATGACGAAATGTGTAATAAGGAATTCAATCTAATTCTTTTCACAAAATTGATAAATACCTAATGAAGTGTGGAGAGATTTGCTTGATGTGGGCGGATAACCTCGTGGTCTTGGTGATGCCGCTACACCACCTATCCTTTCTTTTCAAAACTCCAACGGGTTGTTCACCTTGCAAGACGAGCCGCAGCGAGCATTGCCTCTTCCCGCTCAAGGACCACTGTTGCCACATCTCCTCCCCTCAGAAAAGCGTCTTTTCTGTTCTTGTTTTCAGTCAGGGAAGTGCAATTTGATGGAAAAAAAAGCTACGACTAGATTAATTTGAATAAAAATCATGTTATTTTGTTCAAACCGAGACTTTTAAAATCGTTGAGGGTTGGGTTATTGCTAATGAAACAGATCATTCTACCACTATGTCAGCGTAGTGTAGTGAATCCTCTATGGCGAGAGCGCATAAAATTTTAAAATTCTCTCAATGACAAACGGATATGTATGAATTGTCCTCATTGCCCAATCTGTGATTCACAAGCAGTTATCATTTAATATGCGTTCCTAATAACTGCGTAATGCCACCTTTTAAACTCAAATGTGGTTGTCATTACGAAAAGTTATGCATGATTGTTACCATAGCAGAAATTTCCTGCACTTGAAAATATTACACTAACCCCTTCATTACCACGTAGGTAAATCGTGGGGCCTAGTGCAAAGTGTGCGCGCGGGGCCTTTTAGGTGTCAAAAATTTTTAATAGTAAATTTTTATAACTAAAGCCATCTCTTATCACTATGGCACCGGTATTTTTCAGGTTTTTACTTTCTCATACGAAGTATCGAGAAAGTATTGTTTTCGCGAAAAAATTCGACCTAGGGATTTTTATGGAAATACACGTTTTAGGTGTCGCTGAATCCGAAAAAGTGGTTTTCGCAATGCCGTCTGTCTGTTACTGGCTCTGGAGCCTAGACGGTAGAACGAAAATGAATGAAATCTCGTACTTAGACATTTTATCATACTGAGCAGAGTATACATATAAATGGTTGACATTGCTTAATAATTAAGGGAAGTTTATTCTACGCATTTTTAACAACAATTCAATTTTCTCGAAAACAGCTCTAACGATTTTGATCAAATTTCGTACAGTTACTTGAGTGTACATCTACAATAATACTACGTATTTTATTTTTCTCAATGAGTGAATATAAGGCTAGTCTATTCTTGGGCAACTTTAACAAAAATTGGATTTTCTAAAAACAGGCTCATACGATTTTCATTTTCTAATCATAACTAAACGACGCATTCGTATACGAGAAAGTTTGTACAATGTATGTTGTACCGATTTTTTTAAATGCGTGTACTTCATAAATAAGACATACTTTATAAGAGAGCGCGGGGCCTCTTTAAGTGCGGGGCCCGGTATAGTAGCACCGTTCGCACCGCCATCAAGCCGGCTCTCACCACATACAATTATCTTCGTTCTAGGCAGGGGTGGACTGCCAAATAGGATCGCGATTATCGCTGCCCCTGGCAGTTAGGCATTCCGCCAAACATAGAATTCGCGACCTTTCTTTTGCGGCCCTGAGATTGCGTTTTTAAAACTACTACTCGGTGCAATTTTGTACTGATATGCTATAAAAATTCGAATTTTCATTCTCAAATTTTTAATTTGCTTTATTGATTTTATTTAATATATAAAATACCGAATGTGTAAATAGTGGAAGAATTATTTATTGACAGCGATTCCGATGGTTATGAACACAAAGGCAAACTTCTGAGTAAGAACCAACGCGCAGGTCTCGCTCCGTGAAATACTTTGGAGTCCGCAATGTGAGGGGCTCGTCGGTGTGTTGCACCGACGTTAAAAACGCCCCTGCGCGCTATCTGTTCTTTGCGGGAATTAGAAGGAATTTCAATAAGAAAACAAGATAATATTGTAAATAAAAATTAAATTTTTACTTGTATTGTTTAAATATTATGAATGACTAATATATCAATTTATAACAAATTCCATATAGCTTTATGATTAGCTGAAATATTTTTGGCAGCCCTATGTCGTACTCTTGTTTTTGTCGCCAATCTGTGATTATTTAACCATAATTTTACAAATGGAACTGCATCCCAGTCCTGCAATTCCTTACCGATAATATTGATTGTCGTCAAAATTAGAAATATGTTCCACTTTAAGATTTGTCCTTTCTGTCATAACTACACCGTTCATTAAGCTATACCATCTCTCTGCTAACGCACGACTGATAGCGATTGTTTTGATTATCTTTTTAGCTCTCATAAATGTAGCAGGCAACGGGATATTTTTGGATTCAATACTTGAATCAACAAAATCCCGAAAATCATTCAAATCAATGTGATATTTTAAAATTTCGTTCAATTTACTTTTTCTCCCTTATAACCACGGAGAAAGAATATTATCATGTGACCATTTAAATGGATCCAAGCTTTCATTGTTATTAAATTGTTTAGCATTCGTTTCTCTTGATTGCAGTGCATTTGAGAGTAATGCCAATTCTTCCAAAATGTCAATCATAACAGCCAAATCTTTAAAACAATTCGTATTAACTAATTTTTTTGCTACTCCATAAAATTTCATAATATGTTAAAAATGCTTTTACAATGAAAGATATGCTGTCCACAACGATTTAGTCGACGTTAGACTAAAGACAGCCCAACGAGGAATCATCCGGAGCAGTGTTTCTCAACCTTTTGTCATTCACGGACCACTTCAAGCGTTCCTTTACTTACCGCTGACCACTAGGTTGTGGTTGTTTTGTGTCTATGAATTTTCCTGGCAAATTTACAATTTTCTTCCTTTATTATCAGCTCTGCTAAGAAATAAATCGGAGGTAATAACGTACGAATGGTAAGGGAAATTGTAAAAGAAAGCAAAATGTATGTGTTGTAATATTTTTTATTGAAAAAATAGAAATAAAAATGGCTTCAAAAATATTTAATGTGATGGTTGTGCCTGTTTTCTTTTACAAAGTTTGTTTATATTTGGGTCTACATTTTTTGTTAGATTCAATCGAATGTCTGACGTTATATCCAGTCGACTCCTATACTTAGTTTTCATTGCTACTAAAGCCGAATCACACAAATACGAAGATGAATATGGCATCAACATTTTTAGTGCAATGTTTGATAATTCAGGATATTCCTTTTGAATTTGAGTCCAGAAGTCTGTCAGCAGTGTATTTTCGACTTTCAACTTAAGTGCTCCATCTGAATAAATATCAATCAAATCTTCTTGTAATTTAATTGATAAATGTTTTGTTTTTAAATTGGATGCAAATGGATTGCGGATCCAATTGTACGTCATAATTTTCAGGATAGTAATCTTGGAATTTTTGTTTCAGCGAAGACAAATGAGAATAGATATGTTCAGATATATCTAACTGAAGAGTTAAATTATTTTCTTCCAAAAAGGATTCCATTGTAGAAAATGATTAAAAATTCAGTTTTTTGATGCGTTGCATCCACAAATCAAGTTTTTTATTAAAACCCTGAACTTTATCATTTGCATTAAATAAATTTACTGCTGACCCTTGAAGCTGTCACTTCATTTCATTTAATTTTGAAAATATATCAGGGAGATATGCTAATTTAATGAGCCATTTTTCATCGATAAGGCAGTCAGCATGATCAAATTTTGAATTTTTTAAAAATAACATTATTTCTTGGCGAAGATGAAACAATCTTGTGAGTATTTTACCTCGGGATAGCCAACGGACTTCTGTGTGCAAAAGAAGTTGTTTGTATTCACTTCCCATTTCATCACAAAGAGTAGCAAATAACCGACTGTTCGTTGGTCTTGACTTAATGAAGTTTATAATTTTTACGCTACATCTAAAACGTCTTTAAATTCACTTGGCATACCTTTACAAGCCAAGGCTTGTCTGTGAATATTACAATGTACACAAGTAATATTAGGAACAAATTCTCGGATTTGATCCATCACACCACTGTGCTTTCCTATCATTGTTCTGGAACCATCGGAACAAACACCAACGCACCGTTTCCAGTCAATTTTATTTTCAGTTATTTAAGAGTCGAGAGACGTAAAAGTATCTTTTGCAGTGGTTCTTAAGGGCAATGACTTGCAAAATAAAAAATCTTCTTGAACACTTCCTTCAAAAATATATTTTACAAAACACAACAGGTGTGCTAAACCTGCAATATCTGTTGACTCGACAAGTTGTAATGAAAATACGTCACTAGCTCGCACCCTATTTATTAACTGAGTTTCTACATCACCCATATCACAAATACGCCGAGAAACTGTATCATTTGAAAGCAGAATAAGGTCCAAGTCTTTTGTTGCTTTTTCACCGATCATTGTCCTCACGATATCTTTCGCTGCAGGAAGCACTAAATTTTCACCAATTGAATGGGCTTTCCCTGATTTTGCAATTCGCAGACTCACTAAATATGAAACTTTCAATAACTTTTCATTCTGTTTACCACATGAGGAAATGATTTTTTCTCTATCTGAAGTTCATTTAATTTTCTTTTAAAAAAATCTTCCGGCTTATTTTTGAAATTAGGATGTTTAGTTTGTAAATGACGACGCAAATTTGCGGGTTTTAAACTTTCATTCGCCAATTCTTCGTAGCACAAAAGACATAAGGGCTTTTGTTCACTTTCAGTTCCATTCCATGTAAAGCCTAATTTTATATATGATTCATCATACTTCCTCATTATCTTCTTTTTCTTCATTGTCTTTCCTTTTTCAGGACTAGTACTAGGTCGTAGTACTTCATCATTACAGGTTTCTTCACTAAGATCTGCTTCACAGCTAGTATTGGGTTTACGTTTCAAAAATCCTGTTTTAAGCCACTTATCCATGTTGTTCAGTATAGGGCTGATATTAAATTCCTAAAATAAATAATTCCAATCTCAAACAAAATATGTTATTAATTAAATATAATTAAAAATAAACTAAAAAACTCACCCGATATATATACAATCAAGTAATCACTACAAAATTTAACAGTTATTCTCGCACACTAAATTTTATGAAAACGCAAAAAATATTTTACGAATACACAAAAACAAATCCAATACATATTAAATGCTCAGAAGCTGGAAGTCGACTGTGACAGGTGAAAGCATGTGGCCGCACCAACAGCGCGCGGTGGCGACACAAATTGTAAGAGATACCGCCGGATTTGCGACAACAAAGTAAACAGCTGATTGTCTGTATTTATACATATTAACAATTTATTACAAGTGAAGAAAAATTATTTTAATTTTATTTATTAAAAAAATATTTTGACCCCACGGACCACCTACGACCAACTCGCGGACCACAGGTTGCGAAACACTGATCTAGAGCCAATTGTAAACGATAGTTTAAGCAGTGCCAGATTAGGAAATCTTTCTGTTAATTTTTTAGTGACACTTGATTTTCTGCCCAACACATTGCTGGCACCGTCTGAACAAAATGCTATCAGATTTGCTTGTAAATAATTATTTCCAAAACAGTGGTCAATCAAACAACCCATTAGAGTATTAAAAATGCTTTCTACTGTCGTTGATGTTAACTCCTGATCTAAAAATTATCACAGGTTCATTTTCAGTCTGTATTTCGCAAAGAATATATATCACCAACGCACTAATGTTAGCAAGTGTTGATGATTCATCAGTTACAATACAAACTTTCCCATTTTCGTTTATAATGTTTTTAAACAATAATTTTAATCTCCCTCGGAATGTGTTCAACAATCCTAGTTGCATTATATCTTGAATGAAGACAATTCCCAATATCTACACCATTTGACTTCCTCATACGAAGTATCGAGAAAGTATTGTTTTCGCGAAAAAGTTCGACCTCAAGATTTTTACGGAAATATACGTTTTAGGTGTCGCTGAATCCGAAAAAGTGGTTTTCGCAATGCCGTCTGTCTGTCTGTTACTGGCGCTGGAGCCTAGACGGTCGAACGGAAATGAATGAAATCTCGTACTGACGTGCCCACCGCCCCCCCCCCTCCCCTCCAAGGGGGGCGCCCCCACAATTTGGAAACCACTGTATTAACCGGAAAACGCTAGCCTTATTATTTCGAAAAGGGCCATTTCATGGCCCTCAGGATAATGAACTTCCGTCGAATATGGAATATGGGTACAATACACCGAATCAGGTTCGTAGCAATGAACTTCGTCGCCCGAGGCAAGGCCAAAATACAGCGCTCCCCACCTTGTCTTTCAGTTGCGTTGGTGGTGCTAGTTGTACCGCTGGGATTTGCTTTTTGGCTTCCCCCTATACCCGTCTCCCCTTCGCCCTTCCCCCCTTGCTACGCCATTGAACCGATCACCTTCTTTTGTCACACACCGGAGCCTCTGGATCCCGTAAGAACCTTGGTAAAAACAAAATAGGGGCAATTAAAAGATAATAAAACTGCCATTTGCGACGAAGAAGGTCTCCCCGACCCTCGACTGGCCATTCCGGGAAGAAGAAACAATGAAATGGAATGTCAGCTGATGCGTGGAAGAAAATTTTTGGGATTCCTATTTCCGCATATTCCATGTACAGTTGTGTAGCGTCTTTCAGTTAGTAAATTGCTGCGTAACACGATCTAGAAAGCGCCTTTAAACATTTTGCGTCCCATTATTATCAAACCGTGATGCGTCGCTAACCTCCGGATAATGCTGAATGCTTAGCTCAACAACCGGCTCGCCCCTGGTTATAGGCCTTCTACTAATTGTGAGGAAAATTTCATAACATATACGTTAGATCCAAAATAATCCTATGGATATATATTGCTATGCTCTCATAGAGTGAGGAAGCGAGTACTTTGGACAATCTTCGGCTTGTCTATAACACCGATAATGTAATTTTGATGTTTAAAAAAATATTTTTTCGCGAATATACATCGGAATGAAGAAGTAACATCTCCAACTATTAGAGAGGATTTATAGCAAAGCATTCAATCATCTATGCTCTTTTAACTTAAAAATGATTTGTTGTCATTTAATTTGTATCAAACGTTGATTTTGAATATACATATATTATTTTGAAGGCGCTATCTTTATCTGGATTTGGATAACGCAGAAACCAGTTAATACGAAGTGCTGGGTGCTGACAAAATCATTTCCTGTTATCCGAAATTCGCGCTAACCGAATTTCATGTTATCAGTTTTCATGATAAAATTTTCGTTTTTCAAATATAGAAGTAAGGTTGTAGGCAAAAACCATGCTATATATCAATAATAGGATGTAATTAGCAAAAGCATTGATTACACCAAATAAATGCATTCAATTAATTTATCTACCATACAACTTTAACGACATTTTCGTTCTATGGCAATGAGATTGTTATGACAGTTCTAGTCTACTTTTTAATAATAAAATCTGTAATTTTTGTCTGAACGACATTATAAACAATTTCTGTACCAAAAATTGTTCTAAATCGTCCACCATTCCATATATATATTCTCTTCACGTGACTGAACTTCCAAAAAGCGACACACACTTTTAGCATACTATTATAACAAGGGGAGGACCTGGACGTGCAGCCATGGATTTTGCTGAAACTTCGTAGGTGCGTAGTGCCAGACTCCAGGACCACAGCCAACCCCCTTTTTGGCGTATATGAGCAGTAGTTTTTCTGTAAATTGCGTTTAAAATTCGCAATTCTACGACGCGCCGGTAATTACCTAAACGACCGCAGAGTTAAGCAGTAGTAGCCGTAGCACAGCGCTAGGAAGTTCGCGCCCGGTTTCGGTCGCTCTTTTTTTCCCTCGCTTTTTTTATTATTCCTGTTTTGCTTCTTCGCGGTGAACTTTTACTCGGTGTCCGCAATCACTTTTTAATTTTTTTCATCTCTACATTTTCCTTCTCGGAATTTTTCATATCTTCTCGCGCGTCATAGAATTGCGAACTTTAAACGCAATTTACAGAAAAACTACTGCTTATATACGCCCGAAAGGGTGGCTGGCTGTGGTCCTGGAGTCTAGCGCTACGCACCTACGAAGTTTCAGCAAAATCCGTGACCTCACGTCCGGGTCCTACCCGTATGAATATCTGCAGCGCTTGATGTGGACAGAATTCTGTCGTTTCCGTCATTAACACTATTGTCGCTGTCAATTTCTCCTAATACGCTAGGCCTAGCAATATCCACAATGTCTTTAAATTGTTATGGTGGAAATATGGTATTTCGCTGCAATGTAATTAGTGTGATTTCCGTCGACAAACTCAAAAAGGAGGACAAACTGCTGAAGATATTACCATAATCATGGGGAAAATCTATTTCAAATGCCATTTCGTGTTATCCGAAAAATTTCGCATGTATTTATTTTCATAGGACAGAACAATATTTTCGTGTTAAGAGGTATTTCGTGTAAACCATTTCGCGTTAAGTGAATAAATATGCAACCGAAAAGTTTTAGACGCCGGAACGGACCGAGCGTGCGTCTCGTTTTCACCGATATTTCTTGTTAGGCGTTTTCGGGTAAAATGGGTTCCACTGTATATGTAGTCCGTATGCAGTGTCGTAATTAAATGGCGATCATACATTTGGGAGTGCAATTTAATTAAGAGCAAGAAGGCCGCCCATAAGTTTCAACATATTCCCATTTATTTTATCAAGTAGAAAAAATCGGCAAAACATACATTGTACAAACTTTCTCATATATGGGTATTAATGCGTCGTTTAGTTATCTTTATAAAATTAAAATCGTATGAGCCAGTTTTTAGAAAATCCTATTTTTGTTAAAGTTGCCCAAGAATAAACTAGCCTTATATTCATTCATTGAGAAAAATAAAATACGTAGTATTATTGTAGACGTATACTCAAGTAACTGTACGAAATTTGATCAAAATCGTTAAAGCCTTTTTTGAGAAAATCGAATTATTGTTACAGTTGCCTAGAATAAACTAGCCTTATATTCATTTTTTTGAGAAATATGAACTATACTGTATTAGACGTAAACTCAAGTAACTGTACGAAATTTGATCAAAATCGTTAAAGCCGTTTTTGAGAAAATCGGATTGTTGTTAAAAATGCGTAGAATAAACTACTCTTAATTATTGAGCAATATGAACCATTTCTAAGTATACTCCACTCAGTATGTAAAATGCCTAAGTACGAGATTTCATTTATTTTCGCTCTACCGTCTAGGCTCCAGAGCCAGTAACAGGCAGACAGACAGGCGGCATTGCGAAAACCACTTTTTCGGATTCAGCGACACCTAAAACGTTTATTTCCGTAAAAATCTCGAGGTCGAATTTTTTCGCGAAAGCAATACTTTCTCGATACTTCGCATGAGAAAGTAAAAATCAAAAATTAGTATTTTATCCACTGGTTTTATTTTTCAAATGAATTCAAATTATGATCTAATTAAAAACTGTACAATTCAGTGAACTTGTTATTCAGCCACGAATATTTTTTATTTAAATTACACCTACAGATCGAAAGTATAATTAAAACTTTCAACAAATACTTTCTTCATAAATAGGAAGATCGAGCGCTACTTTTTAATCCCAAATGTTTTATATTAATTGTACAAAAAGCAAAATAAGTTTGTATGCTAATGCATTGCCATCTAGAGATGAGTCAGAAAGTACGGGACAGTTCTTTTCGAACTGTTCTGATGCCGAAACTGTTCACTAAAATAACTGTTCTCATAAACTTCCTTTTCTCAAAGAACAGGTAACTCTACATCTTATAATCACTCAGTGAGAAAGGTGGGAAACGACTAATTCCTTATCCATAACTGGACGGCGGGGACTGATTAAACTAGGCGTATTTTCCCAAGTCCTACTGTTGATCTGAATCAAATTTAGTACGATTGTGGAGGGCTCCCAGAAATAATTCATACATGGTTTTTGTTTCTTTCTGCCCGTTTTATTCAAAACAACGGCCGAGTGAACTCTTAAATACCATATATCAACTAGAATTCCGATCGGATTTGAACCAAATTTCCCCGGACAACGCCGGTATTTCTGCTAGTAAATAATATAACTCTCAGAAATAAACTATTTACAAGAATGGCTGTCTTTAAAAGAGGACAATCAGAATAAAGAGAGGGCGAGCAAAAAACGGGGAGAGCAGTAGAAGAGTAGGAAAAGAGGGGAAGAGGAGGAGGGAAAGAGGGAAGTGGAGGAGGAAGAGAGGGGAAGAGGAGGAGGAAGAGAGGGGAAGAGGAGGAGGGGAAGAGGGGGAGGAAGAGAGGGAGTATCGAAATCTCCAGTATCCTCTACCACTACTTGCATTAACCTTTTATGTATGGATTCCATAGTGCCGGTAGCAGACAAAAACATTTCCTCATTCCCCTGATGATATCTACTCCACTGGTATCATCTTCCTTTGATCCGACTTTCTTAACTTGATTCGTGTGTGTAATCCCGATAAGTCTTCCATTTTTCCTGTTTATACTTATATCCTTTAATATCCTCCTCAGTATTACCAAATTTTTTACTCTATCGAAAGCTTTCTGGCAGTCAACGAAACATACGTAGCAATCATGGCTGTACCCCATTGTCCTTTCCGATAGCATTTCAAATCGCCCTGATCACCCCTATAGATCAATTGTATACAGGCCAAACCAACTTAATCTGTTTTTTAATCTATACAATACAGACATTAGGGCGGCCCACTGTCAGGCACAGGTGATTGTTGGTTCCTTTTTGGAAAAAATCGCAATTCTTGGGAATCGAGCACTGGGAATCCAATACGCTAACCACTACGTAATCAATGCATTTTGATTCAGTAGGGTACCTGCCATGAAGAAACATAAGAGAGAAATCTTCAAGAGATCGTCTTTGAAACACATAACAAACGATCGAGAGAAAATGAAGCAACCTGCCTCAATTGTCTGGTAACAATTACCGGACGACATGACCAGATTATGTTCTCACGTTATAAAAGGAATGGGAATCAGCAATGTTGAGGTTTTACGATAGCAAGTGCTCATTTGCTGCAAATCAGAGGTTTTTCAAACTTTATGAAGTCACGTAACCGTTATATGTATAATAATTTAAGCCAGAACCCTAAACAAAAGGGAAGCAAATGTCGGGAGTTTGCCTCTCATTCTTTCGTGGAACCGTTCCTGTAAAAGAGATTTTTAAGAGACCAACACATTAGAAATAATACTAATAAATTTATATATATAAAATAGAAAGAAACAAACAAAAAACACACTCTGGTGTAGGGGTAAATCACGGCAGAATCCTAATATCTTGTACTAGAAGATTTTCGTGTCCCCAATTGCAGCAAGGGCTAGTCGGCCATAAAAACGCTCCACCAAGAAGAAACAAAGAGAAAAAGGAAATGCGCACAACCTATGGGCCGCGACCCACAGGTGGGTCACGACGTCCATGCAAGTGGGTCGCGAACACCCCATGCTATAAATATTTTTTCAATAAATTTCGTAGTAATAGGACTTTTTAGTGAAATTTTTGTTTGGATGCCTTTGGTTATTATTGTAAAATACGAAAACTGCTGTTAAAATGTGCAAAACAGATCTTCGCCGAAGACTGAAGATCCAAAAATCATGTCACAATAAATCGCCGTACCAAGAAAACAAACATTTGTGGGTCGCCGTATCAAAATGGTTCGGAACCCCTTCTCTACAATTCACTTTTTAAAATAGGCGTATATTTCCATTAGGTCGCCATCGTCATGGGGCTTAGGTATGATTAAAGTTAGAAAAATGGACGTGAAGAGTGGAGTGGAAAACCGGCCCTGCGCTACTATTCACTACTTTGTTTTGTGCAAACTTCGAGTTCGTAGTCGTTGTATACTGGTTTTACTAGTTTAAAAC
This sequence comes from Uropetala carovei, assembly GCA_036926305.1. Lineage (NCBI taxonomy): Eukaryota > Metazoa > Arthropoda > Insecta > Odonata > Petaluridae > Uropetala > Uropetala carovei. The sequence goes on from JAXCHB010000011.1 coordinate 21,997,447, forward strand.
ATTAAAATGTTATAGGACGTGGTCGCCTGATTTAAAAAAATTTGAATTTACTCAACGTGATTGTCTATTTACATATTTCTAGTCAAATCTCTTAGGACAATTTTATCCAAAATTACTATATAGAATTTCTGTTGTTATACCCTTTTAGAATCGTATTGACCTCTAGATAATCGATCTACCCAGAAAATTGACATTCATCACCTCCATAAGGTGCTGCAGAATAATGTTTGCTAATCCATACGAATAGCTTACAAAATTGCTGAAAGTTCGGATCTTCATATTTTAATAGATATTTTGTTAAAAAGCATCATAAAATTCATTTCAAAAATCAAGTTAGACATACTTGTTATAAAAATTGAAATTCTAAAAATAAATTAGTACTTAAAAACCTCCCAAGGTAAAATGTTTTAATTATAGTTTAATTTAAAGCAAAATTAAAATTAAAAACTAATTTTTGGACACTCAGAATGTAATTTTTGCGTATTAAAACATTTTGGTGCAAGTGCAAATAATTTATGACATTCTAAACAATTACACCCAAATATATATTACGATACCAAATGTTGATTAAATAAACTTAGAAGCTCAAAAATACCATACAGAAAATGTCAAAACAGTACAAATATGCTTCTAATAAATTAATTTTGTTTGTTAAAAACATATTAAAATATTTCACTATTAGTAAATTCTAGGTTAACAAAGCATATTCAAAATAAATATATTTGATTATTATCTCCAGATTCTTGTTTATTAGGAGGAATTTAACAGTTTTATGAATGGTTATAAACAGTTTCACTTGCATCAAAGCGTTTTAACATGCTCTTAGGAAGTTTTATTTTAAATTAAACTATAATTAAAGTGTTTTATTTACTCCTAATTTATTTATATATGCATTTTTATAGCACCCTATCTGATATTAGGTTCTTGTAATATTCTTCTCTTAGTTTCATATATATGAATTTTTTTTAATACGTAGCATATAATTTCCTATATTCATAATTTTTCTTTCTCTGGTATTTTGTCTTGAGCTAAAGTTGTACCTTATTTTGACTCGAAAAGAAATCACCTCCCCTCATTATTCTCTTCAACCGCTGCTTCTTCCAAACTGGTTTCCCCAACAGACAATCAACATGAGTCCATTTGTTGAAAATAACAACACATGTGTCGTGGGAAATGTCCTTTCTATAAAATACTTCTACATTTTGCGAAAATATTGTTTACAGATGCTTCTCTCTTTCACCTTTCACTACAGTCCCAAGTAACAACACACCGTTCTTTCGGACAGCTCTTCTTTAATGAAGTCCACTGTTCTCCTCAATCATGTATCACACTCCCATTTTATGTGTGTAACATCGACTTAGCGAAAGCATTTGTTACTTTAATCAATCGAGTTCTCTATGAACATATCGGTCGCATCGGCATTCACCAAAATTGCCTATCTCTAATTTCATCCTTTCTTTCCGACAGAACCCAGCGTGTTGTGATTGATGGCCACCTCTCTGCTCTTGCCCAGATTACTTCGAGTATCCCACAAGGTAGTGTCCTTGGTCCTCATCTCTTAATTTTTCCGCAATGATGATCTTGTCCAAATAATTGCCTACCCCTTCAAGGGTTCTTTTTATGCTGTATTCTGCGAAATTTAAACAAACCGCATGGCGGTCAGTAATAATGCTTTTGATTTTCGTCTCATTTTCTCTAAAACTGGCTTCTCCCTCTTAATTCCTCTTAATGTTCTTATCTTACCTTCTCACTTTTTCTAATTCGCTAATCCCCACAGTTCATTCTCAAAAGGACCTTGGTATGATTTGTGTAATAAAATACTCTTATTTGTTCTTAATGCAACTATTTCTTAAACATGCTATATTTTACTTGAAATTATCTATCGCCTCGCTTAAATTTCGAACTTATATCCGTCCTTTGTACCTTCTTTGAGACTAGGGTCCTACCTTTTCTTGAATATAGCTCCCGTTTGATCTAATGCCTCCTCTACTTATCTAAATCTCGAGAAACATCTGAATTTCTTCTTAATTCTTTGTTAGTCTTCATACCATTACATCCTCAAATCCTTGAGTTTATTGTCTCTCTCTCTCTGTTCGAAGATCATTCAGTGACACAAATTTCTTAATAACTACCGTAATTGACAAATTAAGATCTCCCGAGTTCGCTACAAATGTGATCCCTCAGCTGACTGCACAACTTTTTCACTTTCCTACCCATATACTTATATTTACTAATCGATCCTTTGCCTTCTGTTTTTTCCAGCCACTTTTATCTCCTACTCAGGCTATATCACCTTCGAAAACTCCCTCTTCTCATAGGTATGTTTTCAATTTCCACCTATTTTGTATTTTCTATTTTTTCCTAAAATTTTCTTTTCTTCCATTTGTTCTTGCTATTTTTTTTAATTATATTTTTATCTATTTTTAATATTTTATGTTATATTTCGTATAAATTATCCTGTAATTGAATGTTTAATGTCCAATGTAAAAGGGCCGGGTGATGCTATTTTCATACTTTCGTAAGTCAAATATTTTTCCTTTATCTTTGAAGCACAACTCTGGAAGTTAAATTTAAGAACAATTTAATAAATACTTAAGGGTACGTTTTGCTTACAAAGCCAGTGTTGGAGTTGAAAAAAAAAAAATATTTTGTGTCTCTTCTGAGTAGCTTGTTGAAGTAAGTAAATATAACCTTTGATAGGCCGCGTAGTTTTTTCTCGTTGGCAGTTTCGGAAAAATACAGAAATGAACCGCATCCTTAATTATTTACATTTATAAGCGTGAGTCATACATTTAACACGAGTACTGCACATTTCGTTATATTCTATATCTATATCTACAGTTCACCCTGCAAACCACCGCAATGGTGCGTGGCAGGGGGTGCAATAGCAACAAGGGAAATTCTGCAAACATAATCAAAATAGAATTTACAACACAAAAATCTGATGTGGCCACACATAACATTCTCCATATTTGGGGTATAGATATTTAAATTATTATGAATAGCATTATGAGGCAAAGTTATCAATTCGTATCGTAAAAGAATACAGTCGTCCTTGTTGCCGTAAATTACGTATATTTTGAATATGTTTACAGATTTCACCGCTACATGGTATTAGCGCTCTATACTCGAAATTAAGAAAAAGTTGAATATCTCGGTAATGGATGGTTCTACGAAAATTTGTTTCAAACAAAACCTGGAAGAAATATTATTCTCTACAACTTTGGTCCTCACAAAGATTACCAATAACGAGGTTTTTAAGGAGATATTTGACGGAAACCGAAAAAACCGATTATTTATAAATAATTCCAAAAAATAACTGCTATGGAAAATTCTTTCCAATGAAAGTTGTAGGAAATTACATGCTCTATAATCTATGTATAGATTGTATATACAATAATGATGTTTTAACAGAGAAATATCGCAAAAACCGAATCGGATTTCGAATAAACCTCAACTTCCGGTTACCCGATATTGTCCAAAAACTAACTCAAAACGTATTTGCCATATCGATACCAAGTTTCATATATAACACTCTAGGGTGACCACAAAGAACTGATTAGTTTTTGGACAATACCTGTTAACCGTAAGTCCAGGTTTATTCGAATCCCGATTCGGTTTTTGCGATATTTCTCTGTTAAAACATCTTTATTGTATACACGATTCTATACAATGGTTATAGTGAATGTAATTTCCTACATCTTTTATTTGGAACAATTTTCCATAGCAGTTATTGTTTGAAATTATTTGTAAATAATCCTTTTTTCGGTTTCCGTCAAATATCTCCTTAAAAACGTCGTTACTGGTAATCTTCGTAGGGGTCAAAGTTGTAGAAAATAATATTTTTTCCAAGTTTAGTTTGAAAAAAATTTTCGTAGAACCATCGATTTCGGAGATATTTTGATTTTTCTTAATACCAGTATACAGCGCCACCACAATGTAGGGGTGAATTCTGTAAACATATTCAAAATATACGTAATTTACGGCAAAAAGGAAGACTATTCTATTACGATACGAAATAATAATTTTGCCTTATAATGCTATTCATAATAATTTAAATATCTTTACCCCAAATATGGAGAAAGTCATGTGTTGGCCACATCAGATTTTTACTTTCGCCATACGTAGTAATGGGAAAGTATTGTATTCACGAAAAAAATCGACTTCGAGATTTCAACGGAAATACACGTTTTGAGGTCCGTAGAACAGGTTAGACTATTTTCGGAATGATGTCTATGTGTGTGTGTGTGTATGTTAGTGTGGGCGCTCTAACTCAAAAAGTACGTGCCATATCCTTACCAAACTTCATATATAACACTTTAACATTAGCATAAAGAACTGATTAGTTTTTCGACAATAACAGGTAACCGGAAGTCGAGGTTTATTCGAAACCCGATTCGGTTTTTGCGATATTTCTCCGTTAAAACATCATTATTGTATATACAATTCTATACAAATGTTATAATGTAATTTCCTACAACTTTCTTTTGAAACAATTTTCCATGGCAGTTATTGTTAGGAGTTTTTTATAAATAACCGGTTTTTCGGTTTTTTCCTTAAAAACATCGTTCTTGGTAATCTTCGTGAGGACAAGAGTTCTGGAGAATAATATTTCTTACATGTTTTGTTTGAAACAAATTTTCGTAAACCATCCACTTCGGAGATATTTTACTTTTTACTTTTTACTTTCTCCATACGTAGTAATGGGAAAGTATTGTATTCATGAAAAAAATCGACTTCGAGATTTCAACGGAAATACATGTTTTGAGGTCCCTAGAACACGTTTAGACTATTTTCGGAATGATGTCTGTGTGTGTGTGTATGTTATTGTGGGCGCTCTAACTCAAAAAGTACGTGCCATATCGTTACCAAACTTCATTTGTAACACTTTAACATTAGCAGAAAGAGCTGATTAGTTTTTGGACAATAACGGATAACCGGAAGTTGAGGTTTATTCGAAACCCGATTCGGTTTTTGCAATATTTCTTCGTTAAAACATCATTATTGTATATACAATTCTATACAAAAGTTATAGAGAATCTAATTTCCTACTACTTTCATTTGAAACAATTTCCTATGCGAGATATTCTTATATATAACCGGAAGTCGAGGTTTATTCGGAACCCGATTCGGTTTTTGCAATATTTCTTCGTTAAAACATCATGATTGTATATACAATTCTGTACAAATGTTATAGAGAATGTAATTTCCTACAGTTTTCATTTGAAACAATTTTCTATAGTAGTTATTGTTTAGGAGTTACTTATAAATAACCGGTATTTCGGTTTCCGTTAAATATCTCCTTAAAAACATCGTTATTGGTAATCTTCGTAAGGACCAAAGTTGTAGAGAATAATATTTCTTCCAAGTTTTGTTTGAAACTAATTTTCGTAGAACCATCCATTTCGGATATATTTCGCTTTATCTTAATACCAGTATTCAGCTCCAACACCATGTAGCGGTGAATTCTGTAAACATTCAAAATATACGTAATTTACGGCAACAAGGACGTGTCTTCTTTTACGATACGAAATAATAATTTTGCCTCGTAATATTATTCATAATAATTTAAATATCTGTACCCCAAATATGGAGAAAGTCATGTGTTGGCCACATCAGATTTTTTAATTTTCTCTTTCATTGACATTCATATTTCACCTCTTTCTCTATTTTTCTGCGATCATCAATACAGAGGACAAATGATTCATTCTTCCTGGAGTGGGAACCAAACCCTGTGTTTCCCATTGCTTTAATTACTTCTCCTTCGCGAGTTCGTCTTTCGCGGTGTTCTCAGGAACATAACCTCCGCGAAAGACGAGGTGTGTCTGTAATATAGATTTTTCTCCTATTTATATACTGGTGTTCTGCGGAAACTTTTTTGTTATTTAGGTGGGCCGCGGATAATTTCCTGTAGTTTAGGTGGGCCATATTATCAAAAAGGTTGAGAAACGCTGCTGTATCTTACCAATTGTTGATCGCTTCTAGTTCCAAATCGAAAGAGTAAAGATAGTCTTCTACCATATGCATTTTATTTACTGATACGTAGTAAATTTCATTTTTTGTAGCATTGAGGCCCTTCCAGGTCCATTTTGCATTAGGGCGCTTCTTAAAGAAGGTGTTTATTATGTAGAGGCTAGTACGTTCAGCAAAGTTTACAAGTCGATCACTATGTTCGATTCATACTCCGTAGCCCCTTCAACTTGAAATCGACACACACAGACGCGCGCGCTTACGCGCACAGACTCACGCACACGCGCGCACATACGCACGCATGCACACGAACACACACGGATGAAAGCGAAGGCAAATCGTCCGAAAAGCCTTTTTAAGCGTCGAACGGTAACCCATATGGCGTTTTAGAAAGGGACTGAGTATTGACTCCATGCCATACGTGATGTTTTTAGAATCTGCAGTCGGTAAATTAGCGCTGAGAGCGACATCTTTATAGGCGAAATGGCATTCCTAACAGTTTTGTAGCTGCTGCAGGTGCCTTCATGATCGACTCTCCGAAATACACAAAACCTAGGGCGAAGACTTGACTCTAAGTTAGCATTTGGTACTACTTAGGGTATCCTCTGAACAGCGGTTGAATGCTATTGTTTCTGTGGTCGTCGCTCGTTTATTGATCCAGCCCTCATTCAATCTCTCCCTTTTCTCCCCTCCATCGAATTTCCTTTTCCCTCACTCATCTTCCCTCCCCTCTTTTCCTTCCCTATACACTTCCTTCTCTCTCTCCCTCGTCCCTTTCTCAATTTTTCTTCTTCCCTCTCTTCCAAATTCTTTCCTGCCACCTTTCCTCCTCTTTCATTTACCCTTAACCTTATCTACCCCTTCCTCCCCCTCATCTATCTATTTATACTTCTTCATTCACGCACCGAGCTTAATCTGCTTTATCATCAACCTTTTCTATTAAAATCCGTGCCTTGCCAGTTAATTGAACGTGTTCACCGACCTCTCCTTGCTTTGATCCTATTAAATCGGTCATCCGTGTTTATTGGGAAAAACTCCTTCCACTTGCACTACCTCTTTGACCAATCAGCGGACACTCGCCTCTCGCTCGGATGAACTTTCCACATGACCTCCCTCCTGATTATTTATTTGCGGTTAGCTTTGTTCAAAATTTTAACCTCGTTATTTTAAATTCTACGCATTTGCATCATTACGGTTCGAGTAACTTTTCAGTTACACTGCGATTAAGTTTCCCTGGCCGGTCATCAACTTCGAGAATGGCGAAACTCTGTATATATGACTTTCTTTGAATGGAAGGCAGTTCAATATTTTGCTGTTCAGTCGATCTCTCCTTAAACATTAAAAAGTCCGGTTTTTACTTTATCATACACAACATATATATATATATATATATATATATATATATATATATATATAGTAGAACTCGGTTATAACGAGATCAAAGGGACCGAGGAATAATACTCGTTACCACCGTTACTCGTTACAATCGTTATAGTAGGGACATAGTATATACTAATGTACTGTTATAAGTTGCACTATAGAGCGTTCCATCTTTAAGTTCATGATTGAGTAAATGGCGCGCGGTGTTGCCACGTCTCACTACACTAACGCCAGCAAAAGTCTGGTAATTTAAAATTTCCTTTATGTAACTTATTAAGTAAATGCTATTGTTACTATTTTTGCCGTAATACACGATTTTCTAAACCAGAACAAAAATACTGCGTAGTAAAATTTCACTAGCTACGTACCGCAAGCGTGTTGTATGTGGCTGCTATAGTGCCCAAAACCAGGGCATCGAACCGTAATTTTTTTCGCTCCGGTTTTCGTTCCGGTTCACTCAAAACACAAAATTTCGGTTCGGTTCCGGTTTCGCTCCGGCAAGCGTCAGTGAACCGGTTCGAACCGGTTTTTTTCGCTCCGACCTTAAAATATTTTTAGGAAACTTTCAAGAATTGATTTATTAATTAAGTAATTTTTTTATTAAATCAAATACATATTCACTATAAAAATAGTGATATTTTAAAAAAATAATCAAAACACGAAAATAAATTATTTAAATGTGAATATTTAGTACATATGTATCTTATTTATTTAAGATTATATTTTGAATTGAATATTTACAAACCATACATGTGTCGCATATGATTTCAACAGGTTAGGAAAGTGTAAAGTAAATTATAAATAAGCACGTTTCCTGCGATAGAGTATTCTAAACTTATTATGTTATGCTAACCATCTCATTTCCTAATTTTCTGTGCTTAGTATTTAGTACTCAATTTAATTAAAAATCGGCTGAATAGCTACAGAAAAAAATTGAATCCTGATAGAAGGACAGACAGACAGAAGCTAATATGCGCTAAAGCTGGAATGCCTAATAATGAATTATTAATATTTTTATTTATAAATCGTGCGGCAAAATAAGAGATCGTGTTGTCTCAATAGTGCCAGTAAGTTGAATAAAACATTATGTTATTTTCATTAACAATTTATAGATCACGTCCACTGCTCGTATTATAGTAAAAACTGTAAATGCAGGGCTTAATTTTTTCATTCAGAGATTACTTAAATGGATGAAAAAGTCTATAAAATATCTATGAGGAAGAAGCCCGCAGAAATTGAAAGTCCGAGAATTCAGAAAGGCTGAGAAATGTTTATTAACATGATACAAATTTACGATGATTGAATATTTTTAATCGCTTAGATAGTGTGAGAATATTAAAGTTCATTATTTCATGAAATTGAAATGATAAGTACCGTTTCGAAAAACTAGGACTAAGCGAAAGCATGTGATTTTCACCCGACAGCAAATAAAAACATCTACGTACATCTACACATTACCCTGCAATCAAACATGCAAACAAAAAGAAAATAAGACTTAATCGGCCTGTCGTGAACTTTCTTCAGGCGGAGTCTGGGTTTCTGCAGTCGAAAAAATATTTCACTAAAAATAACAAATTCGCATTCATATTTAATTTCACTTCAGTTTTAAGCAACCAATACGAATATGTGTGCTCATTTTAAGATGCACTCTATAAAATAAATAGAAATTTACTAACCTGTAACCAGGCCCGCGCCGGGCGTATTTGCCGCCCGGGTGCAAGCAGTTTATGCCGCCCCTTACGGACTGATAAAAGCACCCTGTCCCAGATTTTTTTCGATTTTTTGATTAAAAGTTGTATTTAATTTAAGAAATAAATTGTGCAAAACACATTGCGCAAACTTTCTCGTATACGAATCATTTTGATATATTACGTAAAAGTACTTGGTTATAGAAGACGGTCTATCACATGAGTTTATAAAGAGAGCGGAATGTAAAGGACGTTTGTGCGTTTGTAAAAACACAAAGTTATGATATATTCTTGCTTCCGCCCGTGAATTGCCGCCCCTAATATATTGCCGCCTAGGTGTGATGCACCCCTTGCACCCATAGGTCGGCGCGGCCCTGCCTGTAACAAAGGATAACCGAAGTAAGAATATCTCAAAACCACGACTGCGGAGCGATCCTTCCTGGATAAGTTTTAGAGAATGACTACCAGAATACAAGGGTTCAGTGGATATGGAGAGGGAGTGAAAATGGGGACATTAACCTCCAACTTTAAGGAAAATCCAAATTAAGAATCGGGAAATATTTTTGCCAGGAACACACTCTACGGGGTATGCTCGGGGGGAGGGTAGCAAGACAATTAGAGGCTGTCTTCAAAGTGCCGCCCAAGTTCCTTTCCAGTAACCTCGTTTAACAGGTAATCTCAGCAGGATGTACTGTAGGCCTTCTCTCTATCTATTGAGATGCACATGAAAAATCCCACTATTGAGCCAACAGATATTATCACAAAGACACATCCTTCCCAAGGCTGAGGAGAATGTGTTCTCAAGAAAAACCCAACCCTTTTCTTAATCGGTTTCTAAACGTGAGGCTTTCAGAAAGACTCAAACTAAAGCAAAAAGAAAAACCCTTCTTTCGCTCCCACTTTTTATGCGAACCGAAAAATATGGAACGAAATAAATAACGGTTTTCGGTTTCGGTTCGGGTTCAGAAAAATATTTTTTTTCGATTCGGGTTCGGTTTTACTCCAGGAAAAATAACGGTTTTTTCCGGTTTCGGTTTTCGGTTCGGTTCCGGTTCGATGCCCTGCCCAAAACACACCGGCGTTCCCAAAACCCACATAAAAGTGAAAAATCTGATGTGGCCAACACATGACTTTCTCCATATTTGGGGTATAAATATTTAAATTATTATGAATAATATTACAAGGCAAAATTATTATTTCGTATCATAAAAGAAGACACGTCCTTGTTGCCGTAAATTACGTATATTTTGAATGTTTACAGAATTCACCGCTACATGGTGTTGGCGCTGAATACTGGTATTAAGATAAAGCGAAATATATCGGAAATGGATGGTTCTACGAAAATTAGTTTCAAACAAAACTTAGAAGAAATATTATTCTCTACAACTTTGGTCCTTACGAAGATTACCAATAAAGATGTTTTTAAGGAGATATTTAACGGAAACCGAAATACCGGTTATTTATAAATAACTCCTAAACAATAACTACTATAGAAAATTGATTCAAATAAAAACTGTAGGAAATTACATTCTCTATAACATTTGTATAGAATTGTATATACAATAATGATGTTTTAACGAAGAAATATCGCAAAAACCGAATCGGGTTTCGAATAAACCTCGACTTCCGGTTATCCGTTATTGTCCAAAAACTAATCAGCTCTTTCTGCTAATGCTAAAGTGTTACAAATGAAGTTTGGTAACGATATGGCACGTACGTTTTGAGTTAGAGCGCCCACAATATCATACACACACACACACAGACATCATTCCGAAAATAGTCTAAACGTGTTCTAGGGACCTCAAAACATGTATTTCCGTTGAAATCTCGAAGTCGATTTTTTTCATGAATACAATACTTTCCCATTACTACGTATGGAGAAAGTAAAAAGGAAAAAGCAAAATATCTCTGAAATGGATGGTTCTACGAAAATTGTTTCAAACAAAACTTGGAGGAAATATTATTCTCCAGAACTCTTGTCCTCACGAAGATTACCAAGAACGATGTTTTTAAGGAGAAAACCGAAAAACCGGTTATTTATAAATAACTCCTAACAATAACTGCCATGGAAAATTGTTTCAAATGAAAGTTGTAGGAAATTACATTATAACATTTGTATAGAATTGTATATACAATAATGATGTTTTAACGGAGAAATATCGCAAAAACCGAATCGGGTTTCGAATAAACCTCGACTTCCGGTTACCTTTTATTGTCGAAAAACTAATCATTTCTTTGCGCTCATACTAAAGTGGTATATATGAAATTCGGTAACGATATGGCAAGTACTTTTCACGTTAGAGCGCCCGCTATCACATACATACATACAGGCATCACTCCGAAAATGGGCTAAACGTGTTCTAAGGATAAAACTACCTAATAAACTATCGGTTTTTTGAAACATTCCTATCACATAAACAGAGACAACATCGAGAGAATATTCAAAACGTTTTCTAGGGACCTCAAAACGTGTATATCCGTTGAAATCTCGAAGTCGATTTTTTTCATGAATACAATACTTTCTCCATACTACGCATATGTAGACAGTAAAAATCTGATGTGGCCAACACATGGCTCTCTTCATATTTGGGGTATAGACATTTAAATTAAAGTTCTAGAGAATAATATTTCTTCCAAGTTTTGTTTGAAACAAATTTTCGTAGAACCATCCATTTCGGAGATATTTTGCTTTTTACTTTCTCCATACGTAGTAATGGGAAAGTATTGTATTCATGAAAAAAATCGACTTCGAGATTTCAACGGAAATACATCTTTTGAGGTCCCTAGATCACGTTTAAACTATTTGTCTGTGTGTGTATGTTAGTGTGGGCGCGCTAACTCAAAAAGTACGTGCCATATCGTTTCCAAACTTCATATGTAACACCGAGTAGCGGTGGATTATGTAAACATTCAAAATTTACGTAATTTACGGCAATAAGGACGACTGTATTCTTTTACGATACGAAATAATAATTTTGCCTTATAATGCTATTCATAATATTTTAAATAACTATGTAAATATCTATACCCCAAATATGGAGAAAGTCATGTGTTGGTCACATCAGATTTATTCCTTTTCTTGTTTGAGTGGTTTGAATGATTGTTCTCCTGAAGGAAAAAGTTTTTTTTCCTTTGGGGAAGGATATGAGTACATGAACGGGTGACATCAGGCTACCTTCGAGGTTTTCTTCCCCCGTAAAACCTGTAAGTGTTACTTTTGTTTTTCTTGTCATTGATTCCTTTCTTACCCGTTTTTTTTTAACCCAAAAAATTTTTTATTTTATTTATTTTTTATTTTTTTTAAACCCTATTTTATTGTTTATTTTGTCTCTAAATATTCTCACTTTGTACGGTTGAGTATTTATGTTTTAATATAATTTACTATACATAATGGAAATTAAGTTGAAATTGAGGAAATTTTTACCTGACCGACATCACAAAATCATTTGTTTCTTATTACTTTCTCGATGCTTAGTAATGTTACTTTCTCCATACGTAGTAATGGGAAAGTATTGTGATCACGAAAGAAATCTACTTCGAGATTCCAACGGAAATACACATTTTGAGGTCCCTAGAATACGTTTAGACTATTTTCGGAATATGTGTGTGTGTCTGTATGTGATTGTGGGCGCTCTAACTCAAAAAGTACGTGCCATATCGTTACCAAACTTCATATATAACACTGTAGCATGAGCACAAAGAACTGATTAGTTTTTGGATAATAACGGTTAATCGAAAGTCGAGGTTTATTCGAAACCCGATTCGGTTTTTCCGATATTTCTCCGTTAAAACTTTATTATTGTATATACAATTCTATGCAATGGTTATGGAGAATGTAATTTCCTACAACTTTTATTTGAAACAATTTTCTATAGCAGTTATTGTTTAGGAATTATTTATAAATTATCGATTTGTTCGGTTTCCGTCAAATATCTCCTTATAAACGTCGTTATTGGTCATCTTCGTATTCGTAGAGAATAATATTTCTTCCAAGTTTTGTTTGAAACAAATTTTCGTAAAACTATCTATATCGGAAATATTTTGCTTTTTCTTAATTTCCAGTGTACAGCTCCGCCACCATGTAGCCGTTAATTCTGTTAACATATTCAAAATATACCTAATTTACGGCAGTAAGGAAGACTGTATTCTTTTACGATACGAAAAATAATTTTGTCTTATAATGTTGTTCATATAAATGTAAATATCTATACCCCAAATATGGAGAAAGTCATGTGTTGGCCACATCAGATTTTTTAATCTTTTAAATTTTCCTCTGAGACACACCGCATAGTTTGCTCGTCCTACTAACAGCAGATGACAGACTTTCATTAGACTCATTGAGGCAGCTACTAAGAACATTCAATATTGTTTGTTTTTCCGAACTCACCTTGCTTTCTTTAGCTCGTTGAGACGTCCATTTTCTCACAAAAACCACAGTATCAATATGAAAATACGTTCGAGGATAATCAACGTGTGATGTACATACACAATATTTTTAAAAAGGGGGCACTATAAACATAGATCCAGCAAACACCACGTATCTCTACATTTGAACCGTATTACGCACCAGTTTGAAATTGTTTTGAAGAATTGCCAAAACAACTAATTTGCAATACACAATAAAACAGGAAGAATTTGTAAGTACTTTCCCGCAAACTTATGAGCAGACAAAACGAAGAAAGCACAAGATAGTCCAACTGCTAAGTCGTAACTGACGGAATAACGGGCGATGGTGACCAGACCGCAACAAAACTTTCGCATTGTTCACCGTCCCCTTGACGACCCAACCCCACCTCTGTGTGCACCAAAAATAACTTCAAACATTACTTACAACTTTCTCGCTTAGACCATGAAAGTATCTTTATAAATAAAAAAGTTTCCCGCAGACAAACTATTTCAAGTCAGGCTGGAACACGTAAAAGTAGCCTTTATAATTAAATTCAGAAAACAAATATTTAAAATCGATGTATTAAACTTTCAGTAGTACCATTACGATCCTTAAAAATTCCTGAACATAATGCAAAAAACTACATTACATTATTTGAAAACAGAACATATATATCATCGAATGAAACAAACGTGACCGTAAAATGTCCATTTCAGGTCAAATATTGTTGATCGCGTTTTGTATAGAATATAATTTTTAGTTTTCATTTAAAAGTATATCATCAGATTCTGCGTTAAAAATAGCGCAATTAGAAATTTTGAATTTTTATTTTAATGCAACTTTAAATTATTAGTGAGATTTGGCAATCCTGGTGTCGCAGAGAAGGAGGGGGCGATTGGATTTTTAAATCTGCAGGAGAGGGGAGAAACGATGCCGTTTGAAACCGTACTGACACTTTAAGATGGAACGCTCTATAGTATAAGTGCCCGTCAAAAATGACGGGGAGTGATTTGGTTTGTTGGCATGGTACACATTAAATAAAAATTTATTGAGTGGGCATAAATTCGGACAATGCACATACAGAGTTAGTTAGCCGCTTCCTTTTACAGTGGTTTTCGCAATGCCAACTGTCTGTCTGGCTGTTACTGGCGCTAGAGCCTAGACGGTAGAGCGACAATGAATGACATCTCGTACTTAGGCATTTTATTATACTGAGCAGAGTATATGAAGAAACGGTTAAAATTGCTCATTAATTAAGGGAAGTTTATTCTATGCATTTTTAACAACAATTTGATTTTCTCAAAAACGGCTCTGACGATTTTGATCAAATTTCGTGCAGTAATTGAGTATGTCTTCAATAATACTGTATAGTTCATATTTCACAAAAAATGAACATAAGGCTAGTTTATTCTAAGCAACTATAACAATAATTTGATTTCCTCAAAAGTAGCTCAAACGATTTTGATCAAATTTCGTATAGTTATTTGAATATACGTCTGAAATAATACTACATATTTCAATTTTCTCAATGAATGAATATAAAGCTAGTTTATTCTTGGGTAACTTGAACAAAAGTTGGATTTCCTAAAAACAGACTGATACGATTTTCATTTTCTAAAGATAACTAAACGATGCATTAGTATATGAGAAAGTTTGTACAACGTATGTTGTACCGGTTTTTTTTCAAGATGTCTTGCGGCCCCCTATTTGCGTGTTTAGAGAGCACGCAAACCAGAAGTGACGTAAATCCATTAGCCCCCTTAGTGCATCTTGTTAAGAGTAGGCTAATGACGGCACCGGGTTTCTCTCCTCACTTGCTTTGTGATTTAGACTTAGAAGCATACTGGTGCTGGTCATTGTTTGAATTCACAGGGTCCCATTTCAATTCAATTGAGAGGACATGAGGTTCAGAAAAATTTGGAAACAAGCAACGTTTCGGCACCAATCGCAAATTCCTAGATTCATTCATGGCCGAATTCATATGGAGAAACAAACTTAAGGGTCGCGAACCTTTTGATGTAATTTTGAATGATATCGCAGAGTTTTGGCCACCAGGTTGTAATGATGTAGGTTAAAATGTTAAATGTATTGTTTATAATTATGTGCTACTTGTTTTGTTATTAATAAAGTGTTATTGTGTTATTTTATTATAGAAAATAAAAAAAAATTATTACTAGGCCATACAGGCGATATTAGACAGCGGTTGGTGGGGGATAACAGACCAGTATCGACATACCTTTACCAGTGGGAAAACAGTCAGAAGGCTCTTGGGTAGGTTTTCATTGTAGTCTAATATCAGTCCTTTCGAGATGCACCTGAAATGACCGGCAACCCCTGGCAAAACCTCTCAAAAAGTATCGGATTTCTTATAATTCTGAATTACTGAATGCCGGATTTATGAGTTTTTACTGTACTTATAAATACATTGTTTTTACCATTCTTCTTTCTCTCTTCTAAAGTTGCTTTCAAATGGTTTAGGAAAAGACGCTGCTTAGGCATCATATCTGCAGCGATACTAATTCTCAGATCCCAGATTTTGTAACAATGGTTCTTATTTATTAGAATTGTTTTCACATCCTTCTCATTATTAATTTTTGCTCATAAAACCACAGAGTATAATATAAATTAAAATGATAGATAATAATTTTGTGATTATAAATACGGTAATACCCCACTATACGTCGGAGATGTGTTCCTGAAAAATGCGACTTATAACGAAACAACGTATAGCGAAACAAAGATTACCATAAGAACTATGATAAAAGTTAGGAGTTACGTTCCTGGCAGATATGTTGTGACACATTTGTTTCCCAAATAATACATATCAATACAGTACATTGGACATACTATGTTACCACTATGTGTTTACCACTCATTGCTACTAGGATTTAATATACATTTAATCGTAACAACGAGTAACCAATTGCAGTAATAAATTCAGAAATCATCGAAAATAATTGTCTATAGTGTGGTGGAGCACAAAAATTGTTTCTTTACTTACACGTACACTGATACGCACTTTAGAGTACTTTCAAGCAGATATCGCAATACAAAGTATATGCAAAATCTCATGAGATATCAACGCAAATGTAAACACACAAAATGTTAGACCCAACTGTTCACAAATCTCAGAAATAGGTTTTTACACATTGTCATTAAAATTGGGACAGTCCCTTTTATCCCCTGTGTATCTTGTGAACCACCTAACCCATCGTGATCTCTCAAACACATGGCCAGCAAATGTTTATTCTGAGTATGATTTTATACAAATTGATAAACATGAAGTTAAATTAATTCATATAAATAATAATAAACATGAAATTAAAAGTCAAATAGAGGGTTTTTATTGTTATAGTTATAATTTATGCACCATAATTGGAATTTCTGAAATTTTGCTTTTAGTATTTCACAAACGACGTATATGCAAAGTGACACAACTTATAACAAAACATGTTCCTTAATTGATTGGCGACTTATGCGAAACAACGTATAGTGGGGCAACGTATAGCGGGTTTTTACTGTATAGATTAACTCCAGTGATTTTGAAGATTCTTTTGTATATTACCTCTTGCTCTTTATTCAGTCATTTGATTTAATATATTACTTTCACAGGAAGTGAGAGAACTTCTCTCAGACTTCCCCGTGCAGTCCGTGCAAATGATTGGATCTGGATCTGGTTCTGGAATGGCACGGGTGACACTTGAGGACCCAGAAATGCTGGAAGATTGGGACAAAGATCGTGTATTCCTTCTTCGTAATCAGCGTCTGCCTGTAACCCCATCACCAACAGAAATGATGCTCTGTGTAGCTCGTCTTCCCTTAGATTACACTGAGGAACAGTTTACTTGCTTGGTATGTTGCTGTGGAGAAGTTAGTCGCAGCTTTCTCATGATCAGTGAGAAAACAGGTGAGAAAAATTATTTTTTCCCTCATAGGATTTGGGCAGCTTAGTTGGAAGAGAATGGCTTTAGGAAAACTTAAGCAAATGGAAGTTGCTGCTACTGAATGATTAAAATCTTACTGATATTCAATGGAATATCGCATTTATTGAGGGTCTAACATGATATGGACTCAAAGGCAGGACTTCTACAACCTGCTTGGGTTCTTTATACTTTAGGGGAGAGTTTCAATAGATAAGTTAATTGCCAAAAACAAGTCTTGAGTCTTTATTTTATTTACAACATTTTTGGCTGCCTCTTTCTGCTTTACTATGGCAAAAATTTTGTACAGTAATTTCAAGTTGGTTTTCTGTAGCAATATTATAATTAGTACATGGAAATCTTTGATTTCGAAAACATATACACAGCAAAAGTTTTCTTAATGTTGCTTATGAGAACTTCCTATAATTGAACAGTTACGATTTGTCTGTTGTTTTTACCAATAACTCCATGTACAAATTTTGCTGAGCATTCTAGCTTCAATATTTTTCTGCATATTTTATATATATATATATATATATATATATATAAAGGTGGCAACAAGGTGTTGGAGGAAACCCAGTGGACACTTACCTAGATTGGAGAGCCGCTGGGGATGCTGAAGACACATGAAAAACACAAAAACAACACAAATATGGAGATTTCAGGCTGATGCCCTTCTTCAGAGACTGAGAGACATGTACTGTTTGAAGTGACACACTGGGGAGGATATGGGGGGGGGGGGGGGGGTAATGAGAGGAGTTTGGGGATCGGAGGAGGCAGGGAGGGGGGATGGCCAATAGGGTTATCAGAGGTTAGGACCGGGGAGGGGGAAAGAGTCAAGGAGAAAGATGTGGGCTAACTCTCACTGTTGAAGTAGGGGGACAGGGGTAAGGCACAGACAATCCTTACATTAAAGCAGTTATTGAAAGTTACCTTGTGTGAATTAGCGTGAGAAGCCACCGGAAGGGGACGGTTGGTATTTATGCTGTTCCGGTGGCTGTTAATTCTGATGTTGAGGGGGTTACTGGTGAGGTCAACATAAAAAGCAGGACAGAGGGTACAGGTGAGAAGGTAAATGACATTCCTCATGATGCAATTACTTCTGGAGGGGATGGGGTAGGTGATGTTGGAGGAGGGGCTGGTGAAAGAAAATGAGGGTGGGTGGATGGGTCATGTAAGGCAACTGGGGTTGCCACAGGGTCCAGATCCTGCAGCGGATGGAGGGTTAGGAGTGGGTAGTTCTTTCTTCCACAGGATTTCCCAAATTGGGAGGCCGGGGGAAGGAAAGAATGGGAGAATTAGTAAAGGGGGATTGGTGGGAGGTGGAAGTAAGAATTAGGTGGGCAGCATGTAGGATTTCTTTGAGGACCTCGTGGATCCCGGGGTACTGTGTATATATGTGTGTGTGTGTGTGTGTGTGTGTGTGTGTGTGTGTGTGTGTGTGTGTGTGTATGTATGTGTGTACACACACACACACAGTAGAACTCCGCGCTACGTTGATGTTCTGAGCCCATATCGTAATATGTATGTATATAGTATGTACTACAAAAATTGGTTCAAGAAAAAGTTTACGTAAGTCAGGGAGTGGGTGCGTCTATATATATATATATATATATATATATATATATATATATATATATATATATATATATATATATATACATACATACATATATAGGTGGGTGATAGCAAGGTGTTGCCACCCACCTTTATAATTCCTTTCCTTATATTATATATTATATATATATATATATACACACACACACACACACACACACACACACACACACACACACACACTTGTGAAAAAGGAAAGGTAAATACGGATATTTAGGGCAACTAGGTGTTGAAGGAAACCCAGTGAGCACTTACCATAAAGAGAGCTGCTGGAGTGTCAGAGAGACACATTTGTAGATGTTGGAGCTTTTGGGATGATCCCATCATCAGCACAAGAGAGACACAACTCTTTTGCGCTGACAAAGAGATCATCCCAAAAGCTCCAACAACATCTACAAATGTGTCTCTTCGACACCCCAGCAGCTCTCCTTATGGTAAGTGCTCACTGGGTTTCCTTCAACACCTAGTTGCCTTAATATATATATATGTATATATCAGAGCTGCAAACCGAACCGAAACCAGTGATTAATTCTTCAGTGAACCGAAAATCAAACCATAATTTTTTGCAAAAATTGTAATATATTTAAAATATAAATTTTTCCTTTTTTTAAATAAATTCTTCTTTCATTTAAAATAATAGTGACTGCTGATTGATTTACCTACAGATTGACACTGAATTTGTAATGTTTATACTGGATAAATTATTTCTGAATAGTATTTCAAATGATTAATTTAGTTGAACTGAACCGCAAACCGAACCGAACCACTTGTCAAAATTCTCGTCTGAACCGAACCATGAACTGAACCACTTCCAAAAATTTAGAACCGAACCGCAAACCGAACCACTCCAAATTTTGAAGTGGTTTGCAGCTCTGATATATATATGTGTGTGTGTGTGTGTAATTATTTTAAAATATTTAACTTTATATAGTATCAAAACAGTTTTGTCTTTGATGTGTCTTAATGAAATTTCTGTCAACAGTATGTTCCTGCCTGGCCTACTCTATAATACTGAGTGGAAATCTCACTCTAAAGTGGGTCCATTACTGTAAGGTAGACAGACCACTGCAATAATGTGGTTTCCTCACTGAAATGTAGGCTGTGGCTATAAGCAGGGTCAGATTAAGATTTTTGTGATCCCCAGGCCAAACAATATTATGGGGCCTCATTTGTGTTTGGTTTGAATCATTTCCAAATAGTTATAACCTATGACTTATGGATACTGTACTGTTTTAATAAATTTCTTTACAAGTAGCGCCAAAAAGACTTACCCCTGGTGAGAAGGTAGTGCAGGAAGATGGGGACTACAGAGAATTCACTAAATAGTAATTTTTATTTATTTACCATCGAAGCAATAGTAGCCTTATGGGCACATCATGCCTTTTCATCTGACACAACTTTCATCTCCTGAACTGCCAGATGGGTTTTGATTAAATTAACTATGAGTGATTCTTTTCTAAATTGATCATGGAAATAGAACTTTTACTTTACCACATAATTACAACTTATAGTTTCGATATTGTTTTGCACATAAATCTCATAAGGAATGCTGAAATCTATGTGCATTCCATTTACTGAGTATGGTTATTATTCTTGAGATCATCCTTATTTACTTCCATGAATAAAGTTTACCAAAACGTTACATTTAACTGTTATTATGCCATAATATCTTCTTTAAATGTTACCAGATACAGACTTAATCACAGCTAGAAATGATACTCAATGTGGCCCTTCCTAAATACTTTGGTGAACTAAAATATTTTTTCTCTAAAAAATCTCCTAAAAAATGTCGATGCATCTTATAGCCTGAAAAATATGGTAATTTATATCCAATTTCCAGAAATATTCCCTTATAATGTGAAAAGTATTATTCTCAGATGTCCATAAAAATATGAGCAACTGCAATGTTATTATAGATTTTTGAAGTTTCACTGTATTACATGATGTTCATTTATTGTCCATATGGTCACTCTTATTAATGTTGCAGGTGAAAGTAAAGGTTATGGGTTTGTTGAATATACTACCAAAGAGTCTGCCCTACAAGCTAAGAATTTACTGGATGGGAAGGAGATTGATAAGTGGTTGCTCTGCTGTGATTGGTTAGACTCAAGCCATGTCACTTTAGAGTCTTTACACTCCAAGTGCCTGTATGTAGACCAATTGCCTCAAGATTTTCGTGACATGGGTGAATTTCGAAAAGTATTCAGTTCAGTTGTTAACCCACCATACTGCCAGGTGAGTTTAAATATTCTCTCGTATTTATGTTGATTCTTAGGGATTTTAAAAACTTACTTCCATATAATAGACTTGAGTCTTGTTATTGGTGAATATTATGAATGAAGGAAACCTTAACGGTTGTAGTATATGAAATTGCTGCACTCCATAACTGAAAGGAATAGTTTAATGCAGTTTTCAAGGCTTGGGTAATGGTCAAATTAACTTTCTCTCTTATCTCCTGTGGGTGTTTGTTAGAATGATCTTATGAAAAATATTTAAATCAGGATTATCTTGGCTTCAGGGGCACGCTGTGCCTCATGGCTGCCCATGTGCAAGACTCTCCTTGGCCACCCATGTGCACGACTCACTTTGGCCACCCTTGTGCAAGTCTCTCATTTGTCGTCCCTTTTATGCATTCTTTAAAAAAATTTTTAAAAATGCGTAAAGGTTTGATAAATTTTCATAGCCAATAAATATGAAAGAATATATGGCATATTATAGTACAATCCGCATTACTGTTAAAAATATTGTATGTGTCTGACAATTTATCGGCCACCCCCATTGTTTGGCTGCCCATGTGCATCGCACATATAGATGACATGCCCCTGCGTGGATTTTAGTTGCATGACTAGCTTTTATAGGCTTGAGCAGTGAGATTGTTTCTCACTGGGTGCCAGATTTATACTGATTTTATTCACATGTAATGTAAATTCATATCCTTGGTCGGCAGCATTTGTTAAAAGTAAAATTTCCTGCTATTGTTATTGTATCATATATGTATAAGGTTTCTCACAAAAAAGTTATTTGAATTTTTTTGTATCTATTTAGTTCATAGAGTGTTATGCATAATCTGTTAGTAATTTTAACATCCTCTAGTTTTTTTTATGCCCTTTGGTGCCCACGACGGCTCCTAAATGTGTACATTTGTTACTTTTATGTTATTCCTTTACAGCTGAAGTGAATTGAGGCATTACTTTTTGTCCATAGATTCAGGGTTCGAGTCCAGGAGCAATTTTTCCTTTATTTAAGAGATTTGTGTGCAAAGAGGTCTTGGGAAAGTCTCGAATTTTCATCTTTGAATAAATTCTGTAATTGCTACCTCGGATGATATAAGATCCAGAAAGAGAAAAATTGTTATTTTTATTGCATACACAAAAAATATTCATGTCAACCTAAGTAGAAAAATACAGAATGGCACATTGTTGAATTTCTATCTCTAAAACCATAAGTTATATATATATATATATATATATATATATATATATATATATATATATATATATATATATGTTGAACTTTTTGTGGCAAATGTTATACTGTCTCCGAATAATTTTCTAACCAGTGCTTCACAGATCATACAAGTTTGTTAAACATGAAGTATATTGCATTTATCTGGGCAATGCCATGTACTTCAGCTAGTCATGTCTATAAAATGTTCTCAATAAATTTCTTTATCAAATTTTTGTTTAGATAATTTTTTTAAATGGGTAAAATCAACTAAGGATATGCCAGAATTTTATGCATCAATGACTTCTTCATGTATTTGAGATACGAACTTGATTCTTTTCTTGAGGAAATATTACTATAAAAATTAAGAGAAAAAATCGGTACAACATACATTGGACAACCTTTCTCATATATGGGTACTAATGCGTAGATTAGTTATCTTTAGAAAATGATAATCGGATGAGCCTGAGTTCATATTTCTCAAAAAATGAATATAAGGCTAGTTTATTCTAGGCAACTTTGACAAAAATTCGATTTTCTTCAAAACGGCTCTAACGATTTTGATCAAATTTCGTACAGTTACTTGAGTTCACGTCTTCAGTAATATTGTATAGTTCATGAAATGAATATAAGGCTAGTTTATTCCAAGCAACTTTAACAACAATTCGATTTCATCATAAACGGCTCTAAGGATTTTGATCCAATTTCGTACACTTACTTGAGTATACATCTACAATAATACTATGTATTACATTTTTCTCAGTGAATGAATATAAGGTTAGTTTATTCTTGGACAACTTTAACAAAAATTGGATTTTCTAAAAACAGGCTCATATGATTTTCATTTTCTAAAGATAACTAAATGACGCATTAGTATATGAGAAAGTTTGTACAATGTATGTTGTATCGATTTTTACTTTCTCATACGAAGTATCGAGAAAGTATTGTTATCGCGAAAAAATTCGACCTCGAGATTTTTATGGAAATATACGTTTTAGATGTCGCTGAATCCGAAAAAGTGGTTTTCTCAATGCCATCTGTCTGTCTGTTTTTCTGTCTGTTACTGGCTTTGGAGCCTAGACGGTAGACCGAAAATGAATGAAATCTCATACTTAGGCATTTTATCATACTAAGCATAGTATACATAGAAATGGTTGACACTGCTCAATCATTATTTCATTTTTCTCAATGAATGAATATAAGGCTAGTTTATTCTTGGGCAACTTTAACAAAAATTGCATTTTCTAAAAACAGGTTCATACGATTATTATTTTCTAAAGATAACTAAATGACGTATTAGCATATATATATATGGGAAAGTTTGTGCAACGTATGTTGTACTGATTTTTACTTTCTCATACGAAGTATCGAGAAAGTATTGTTTCCGTGAAAAAATTCGACCTCTAGATTTTTACAGAAATATACGTTTTAGGTGTCGCTGAATCCAAAAATCGGTACAACATACATTGTACAAACTTTCTCATATACTAATGCGTCGTTTAGTTATCTTAAGAAAATGTAAATCGTATGAGCCTGTTTTTAGAAAATCCAACGTTTGTTAAAGTTGCCCAGGAATAAACTAACCATATATTCATTCACTGAGAAAAATGAAATACGTAGTATTATTGAAGACGTAAATTCAAGTAACTGTACGTAATTTAATCAAAATCGTTATAGCCGTTTTCGAGAAATTCGGATTGTTGTTAAAAATGCGTAGAATAAACTACACTTAATTATAGATCAATGTCAACCATTTCTATGTATACTCTGCTCCAGAGCCAGTGACAGACGGCTTTGCGGAAACCACTTTTTCGGATTCAGCGACACCTAAAACGTGTATTTCCATAAAAATCTCGAGGTCGAATTTTTTCGCGAAAACAAAACTTTCTCGATACTTCGTATGAGAAAGTAAAAAAGTGGTTTTTGCTATGCCATCTGTATGTCTGTTACCTGCTCTGTAGCCTAAACGGTAAAGCGAAAATGAATGAAATCTCGTACTTAGGTTTTTTATCATACTGGGTAGAGTATGTGTAGAAACAGTTAACATAGCTCAATAATTAAAGGTAATTTATTCTATGCATTTTTAACAACAATCCGATTTTCTCAAAAATGGCTCCAACGATTTTGATCAAATTTGGTACAGTTACTTGAGTTTACGTCTTAAATAATACTGCATAGTTGATATATCTGCAAAACTGAATATAAGACTAGTTTATTCTAGGCAACTTTAACAATAATTTGATTTTATGAAAAACTGTTCAAATGATTTTGATGAAATTTTGTACACTTACTTGAGTATATGTCTGCAATATTACTGCCTATTTCATTTTTCTCAATGAATGAGTATAAGGCTAGTTTATTCTTGGGCAACTTTAACAAAAATAGGATTTTCTAATTACCGGCTGATACGATTTTCATTTTCTAAAGATAACTAAACGACGCATTAGTATATGAGAAAGTTTGTACAATGTATGTTGTACTGAATTTTTAAACCTAGCACCCATCTAATTTAGTTTTCATAATGAAAAACATAAGTAAACCTGGAAGTATGAACCAAGTGTTATTTGTAGGTGAGCTTTAATTTGGAATGCCTTATGCTTTTAAAACTTTTTATTTTTTGTACCTTAGATTGCTCTTAAGAATGGATGCCCTCAAGATTGGGGACTTGTTGAATTTAATTCTGCTGAAGATGCTGAAAACAGTCAAGTTATGCTTAATGGCTATCAGCTTAAGGGTCAACAGATACGCATATCCTATTATATACCAGGGGTTCGTGCTATTAACCTGTACCTAAAATTGCTTAATGATGCAACTGTAAGTATTCATATGTTTTTTACTTTTTAAATATTTTATATTGTTTTAATAGAGTACTCTCTCTCACAATTGGATAAATTTTGATACATTGTTGTTAAAATATGGATATTTTATTTTATTCATTAACAGAAGAAAAGGAAAGTCCAGTCTTTTATTTCAAAGTCATTTTTGAGTAAATGTACATTTTGGATTTTTATATCTCTTTTCTCCCATAAAAGGAGGTTGAAGCTAATGGCTTTGGAATTTGTCTTAACTATTAATAGCACATTAAAATGGAAAGTGTTTTTGGATCTATTTGACATAATCTCCAAATTTTTAGAGAATTTAACTTTAAATTTATGATTCTACGTATCTTGGCAAAGGGGAAGTGTAATGGCTGTGTGAATAGATTACATGGTGCAGATAACTTTGATTTAATGCTCCTGGCATTTTATGTTAATCTTCACTTGTGGAAGGTTTTTGGTGCCTCACTCTATAATTTTGTTTGTGTACCTATAATAATATGGATTTCCATCACTATCACGAATTCCTACCACAGTTATATCTCTATTAAAAGCATTCTACCTTTTCTCTCTCTTTGATGCACTGTAATTAAAAATTTGAAATGATTTTATTTTTCTAAATCAGCTATTTTCTCCTATTACCCCATTTTAAATGGAGTATATATTTTTGTCTGTCAAAATACAATGACCTGATTTAATACTTAATTTAACCCTGGATTACTAACCATTCATCTGGCAGACGATAGCAGAAACAAATATACTCCCCCTACATTTGGTGCCTGGCCTCCATTGTGAGCAGACGTGCTTTCACTTATGCTCGCGCTGCTGCGCTCTTACCTGTCGTATCCCGTAGTATAGCTGTCTTTGCCTTGCTGTAGCTATAGTTTAAGTACTTTTAGTTATATTATAATTTTAGTTTTTTATTATTATTATTTTTTTTGCATGTCTTAGATTATTCGTCTTAATTGTAATCTTTATTCGGAGAATATTCTGAGTCCACGTCTTTCTTTGTAGTTTATTCTTAGGGTTCCTACTTATAATATCTCACGTTACCAAATTCAAATAGATACTTTCATTTTCTTAACTAATATTTAACTAACCTTGTTAATTTAAGGCTAATTTAGTTTCAACTTTGTTGTTTATATATTATATGTAGTGCTGTTTATTCACTTTCATGACTTAAGTTTTCGTTTTGTTTATTTAAGGCTAATTTAGTTTCAACTTTGTTGTTTATTTATTATATGTAGTGCTGTTCCCTCTCCTCCCCCTACCATAAGCCTTGAGTGCGTCATTTGTTTATTTATTGTTTATTATTCATCTACGTGTTATTTGCAATCGAATGACACCCATGGTGCCAGTATTCTGTTTTTAAATGTTTAACCTTCCCCCTCTCCTCCCCCTACCATAAGCCTTGAATGCGTGATTTGTTTATTTATTGTTTATTAGTCATCTATGAGTTATTTGCAATCGAATGAATCCCATGGTGCTAGTATTCCGTTTTTAAATGTTTTACCTTCCCCCCTCCTCCCCCTACCATAAGCCTTGATTGTGTGATTTGTTTATTTATTGTTTATTATTCATCTACGAGTTATTTGCAATCGAATGACACCCATGGTGTCAGTATTACGTTTTTTAATGTTTAACCTTCCCCCCTCCTCCTCCTACCATAAGCCTTGATTGCGTGATTTGTCTATTTATTGTTTATTAGTCATCTATGAGTTATTTGCAATCGAATGACACCCATGGTGCCAGTATTCCGTTTCTAAATGTTTAACCTTCCCCCTCTCCTCCCCCTACCGTAAGCCTTGAGTCCGTTATTTGCTTATTTATTGTTTATTATTCATCTACAAGTTATTTGCAATCGAATGACACCTATGGTGTCATTGTTCCGTTTCTAAATGTTTAACTTTCCCCCTCTCCTTTCCCTACTCCTGTGAGCGTAATTTGTTTATTTATTATTCATGTACGAGTTATTTGCAATCGAATACACATCTATGATGCTCGTATTTCATTTTGTTATACAATTTTATCTTCCTTCTTTCCTTATTATACCCACTCCTCTTTAAACGTTAATGGTTTATTATTACTTATTATTGTTGCCAACATTCCGTTTATATTACTTCCACTCTCCCCCAATCTTCATAATGTGAATTGGAAATTTCGATGAATAATACATTCGATGAATTATGGTTCGGTGAATTTACTTTTCAGTGAATTGTGATTTGGTGAACTGCGATTCGGTGAATTGTGGTTTCGGTGAATTGTGAATCGATGAATTGTGGTCGGTGAATTGTGTTTTGGTGAATTGTGGTTGGTGAATTTTCCTAGATCCTGGGATCCGTACGAGAAAGGATGAATCTCAGGGTTAGAAAGAGCGCAGCAAAAAGCCGCTAGATTCATCAAAAATTGTTACGATAGAAACAAAAGTTTTACAGGCTTGTTACAGGACTTAGGATGGGAATCATTAACTGAGCGCCAATCACGCTCTAGGTTATCACTACTTGAAAGATTTAGAATGCATATATTCTCCAGCGACGTTGAAGAAATAATAAGAGTGCCAACTTATATTGGTAGACTGGACCATCTTCGTAAAATAAGAGAGATAGCCTGTAGGACTGAGAGGTACAAGGGCTCGTTTTTCCCTAGAACGTTAGCTGAGCAGAATAGATATTACAATGAGAAATCAGCTGATGTAGGATGATATTATTCATTATTATGCGCTTTCCCTTGGTGCTAATGCACCCCCTTCCACACACCATTGCGGTGGCTTGCAGGGTGAACTGTAGATATAGATACTCTATATTTTTCAGTTCTGGGTTTGGCTTTTTTGGTAGCCTCATTTTGGCTTGAGTTCTTCCGGTGTGACTGTTTACATAAGGGATTATTGGCTTTGATTTTGTGCTATGCAACTGAGGTTGCCTCACAGACATATGGTTAGCCTTAACGTTACTTGGTGTTTCCCCAGATTACTTTTAATTAGCAAATTCTCAGAGAGATAAGAATAATTTGTCACATAATAATGCCTCTCTGAACAAAATGATGAAAAAACCAGAGATAACAAAATTTTACAGTAGTACAAAAGGGGCAGTGGGCACACTGGATCGCATGAGTTCAAGTATGAGCTACAGCTGAAAAATGTGAAGATGGCCCTTGTGTTTTCTTTGGCATGCTAAATATTATGATAGTAAGTTCATATGTTATTTATTGCCACAACAATGCTATCAAAGGGGAAAAACTATAATCAACAAGAGAATATGCCAAATTTTTGGCAGATGACCTGACAAAGCCTTGGCTGGCACAACGCTTGGCTATTCCAAAATTAAGTCATACTCTGAAGTCATTGAATGCTATTGTTTTGCAAATGGAGCTGCCTCATGAGTGCCAGGATAAGGGTGAACCGAGCAAACATTCGATATGTGCATTTTGTCCTTCTATTTTCATTTTCTAAAGGTAACTAAACGACGCATTAGTATATGAGAAAGTTTGTACAATGTATGTTGTGCCAATTTTTTAAAAGTATATATATAAGACACGTGTACGTATCTTATATGTATATTCTTTTAAATATTTGTAGGATGCAATCCTCCCACACTTTTGTGTCCCTTCGCAAGTGAAATGTTGCAAACTATAAGCTGGCATCACCGTTCAGGAGCTTTCTGTCTTTATTATGACAGGGAAGTCCCGAGGGGAAAGACTCAACCATCAACTCTTGATCCTTCCGATTCAGGATCATTGGGTTATTTGCTTAGGTTTGACATAGTTCAAATGCTAAAACTTTGCGATTTGTGCATAATTTATTCTTGGTGGAGTTTCGCAGAGTTTTTCAGAAATGTAACCCCCAAGAAAGACACGGTCTGTCGTATTTGGGGAATTTGCCCCTGCAAGTTAGGCAACCTTTCATTTCTACTTCTCCATACGTAGTAGTAAAGGGACAGTATTGTGATCACGAAAAAAATCGACTTCTAGATTTCAATGGAAATACACGTTTTGAGGTCCCTAGAACACATTTTGACTATTTTCGGAATGATGTCTGTGTGTGTGTGCGTGTGTGTATGTGATTGTGGGCACTCTAATTCAAAAAGTACATGCCATATTGTTACCAAACTTCATATATAACACTTTAACATAAGCGCAAATAACTGATTAGTTTTTGGACAATAACGGGTAACCGGAAGTTGAAGTTTATTCGAAACCCGATTCGGTTTTTGCGATATTTCTCCGTTAAAACATCATTATTGTATACACAATTCTATACAAAGGTTATAGAGAATGTAATTTCCTACAACTTTCATTTGAAGGAATTTTCCATAGCAGTTATTTTTTTGGAATTATTTATAAAAAACCGTCGGTTTTTTGGTTTCCGTCAAATATCTCCTTAAAAACGTCGTTATTGGTAATCTTCGTGAGGATCAAAGTTGCAGAGAATAATATTTCTTCCAAGTTTTGTTTGAAACAAATTTTCGTGGAACATCCATTTCGGAGATATTTTGCTTTTTCTTAATTTCCAGTATACAGCGCCACCACCATGTAGCGGTGAATTCTGTAAACATATTCAAAATATAATTTACGCAATAAGGACAACCGTATTCTTTTACGATACGAAATAATAATTTTGCCTTATAATGCTATTCATAATAATTTAAATATCTATATCCCAAATATGGAGAAAGTCATGTGTTGGCCGCATCAGATTTTTTATTCTTTTATATATGACATCTGTGACACATAACTGTTTTTATTTTTATGTAAAAGTTAGATTTTACAGGTATTAATAGGAATTTTTATATGTACAGGGGAACAAAGGGAAATCTGCTTTGTTACCTGACCCCCCAGCTCCAGCTGTTTTCCAACAACTACAGAACTTGGCTAAACAAAATCCTATATGTAAGTTTCTATGGTTAATTAAAACAAATTTATTTCCCAAGATATAGGATTTTATTTTTTTAACCTTTCAGGATGTGCATGTAGGTAGAAGGTACCCAAGTGCATGCGAGAGGTATTAATCTTTTAATCCATGGTCAGTGGCTCACACATGGAGGGGTCCACTGTGTTTGGACCCTCCTTGGAAAATTGTAACATTTTCTAAACTGTAGGAACATACATGGTTATTTTAAATTGGGGTTCATGGGTGCCATCAGAGAGGAATTGGAGATGGTTTTCCCCCTTTGTTTTTTTATCATATGTATATATAATTAATAATTCAGTATGTGACATATAGGTATTGATATAACTTGCGTACAACTTTTGTGCTTGCCAAATATTTCCGACCCACCTTTGAGAGAATCCTATGTGTGCCACTGTCCATGGTGGAAGATTGTAGAAGAGACTGTCTAGTCTCAATCTCGCCCAAAAATAACGTTAATACTTAAAATGATGAAATAATTTTGTTCTTCTTGCCCACAAAAATCAAGGGTGTGCATTATACATGGGGTATGAGAAAAAGTCGGTATTTTTTGGCAAAAAGTATGAGTGTGCATTATACAAGAGTATATACGATATCTACCTTTCCTTTCACTTGGACTTTCCAATATAGCTCTAGACCAGTTTTTCTTAATCAGTGAGATGTTAAGGTTATCAGGGTTTAAAGCAAAGTTTAAAAAATAATTACCATTAAACTTTTACTCAAGAAAATTCTAGCTTTATTTAATGTCCTTAATTATTTCCACTTCTGATTAATACTAAAATGCATTTAACATAAAAATCCACTTCACGGAAAAGATGATGTTTTGTTTTTATCATGGCAGAACTTGTTTTATTGACAAAATGG
Organism: Uropetala carovei; assembly: GCA_036926305.1. Lineage (NCBI taxonomy): Eukaryota > Metazoa > Arthropoda > Insecta > Odonata > Petaluridae > Uropetala > Uropetala carovei. Next base: position 22,028,436 of record JAXCHB010000011.1, read on the forward strand.
TTGGTGGTTCTTATGGTATAAAAGGTTGAGAACCGCGGCTTTAGACCACTTCAGCGTTACTATAACCATTTGCTTCTTAGGAATGACACTGAAGTTAAGCGGAAGATGTTTTTCACCAACCACATGCTCAACCACGTATACAGGTTTAATTCATGAGTGTACAGGTAAAATCTTTGTTGTGTGGCATTGTATAAAGGAGTTGGCAATGTAGAAAATGTTAAAACTTTAAATGATTACTTTTCATGATAGAACTAAAGGAGTAACAGATGCCATAGATATGTTGCATGAAACAAATTTAATATCTATATGAGCAGTCAACTGGCTAGTTAGTTTTAATTTTGGTGATTCTAAACTGATTGCATAAGCAATTTATAAAGCCAACAACCAAAGTATTGAACCTGTTTTTAGACAATATGTTTTGAAATGTATTTCTTTGGTACTCACTATGGAGTATATGGCTTCTCACACAAAATTTGTCACATTACCAACTTTCCAGAGAAATACAATAAAATGACAAACTGGTTTTTAGAGGGAAAATTCTGAAGGACTATGGAAAAAATTGGAAAATGTTAAGATTATTCACGGAGGAAAGGTATGAACCTAATGCATAGGATGTAACAAACTTATGCAAACAACATGTTTCACAAGTTTTGAAGTACTACCTCTAAACATTCTCTGCAAACCCAGAAAATTATATACTATATAACAATAAGTTTATTATTGTGTTACTAGAAAATTAGTGCATAGTCCATTTAGCTGTATTTTATTTTTCTCAAGGCATTAATCTCTTTTTATTTGGGGTAAAAAAATAACAAAAATATCTGTGAAACCTCAAATATGGCAGAAAAGAGTATTTTATGGTTGCATAATGTGATCTTTTTATAAACCAAATGTTACCTGCTGGCCTGGGTTCACTAAAGAAAAAGTTGTCTAGAATATTTATCCCGTTATGATTAAAATAACGAAACCACATGCAATACTGCATCCGTGCTCCTTTGTCAATGCCTTTCAACTCATGCACGACTTGAACACGGTACACGTAAAAGTTGAGTTTCTGTGTGGTTCTGTGAGCACTTCCACATGACAATCCGCATTGTTGTTGCAGTTTCGACAGCGATTTCCATGGCGAACGTGTAAGGGCATTTTCCACTTCCTGCAGCTTTTCCGGTATTAGGACAGTGGTTGAACGGTTATGTTTGCGATCATCAATCGAACCTGTTTCTCAAAAACGTTCCACGAGACGATATATAGTCATCTTATTTGGCACTGGTCTGTTTGGGAACTTTCTTCTGTAGGCCTCCTGTCACTGTCTAAATAATTTCACTGAAAAATAACTCTCTAAAATAAACACTTGCTCTTCTCGGGCAAAACCCATTTTTCACAGCACGAAAGTCTGTGCTCTACAGATCAGTACAAATTACAGTAAGACTAATCCAGTCAACAATGGTTGGAGGTGACTCAAGGTGGTCAGAACATATGTGATTTAGTGCGCTGTGGCCGTATTTACTTCACCCCACACAGTTATGTGATGGATTGCGTGATAAATGGATGACCCTGTATAATGACACACACATACAGGTATATTCCCAGTTTACATTGAGAATGTGTTCCTGAAAAGTGTGACATAAATTGAAGCAGTTTATCCCATAAGAACCAATGGTGTGAGGGGCAGATGCGAGCAAGCATTTAGGATAGTTCAGCACAGCTGATTGCAGTGACCCCTCAAATGTTGGTACTTGATACTCAACAAACTGAGTTCAAGTTTGGACTGAATAAAATGCAGGAAATGGATCCAATGGAAACAGTATTAGGTGGCCACACGGACAAGAATTCCCCATCCAAGTAAACAGTAGTGCTACATCTCAGAGCCCATGGTAACAATATTAATAATTCTAATTTGATTTATTAATTCTGCCTCTATATTCTTAAATACTATTATTCTAAAGAATGGGCACTTTTTCTACTTCACTGATTGATAATGTCATGCAAGTAAGAGGTACATGTTTACTGATAACAGAGCAATGCCTTTGTAAGGAGAATCACCTAATGAGGCCAGGCGACTAAGTCCAAAATTCATATTAGACTGCAGGTGTGTTACAATGCTATTGCACTACTGTTTACTTGGATGGGGAATTATCGTCTGCGTGGCCACCTAATACTGTTTCCATTGGATCCATTTCTTGTGTTTTTTCTGTCCAAACTCAGACTTAGTTTGTCGAGTATCAACTGCCAAAATTGAAGGATTACTGCAATTGGTTGTTTTGAACTATCCTTAACTCCTGCATGCATCTCCCCTCATATCATTGATTCTTATGGGATAAACTGCTTTGATTTAGGTCGCACTTTTCAGGAACAGATCCTCAACATAAATTGGTGTATATCTGTACTGCATTCTTCTATGGACAGCATGCATATTGTTTTATTTTCTCCATGTAAAGGTATAAAATGCGTTGTTCCTTATGACTGGTAGCAGACTTGCAGATATTCTATCAGCAGAATATTAAACTGAACTTCCAGCAATATTGGCATCCCATTATGATAGCATATCAGTTCTGCCTGTGGAACCTCTGTAAGATTCTACTGAATTTCTGCAAGTCTAGTGCTGGTCTTATGCATATGTTGTAACCAGAATAATTTGGTGCCTTTACCATATGAAATGCAGATTAATGTTTGGTAGATTTTGCTAAAGAAATGTAAATTACATGTAAACATTTTATGATATTATATATTAATGGGATATTTTTCATTTTAGTTGCTCAAAATCTCCAGTATATAATATTGACTCGGTTACAAAGCCTTCAGAGTAGGAGCAATATTATTAAGAAATGTAAATTACATGTAAACATTTTATGATATTATATATTAATTGGATATTTTTCATTTTAGTTGCTCAAAATCTCCAGTATATAATATTGACTCAGATACAAAGCCTTCAGAGTAGGAGCAATATTATTAATGGGCCAAAGAAAGAAGGATCAATGGGAAAAAATGTTAAAGTAGGTGGTCATGTTGACGGTGCTCAAGCGCAAGTAATTCCTGGAGCTGGAGACCTAGATGAAAGTGGAAGACCGGTAATTGGTGACAACACTCGAGCAGCATTGGTTATACTACTGGCTGCACAAATGCAGGCCCAAATGGGTAATAACCATCCATCTTTGTTGGGAAATCCTCAAATGTTGGCTGCTCTCCAGAGTCTCTTGAAACAAAGTGGACCATTGCCTCCCATTGCACATCCAAACCAAAGTGCCTCAAGTGGGGTTGGCGAGTTGCCCACTACATGTGCAGCAGGTCCCTCTCAGAGTCAACCACAATTTAGATTTGTTCCTGGCCAAGTCATTTCTTCTGAGACAAGAAAAATTCCAATGAAAAATGGCATCATTAAAGGAGTACAGAAGGTTAGTTGCTTTCAGAATGTATATTAATGTAATTCATTGATAAATGCATGTTAGGGTAAAACGTTTTATTCAGTTTGTGAAAGTACAGTATAGAACCTTTTAACCGGCAAGCTTGGGATAGCCAGTTAACTGGAATTTCCGGTTATCTGGAATATACCCATAAACAATGCTCGGAAAGAGCTAGAGCTCACCGGAACAGTGTTCTGCTCCGTCGCATGTGTCTATAATATTGTTCCGTCTCGTCAAACATTTAGTAATACTGTTTTGTTAACCTTATTTAATAAAAATAATATAAAAAATTTTTCTTTACTTTTCCTTATCATATTACATAAGGAATAAATCAAAATTTAACTTGATTGTAAATGTTCTATCAGTGCATCTACTGTTTTCAGTTCCACTACTAGAATTTGTGTTCCGTTTCGTAATATTATCCATTTTGAGCACTATTATAATACATACCTGTACTCAGTGATGAGCTGAAACCAGCTCGTGCGAGCCGATTGTTAATTTTTCTCTGAATTTGCGAGCCAGTTGTTAAATTTTTAGAAAATATGAAAATATATTGATTTTGTCCTTTCAAGTAAAGGCAACTCCCGAGATTCGACCGTTAGAGATTTGACCAACTCGAGAATTCGACCGGTCGAATCGACCGAGCCGATCGATCGGTCGAATTAAAAACTAGTTTACGCGAAGTAATTTTCAGCCCGCCCGACCACGAGAGGTTTAGTTTCAGTCTAGACATCGTTATTTCTGCTCTAATTGTTTGAATTTGTGCTGATTTGGCATTTCACAGTTCAAGATTTGACCACGTTTTCAGGAGCGCATCCCTGTCGAATCTTGGGAGTCGCCTGTATATTTTGCCTTTCTGACATTCAATTACCGACAGTGTATAAATGGAATATATTATGAACAGGAAACTTGTTAAGCTATTGGAATGGTATTACTAACATAGAGCGATATGGTGCCCCTAGCATGCAGGCCTCTCCTACTATCCTTATACAAATTTCCTTACTACTTTTTTTTTCTTTTTTAGAGAGTCAGTTCTTAATTTTATTCCAGCTCATTACTGCCTGTATTGTACAGGTATAATAATACTACAGTAATCGGCAGGGTAGGCTTGATGTCGGTGTTAATGGTGCAACTGTACCGGGCCCTGCATTTAAAGAGCCCCCACTCTCTACAAAATATTTGCCATACTTATTAAGTACATGCTTTTTTAAAGAAAATCTGAAAAAATATCAGTGTTATAGCAAGAGAGACTGCTTTATTTATTAAAATTTACTATTCAAAATGTTTGATGCATAAGAGGTCCTTTGCACCGGGCCCCATGATTTTTCTAGTCGGTTCATGTAATTGGGTACTTTCCAATATAAATTCCTTGTTCTCTTCCAAATTATGTGTTCACTTGTTAAATGGAGTGCACCCAAATTACTAGTGAAGCTTTAAATTAAATTTCTTTCTCCTAGCAAATTTTGGAAAAATGAATTATTTAACAAAAATAGCCAGTTAATTGGATTTCTGGATAACTGGTATCTGGATAAAAGGTTCTCTACTGTATTGACTTTTCCTCATATTTTTGTTACATGTAACTAATCATAACTTTCATCAAATCTTTATTTGTTGAATGAGATATTACTCTCGATGTATCTTTTTAATCTTATGTGAAATGGTTGAATTATCATGGCCTGGAGCTTCTGATTTTCTGCTTTAAACTACTCCGTAGTATGAATGTGTCATCGGTGATGAGTTTTTCTGCAAACAATATTTGATTCAGCAGATAGTGATTGAAGATTACCGTATTTAATCGATTGTAAGCCGACCTTTTTTTACATTTTTACCAACTCAGAAATTGCCACTCGGCTTAGAATCGGTGTAAAAAAGTAGTCAATAAATTTATGCCCATAGTTACATTATAATGTGAGATATAAGTGTATTAAAGTGGAAGTAAACCATCTACTTTAAATGTATGCAAAAAAGAATCAAAATGACTGAACCCCTACGAAGAAATAAATTATGTAAATAATACATGGCATGTCAAAGTCGTAAAAAAATGCAGCAATAGTGCTCGTATGCATAAGAAGCTACATATGTACACAATGTTTCATTTTACTCTTGAATCGAAACATTTGCCTTTCCTACCCCCCTCCCCTCCCTCCTCTACCTATCTTGTTTCAGTGTGTCTAGCATGCGCGTACTGGGATTTCCCGAGTGAACGGTTACTTCCTCGTGCCTTAGCGGCATAGCAGCAAACTTGGGAGAATAATTTAAGAATAAAAGTGAAAAGGAATACCAAGGTGATACTAGTGTAGTACTAACGTATGTTATGTAATACGGTGTCCATATTTAATTGACGAGAAATGGCTATTTTTTTACGAGAATTAGATCCCGGGGATAAAGAGGTCAAATTACTCTTTTAGTAGAAATTGTTATGAATAAGTGAATAAAATGTATTTTATGTAGCCGTCATTTTAGTTAATACTCTTTATTTAATTACGAACTGAAAATCTGAGGCGTAATACGGTGTCCATATTTGATTGATGAGAAACGGCTATTTTGTTTACGAGAATAAGATCCTGGGGGATAACGAGGTCAAATTATTCTTTTAATATAAGTTGTTATGAATAAGTGAATAAAATGTATTTTATGTCGCCGTAATTTTAGTTAATACTCTTTATTTAATTATGAACTGAAAATCTGAGGTGTTCATACTTGTTGGTATTTTGAAATAAAATCACTTTAAAATCAAAATTTTTCCTTGCGTGGCCTTCTAAAAAGTGAGGGTCGGCTTACAATCGGTGTTGGCTTACAATCGATTAAATATGGTAAACTAGACCAAGAAAGGATTAGCTTCTTCAGCATGTTGTAAAGTAACATTTGCATGCACATGCATATTATCTGCTAGAAAATATAATATGTCATCATCATTTTCAAAGAGCATTATTTAGCTATTAGAGAGATAAACTAGGTAGGATATGATGAATTGGGGTACTGGGCCCCTGATTTGATAGCATGAAAAGGAAACTAAGTTTCATTCGGTGCTTAATGTTAAGTGGGTGGCATATAGGTCAATCTTCCCTCTTCCCTTCACTGCTATAGGAGTAGCCCTTACTATAAGGATGTCCTTCATTCTCAACAGAATGATCTAAAAGCTACTTCTGTGCGCTACAAAGATCAAAACCTTAAAATTAACCACAATGAACACTCTGCCATAAATTTATGAAAAATAAAAAATCAGCAGAGAGCTTTTACTTATGAAATAGTTGGAGTTGTTGAATGAAAAAAAATCACTAAATATCATGGGGCAGGTTGCATCACCAATCTGCATATGTGATTTTATAAGTATTTTTACTTTTTATTTGTTCTTTTATAGCCAGTAAATTTGCTATATTTTCTCATAAACAGTCACAAAATATTACATTTTTTCCAGAAACTATTTTTGTCTTTTAGAGCAACTATTTTATTACATTTCATTCCAGTATTCAATATATCACCTATAAATGGCCATTATCTTCTATTTTGAGCAATGAAGAAAAAAATTTTCCCTTCCTGAACTTTGGCAGCACTTCTCATTTTACTTTCTCATATACAAAGTATATTGAGAAAGCACTTTAATGGCAAAAAATTTGACCTCGAGATTTTTACGGAAATATACGTTTTAGGTGTCGCCGAGTCCGAAAAAATGGTTTTCACAATGCCGTCTGTATGTCTGTCTGTTACTGGCTCTAGAGCCTAAATGGTAGAGCGAAAATGAATGAAATCTCGTACTTAGGCATTTTATCATACTGAACAGAGTATACATAGAAATGGTTGACATTGCTCAATAATTAAGAGTAGTTTATTTTATGCATTTTTAGCAACAATCTGATTTTCTCAAAAACGGCTCTAACGATTTTGATCAAATTTCCTACAGTTACTTGAGTTTGCATCTTCAATAATACCAAATAGTTCATATTTCTCAAAAAATGAACATAAGGCTAGTTTATTCTAAGCAACTTTAACAATAATATTGTCTCTAAAGTAGCTCGAATGATTTTGGTAAAATGTCATACAGTTACTTGAGTATACGTCTGCAATATTTCTATCTATTTCATTTTTCTCAATGAATGAGTATAAGGTGGTTTATTCTTGGGCAACTTTAACAAAAATTGGATTTTCTAAAAACTGGCTGATATGATTTTCATTTTCTAAAGATAACTAAACGAAACATTAGTATATGAGAAAGTTTGTACAATGTATGTTGCACTGATTTTTTGTCTTATATTTGACTCAATACCATAAATCAGTGTTTCCCAACCGGGGTGCCGCAGCACCCTGGGGTGCCGTGAAGTGTTATGAAGGGTGCCACAAAAAATATTCTGTTTTCCCATTTTTAGACTCATTTTGCATCGTCGGCTTTCAAAAATGCAAACCAGAGTTAAGTCGACCTTCATTTCGTCGCAAAGGCACTTCGAAATGAAAGGAGATATGGAAATCGGAGTTAGGGATTCAACTTCACCATGATTATTACTGATGGTGGATAGGGAGGGGTGCCGCCAAATTCTGAAAAGTCACTTAAGGGTGCCGCGGCTCTGAAAAGGTTGGGAAACACTCCCATAAATACTTAATTTTATTGTAATCCATTAAGTTGAATCAATTTTATTGTATGTGTAGTGACACAGACATATTTAGGTGCATATTAGGTACATATAATCGAGGAATGGCATGTCAAATCTTTTCTGCTGAGAACAATCATATAAAAATTAAGAAGAATATTCCCAACTGTTTATCATTTATGTAAAATGGACAAAAGCATCACTCTATATTGCTTCATACCAGCAGTATATCCTGTAAAATTTTGAATGATACTTTCCCATGGTGATGATCATAGCCAGGGACGGTCCAGGGTATATAGGTGCCCGGGTGAGAAACAGCTTCAGTGCCTCCTAAAAATAATTGTTAAGATATTTTTTAAAGAACTTGTTTATTTATTCATAGTTCCATAAAATAAACAATAATGAAAAGTAAAAAGAATTTCAACTAGATTCCTGCCAATTCTGTTACATAAATTGGTATCCAACATTTATTCACAAGTAATGTATAGATAGATCGGTGTTTTTTAACCTTTTTGCTTTGGCGACACTTTTTAAATGATCCAGCTCTCGCAACACACCATGAAATAATCGCGACACACCATGATATAAAAAGTGAATTTTTTTGGTTAAAACAGGACAGAAATACTTAAAATTCATTATTTAACAATAAAACATCATAAATACAACAAAAAATATAAGAAAATGTTTGTTTGTTAACATCAAATTAGTACAAATATGACCGAGGTCATTTCAGAGTATGTACAACGAAATCTATATATGTATAAATAAAAGTCATTATTTAACAAAATAAACAAAAAGAAATAAAAACCTGTCGAATAACAATTTTAAAAAATTAATGTGAAATTAGAGCCTTTTTTCTAAATTTTCGCGACACACCTGGACCTCGTCCATGACACACTAGTGTGTCGCGACACACCGGTGGAGAAACACTGAGATAGATGATATTCCAAGCACCCCTGATACTTTAATATCCCAAGCAGCTACAAAGTTTGCCTGAACCTCGGGCCAGCCCTGATCATAGCTGCCAATGGTTTGAGTGTCATTTTCCTGTTAATTCTGACTTGATAACGTTATGAAAATTTGTCTTCTTTCATATAAATCTTAATCTCCTTGTCTTTGACTTCTCTTTCCATTTACAAAGTACTGAATGTGAGGACAAAAGTTAGTGCTAAAAGCAAATAAAACAAGAGATTAAATCCTAAGAAAGAATTATGACCAAACACATCACACTTTTCACATAACTGAAGATTAAATAATAGGGATTTACTGCCAAAAAACATTTACTCACAGAATGAATCATAATCAAATAAGCAGTTTACAGCCCAGGAGCTGTGTCAGCATTCAAACTGGATAATAATATATTTATGAGATTATTGTTTTGAATAACTTTAAGGGATTCACTCTTCACAGATTGATGAAAATATAGTTTTAAAACTTAAGAAGTTTATATTTTTATGTTTTTAATTCTAGTGAATTTGAAGATTCTGTACACCTTAAAAAATTATTTCTTCTTCAATAAGAGAGTGAATTTTTTCATGTAGGTACCCCTTCTACCCAATCCACCAACAGCCACCAGTCCTCCTCCAGATGAAGTGTCTTCTGGGTCGCCATTTCCAAATCCCTCTCCAAAAGACATTGTAGCTCCAGGGATGGGTCAAGATCAACTACCCCTTACAACTCGGGATCTTTCATCTTTCTGGAATGGTCTTCTGCTGCAGCTACAAAATCAAAATAATTTTAGTCCTGATTCCTCATTGGCACTCAACAAAAATGGAGTGTATGATGTATGTCATGCAGGCTTCGCCCCAGAGAACCTGGTTATTGATGATGGGATGGAACAAGTCACTTTTCCTATCCAGATGCCTCCTCAGCATGCAAAGTTAGCTCACTCTCAATCTCATTCATTGGAGCAAGAATCATCTTTATCATTCCCTACTGATGTACATACCTCTGGAGATCTACAGCAAACTATCAGCACTCTTTTGGACAATGCCCACAATCTGAATCGGCTACTGGGCAATTTAACAAGTGCAATGCAGTCAGAACCAAGTGGATCAGGCTTGCCTTTAGCCTCATCATCTCGAGGTATTGCATCTCGATCAACACCATCACCACACATCCCTCTTGGTTTTCCATTTGTAGGCCAGGGCACTGGCGGTCAATCTGTGGGAATGCAAGAGCGCCTGGTTGGAGCCCTTTTAGGGGGCATACCTACTTGTGGAGGAGTCTCTCCTGATTCTGTCAGACGAGGTCATTGGCCGCGTGTTCCATCTGCTACAGCAGTTGGACATCAAAGAATGCCTGCACCTCGAGCTGGCATCCAGAGTGATGGTCGGGTTAGACCAAATTGTGGCCAACCTTCAACCTGCTCATCATTGGTTCCACATCCCAGAAGAGCTGTGCTAGGTTCCCCAGTGCGTCAACATAGTGTCTTTCCAAATATAGTTGGACCTGGAGTTCATGACCCAGTTGGGTTTCTTGATGTCAAAGGTGGTGGTCTTGCATCTCCATATCGACCTGGTTGGGCAGGTGGTCACCCATCCTTTCTCTCTTCCCCTCCTGGTTCACCTTTTGGAGCACTAGGAAGTCCACCTGGAGGATTGATTCCAGGCATTTGGGCTCATCCTGGTAGTCCCTCACTTTTGGGAACACCTGCAGGATTAGTCACTCCAGGTGGACATAAAAGAAAGTATGACCACATTCTACCTTCACCAGAGCCAAGCCCTGAGGGAAATTATATTGGTCAACACTCTCAGGGTATTGGAGGTCACTATGCAGACTCATATTTTAAAAGAAAAAAGAAGAACTAAGGAATCAATTGAGCCAAATAGCAGGTATTTTAGTTTTTATGAATTCATATTAGTTGTATAGGCATGTTCTGTCTGTAAAACCTGTCATTCCCATATTCATTGTATGATACGCAGCTCCAAAGTGCCTTTTTGGTATGCACTATATATTTATTTAAGTGTAATTTTAATGTAATCCATGATAAGATATATGCATGTGTGTATGTATGTATACACACATACACATGCACACACATATATTATAAACATAAATATATATATAATGTCTATCAGGGGAGGTCAGTGACTCATTGAGTAAAGCAAGCAGTGGCACAGTTTTACTTTTCCACCATTGGGCATGTATAGGCCCTCCCCTCTTTTTCCTGCTCTCTCGTTTCTGCACAATTAACCACCAAAGAAGCACAACTTAAACTGCTTCGTGAGGCCCGCTCAGTAACAATTGAAAAATACGAAGCGCACTCAAGTTAGTAGATATTCATTCAAATGATGAAAATTCTAAATATATTTCTATCAATTTTATAATAGTAACTAAAGTTATTCAAAGTATTTAAAAAGTATATTGCAGTGTTGTTTCACTAGGCAAGCAGTGCTTGCATAGACCGACCATCCCTGATATATATATATATATATATATATACATACATATACATACATACATACATACATACACACATATATATATAAATACTTAAGGAAAAGTAAATAAGGATATTTAGGCAACTAGGTGTTAAAGGAAACCCAGTGAGCACTTACCGGAAGGAGAGCTGCTGGGGTGCCTGAGAGACACATTTGTAGATGTTGATGGAGCTTTCAGGATGATCTCTTCATCAGCACAAGAGAGACACAACACCTAGTTGCCCTAAATAAATAAATAAATAAATAAATAAATATATATATATATGTATATATATGGGTGTCTACACAAAGACACACATGTATGTGTCTGTGTATACATACATACATACAAAAACATAAGTATTTTGCTATTGGAATGTAATTTTTACAGTGAAAGTAAGTAATTATTTTTCATATCTCAAAAATGTGCTACAGTTTAAATAAACAAAAGTTAACAATAACTTGTTCTCAAAGACAAGTTCCTGAAAATGGTGTTGATTTTAAATATTTTATGGTCTCATGTTCTTTTATTGACTACTCTGCTATTTGTCTTGTGGAAATTTTACCTTTTCTACTAAGTTCATGCATCTCTGTTCCGATAAACTTTTAAATCTGTCCTAACTGTTATGTACGATGTCTAATATCATTTCATAATATTATTTGTAATATTCCCTGTTATTTCAAGTCACCAAGTTATGAATGGTATGAGTTCCAAATTTTCATTCATGAGTCATTTGTTCAGTACACAGAGCACAATTTCCCATGGTTGCAATGCTATAGATGGGAGTTAGGTTCCCGAACCACCCCACGTCAGCATATTTTACCTATATTTAAGCAGAAATAATGTTGATTTGTACTAAATACAGTAAAACCTCTACCTTACAAACTCCCTTAGAACAAAGAACTCCATATAACGAAAATTATCGCTGGTCCCGAAAAATTCACTAATAAAACTATATAGAAAACCTCTAAATTATGAACCTCCAATAATTACAAAACCTCCCAATTACGAAATAAAAATCACACCCATTCCACTAACAACAAACCTCCCTATAGTAAAATTTAAAAAAAGACTATTGTACACGCTGTTGTAAAGCAGAAATTAATGCCATCTATAAGAGTGTTAACACTGTTATTACGACCTCACCTGAATGATTTGAAGCAAAGTATTCATTGAAATTTCAAACATTTCGAGTGATAAGGTAGACTTCGTCTTTCACAGCTTTATCTTTTACATATTTCGATCTTTCGTGGTTCCGCATTTGTGACCAATTTTGTCTTTCGCATGCTCATGTTTCACTCTTTTGCAGAGAAAAATCACGAAAAAGGCTATGCAAATTTTTTTATATGTGGAATGAATCGCCTTTTCTTCACGTTTTCTTTCATAGTCAAGCCTGAATAATTATTGTTGCGTTATTCTAATATGTAGAAATATTTACATAAGTACATTAATGTAATATATATCAGTGGTGGCTTGTGGTGTAAAAAGTAGGTGAAGTGCTTGGTAAGGGTGGCAGGATACCTACATGCCAGAGGCACCAGATCGCTCCAGTTTAGTACTACCTTTCTGCTAGCTTAATAAGTGTTCAGTTCGTAATATATTCTATTTCATACATTGCTGGTAATTGAATGTCAGCAAAATATACTTGAAAGGACAAAATCAATAAATTTTAAAATTTTCTAAAAGTTTAATAACCGGCTCGCAAATTCCGGAAAAAAATTACAAACGGCTCATGCGAGCCGGCTTCAGCTCATCACTGCAAACATACATGCATACTTATGTTAATGCCCCCAATGCCTACAAACTAAAATTTTACTAATGCTGCAATACGTGCAAATATGTAAATGTTTTTCACAACTCACCCTATTTCTTGTACAATAAGTCGATCCTCCTGTCTTTGAGAGCAGCAAATTTATCGATGATGTCTTCATAGAAAGGCTGGTTTTTGATGAGATTGGATAAAAGTTCCTTCTGTACAGAAATGTTGGCTAGTGATGAAAGTCTCTCTTGTGATATTGTGTTTCTTGTGTAAGTTTTCAATCTCTTCAGACAGGAAAAGCTTCTTTCAACAGAAATGCTTGTAGAAGGTATGGTTAGAACTAAGCAGAACAGTTTATAAGTTTCCTCAAAAATATCCTTATCTTCTTGCAGTACCATAAGAATTTTTTCTGTTGCTAAGTTTCTCTAGGATTCATCAGCATACAAGAGACAAAGTTCGTTCTTCAAACATTGAATTTTGGTGAATATCTGTGAGTAGGATTTCTGTAAATTTTGAAGAGCTGTAGAAGGAAAATCTTTAGCATAATCTTCAAATTTTCTTGCATTAGCAAGGCTAAGAAATTTCAGTCTGTTACATTCTTGAAATCTCATTTGTATTTCCATCAGAATGTTGTCCAAAATTTCGTAATATAAAATTCTGCAATTAAGAAAAACCTCATCCTCTGATGAAGCAGCATGAACTCTTTGCAGAGTTATGCTCTTCAATCTTTTACTTTTCTCAAACAATGTAGAAAAATGCTGTTTGTTTCTTTTATTATTTATCAAGTCGCAAGTTATCTTTACCTTAGTGGCACAATAATTAATATCTAAAGATTTTTTCTGCAGAACGTCGAAAAGAACATCAGTCAAAGCAAAAATATCATTGAACACAATGGCCAAAAATGTGAATTCAAAATTGTTCATATCATTTAGAAATCCTTTACGCAGACAAATAGATTTCTCATCTGATGCTTCATCGTTCATAATTAATTCGAACACATGTTTTAGTTTGTCCCAATTTTCAATAAAGACCCGAAGAAGTCTGGAATTGGACGACCAGCGAATTTCAGCCACAGTTGGAATTCGTCTAGTGGCCACGGATTCAATTGTATGCATTCGTTTTGCCGAATGATGGAAAAACGAAGGAATTCCACTAACCGTTGCAAAAAATATACGACAGTTAGATATTTTCTTAAAACTTTGTTGTAGTACCAAGTTTAGGCGATGGGCCATATAATGTACAAAAACAGCTTAAGGCGCCTTGTCTTTAATTCTCTTTTGAAGACCCTTTAAATGTCTGGACATTACACTTGCACCATCATAGCACTGCGCAACTAATTTATTTTCATAGCAAAATTCTTTTAAAATGCCGTCTAGCAGATCAAACAAATTTTTGGAAGATCTACCAGCACTAACATCGTAAAATCCTAAAAACCGTTCAACCAGTTTACCATCTGAATTCACATACCTAATAATGAAAGAGCATTGTGACTTCTGAAATATAACTGTGGTATCATCAACTTGAATTGAAAAAAATGCTGTATTGTTAATTTCCATTTTCACATGGTTTTGTATGTACTCTGAAATGCATTCAATTAGTTCATTTTGTATTGTTTTTGAATTACCACTGAAAACAGTTTTAATTTTACTGTAATGGTTTTGAATTTCTAAAGAACTTCTGGATATTAACAAAGCCAACAGTTCCTTAAAATTTCCACGATTTAAGGAAAAAGTGGTTTTGTCATGTCCCCTAAATGCAAGTTCTTGTTTATTCAAATATAACACTGCATCAATCACTAGTTGCAGGAATTGTCGATTTAAATGGACATTTTCATTAAATTGGTGAGTCAGCAGTCGCACATTTTCCTTGAGAGCATCAGCAATAGTATTTCTGCCTTTTTCAAAAGTTTGAAAATGTAATTTGCACTTTAAATGTTCCGCAGATTCTTCGTGTTTGTGTTGAGAACGAGTTATATTTTGAAAATCTCCAAATCCCTGTTTATTCCAAAGCTTACTTTTAGTACTAAATAGAACGTAATGCCAACAAAATAATTTCTGCAAATTTTGGCTACTGCATAACCATATCAATTCTGTAAACCAAGACTTTTTAAAAGTAGTTTGGTAAGATTTTCCACTTTTCTTAATTTCCTTTTTGAGGCAAATATCAAGTAAATATGTAGGTCGTCCACAATTTAAAACATCTTTTTTGTCTTTGTCCATCCATCTACAAAATGGTGTTTCTAACAAATTACAAATAATGTCATTAACAGGATACCTAGCTTTATTAAATGTACTCACACGACAGTTTAAAATGATAAAATCGTTTGTGGAATTCTGCAATGAATTTAAAATCCGCTCATTTGCTTACTCACAAGTGAAAAGCATACACTGTAGGTTTCGTAGCACTTCACTCGGCACCGCAATGTGGTGAAAATAGCATAGCGGAGGCAGGCCGCATGACATCACGTTGTCATGACAACCGCACATAAGTGACGGAAAACTTTCAACCAAGGTCAAGTTCTTCACTCACAGCCAATCCAGCCACACGAACTGACTGAACGTGCATTCGTAAAATCAAAATGCAATGTTCCATCTTCACGATATATTAAAATAAATAATTAATTAATATAAAGTAAACATAATTATTTAAAATAAACATACGTATTTTTCAATTAAAATAGGTGAAGTGGCACTTCACTTACTTCATCTGAATAGCCACCACTGATATATATGCATAATTTAAAAAATTAGATACACGTGTCTTATATATAGTTTTATATATTTTTAGGGTGCAATCCTCCCACACTTTTCTGCCCCTTCACATGTGAAATGTTGCAAAATATAAGCTGGTATCACCGTACAGGAACTTTCTTTCTTTTTGATGACAGGGAAGTCCCGAGGGGAAACACTCAACCCTCAACTCTTTACCCTTCCTATTCAGGATCATTGGGATATTTGCTCAGGTTTGATGTAGTTCAAATGCTTAAGCTTTGCATTTTATGCATAATTTATTATTGGTGGAGTTTTTCAGGAACGTAATCCTTGATAAAGACGAGGTCTGCCGTATTTGATAAATTTGCTCCTGCAAGTTAGGCAATCACCGTTCAATTTTCTAGAATCTACTACGGAACTTAAATAAAATTTTATTTTCTGATACTTTTTTCATGTGCTTTTATCATGTTTAAGTCTCTCTTTCAATGAAGTTCATTTCTCCGTCTCTTTCTCTATTTTTCTGCGATCACCAATACAGAGGACAAATCATCCATTCTTCCTGGGATGGGAACCAAACCCTGTATTTCCCATTGCTTTAATTACTTCTCTTTCTCAGTTTCATCCTTTGCTGTGTTTTCAGGAACGTAACCTCTGTGAAAGACGAGATCTGCCTATATGTATAATTAAGCATGAAAATTTATTAAAAACACGTAATAAAATATGATTTCTTTTTTATAAAAAAATTTTCTATAGATAATTTCTCATTAGTAGCTCTTTGTGGTAAACATTGAAGACCAACTGAAAACATAACCTTCATTTAAATAAAGGACTTAAAAATATTTTTTCATTAATATTTTCGTGCTATATTTTCATTTACTTTTATTTGACTATTTATTGATATACTATCGCCTCTAATGTACAGTGTTAAAAATTGCAAAATTTGTTATTTAAATATTTTGAATACTGAAAAAGTAAATTTAGTATACATCATTAATTGCCTCATCATATAGAGTACAGTAAAATCTCGATACAACGTATCTCTACGGAGCATGAATCTTTATACTTTATACTGAAAGTACAGTACGGGCAGTCCTCAACATCCATACATTTGACTTTCGTACAATTCGCTCTTTCGTACATTGTAAATTCTCACCCCTAAACCGCCTTTTGTATGCTGAATTCGGACTTTCGTTCGTCAGCTGACGATCAAACATTTTGCATAATGGCGCTGTATGTCAGCCAAGCCAACACATTTAATAAATTAAAGTATGCTACATAATAATATACGTATTGTATGTAATGTAAGATTTGTGTGTAATGTTTTTACTTTCTCATACGAAGTATCGAGAAAGTATTGTTTTCGTGAAAAAAATCGACCTTGAGATTTTTATGGAAATATACGTTTTAGGTGTTGCTGAAACCGAAAAAGTGGTTTTCGCAATGCCTTCTGTCTGTCTGTCTGTCCATCTGTCCGTCTGTCTGTCCATCTGTCTGTCCGTCTGTCTGTCTGTTACTGGCTCTGGAGTCTAGACGGTACAGCGAAAATGAATGAAATCTCGTACTTAGGCATTTTATCATATTGAGCAGAGTATACATAGAAATGGTTGACATTGATCAATAATTAAGAGTAGTTTATTCTACGCATTTTTAACAACAATCTGATTTTCTCGAAAACGGCTATAACGATTTGAGACATAATGATTGTGCAGTAGCTTGGCTTTCTCATGAATGATAATTGAACTCAGCAGGACTTTCTTGATCGCTCCTTAACTTTTCTTAATTGATCTTATTGTGGACTCGTTCACACCAAGTAATTTACCAACTGATGAAGCAAATTCATTATGCGCAAGCCTATCTAAAACTTCGATTTTCTTCTCTCAACTCATCACTTTTTTTGCCCTTTTTACCGACTTTTCTTTCATTTCAATCATCACTCTCTTTGGGGCCAAGTTTAGGCAATATTACAAAATAACTATGAAAATAGCAAATGCGTTAATGATAAAAGGGGGATTTCGTATGTGCACTTCAGGCGGTCCTCGACTTTCTTGCGTTCGATATTCGTACAACTCGCACATTAATAATAATAATATTTATTTACAGCCAGTAATCACATTGTAGTCACAAATCACAGAATAAGTTTCATTAATCACAAAGTAATTTATTATCCAACTCATAGCCTGTAAAACGGTATTGGGGTTCAGCAACAACTGGTCTTCGACCTCTGCCAGAAAAGACACTGCCATAAACAAAGATAATTTCACCAAAAATACAAAAAATAAATGGACATAAACAAGAAAAAGGGAACTTAATACCAAGATATAATAACTATAGTCAACGACTAGATTATGGTAAGGATGGAAGCATTGTGTTACAAACAGTACAAATAAAAATTTCTTGAGAAAAAAGAATAATGAAATACAAATAACGATAAATTATAATAAAAAGATAATAATCAATTACACTATGTGTGTGATAACCTTAGGATAATACAAGGGAACAAGAACCCAAGATAGCATAGATTGACACCCCTGAACCGTCTTTTGTGCACCCATCAGACTTTCGCACGTCAGCTAAATGACGAACAAATATTTCAAGTGGTGCTGGTTGCCGGCCACCAGTTTTCACCGCGTCGCCATCTTTGCCATACAGCAGTGTTTATTTGTGCAATTATTTAAATATTTTATTGCATTTTGCCCTATCTCTCTATATTATAAAATCGACGATTGTGTCTAAAAGGCCCCTGCACAAAAAAACTAAACATTTATACCATAATTAGAGATTTTATAATATTTTTTGGCTCTCTGGGAACGGAACCCCCCTTATAACATGTAAATCTATGTTCGACTTTCGTACATTCGACTTTCGGACATGTTTTCAGGAACACATAATGTATGATTGTCGAGGTCTGCCTGTATACTGAATATATCCATAAGGAGTACAGTATTTTCCCTAGAAGCATCTCATTGGGGGATCGGCATTCTCGCAGGTCCGGCGCAAACCGAAACTGACGATAATGAGTTTAACAAGAAATATATTTCCTATAACTTAAGATTTTATGTCAATTCTGTTGTGAAAATAATGATAGGGATAACTAATCATCGGTTCTAAGTTTTTCAACTCGGAAAATTCCTTCTTTTGTGATTTTGGCGGAATTCCGCAGATCTTTTTGTACTAAAGACAAAAGATGCCTTCAAAATTGATGTGAACGACTTGAATGAGCAAGAATTGGTTAAAGTTGAGTCGTTTACGAATGAAAGCATATGTTAAAACCACAAAAATCTTTTTTTGGACCCTCAAGTTCATACGTAGTATTGAAAAGTACGTAAAGTTGAAGTACGTTATTTTGAAATATTTATACAGTATTTATATGAGAAAATTGACGGGGATTTAAAAAAAGTACGTTAATTTGAAATATACGTGATTGTGAAGTACGTTGTAACGAGATTTCACTGTATTGTTTTTACTATGAAAATTGATCAATGTTACAGGAATGAAAAAATAATATACATGTTTCTTATGATAAGTTGAATTTTTTGGAAACATTCTTTAACTAAAATATTAGTATTATAAGCAACAATAATACGCTAATATGCATGTATGATGAATCTGAAAAAATCTCCATACAAAGAACCCCCTTACAACTAAGTCCAAAAAATTGGGTCCCTTCAATTTCATTATAAAGAAGTTTTACTGTACTATTATGAAATAATACTATATCAGTAATAATATTAAAACAAAAACAGTCAAATAGAATAAAAAACATTGGTTTAATATATCTTGAATCCTTAAGGTATGTACACACTGGACAACATCGCTTCAACTCGGCAACTTTCAACATCGTCCCTCAACATCGAAAGTTGTTGGACTGCCGTTGAACAGCTTGTTGCACGTCCACACAGCGGACGATTTCATTTTCGACATTTCAACTTTTCAGGTCCGTATTCGTCATGGCCTTGGCGCAGGAGAACGAAAGCAGTTGTTCTGAGCGAGTGAAAGGGAATATGCAACTGACTCAGACACATGCGCAGCAAGAATTGGGTGGTTGTGGGGTACAGGGGGATAGGGTATTGACTCAGATGCATGCCCTTGTTTCCCATTTTGACTGGACAACTTTTTCACAAGGCGATTCCTTTGAAGCTTTGCCGACTGATGTTGTGGATGATGTTGGCGACAATGTTGCTGAGTTGAATGGGTGTTGAAAATTGCCGAGTTGAAGCAATGTTGTCCAGTGTGTACATACCTTTATGTTGCTTTGCTTATCGGAAGTAATATTCTTGAGGAGTGAGAGAGAGGTTTAATAAGTGTAGGATGAGGAGGTTGAAAGTGACTTTTCTGGAGATCCTGAACAGGCTATAGAGATTAATGGGTCTATTTGATTGTCATCACTTGCATAGGCTGTAGCATTTGATGGCAATGGTTCATTTTCATCATTTTCATAGGCTGTAATGGTTGATGACTGTGGTTCATTTACAGAAGTTATCTTGAAAAATGTTGATAGGAAACTTTGCATAACTGCCTTCTTTTTCTTAATGTAAATTTCTTTATAACATTTGAGGTCATGTAATACAGCTCCGGGGACATTTGCAAATTTCTCACAGTTGGAATCTCGCTTCTCAGTCAGTACCAAGCCCCCGTAAATCTTCCTAAAAACCTCTGCCAATTGCTTGGATGTGCATTATTTTGGTGGGGGTGTCTCAGCCAATACCTCTGCAGCCTTCTCCTCTGTAACCTTTTTTGCCTCCAATTCAATAAGGTCCTCAGTGGGGAACTCCTCTGAATGTGAGTCCAACAGCTCTTCTACATCATCTGCATCCAGCTCAAGATGAAGTTGTTTTCCTAGCTCAACAATATTTTCAGTTACCTTCTTCATATGCTCGTCAAAAGCTGTAAAATGATGAAGAAATTGAAGCCAAACTTGTTACTTTTACTTCATGCCATGACTTGAAATGAAAGAAAAGTCAGTAAAAAGGGTGAAAAAAGTGATGAGTTTGGAGAAGAAAATTGAAGTTTTAGATAGGCTTGCACATAATGAATCTGCTTCATCAGTTGGTAAATTACTTGGTGTGAACGAGTCCACAATAAGATCGATTAAGAAAAGTGAAGTAGCGATTAGAGCTAGTGTTGCAAGCGGTACTTCAACGAGTACAAAAGTGTCTTTTGTAACTAGGAATCCATATGTAGAGAAGACAGTGAAGGCTTTAAACCTGTGAATCGAGACCCAAACTTGCAAGAAAATCTCACTGAGTTCACTTGTCATTTGAGAGAAAGCCAAGCAACTGCACAATCATTATGTCTCAAATTGTTTCGCGGTCTGCTAACGGGATATCGCCGTCATCGAAGCATGTGTAGATCAGTTCCATCGGTTCCTTGCTCTTTAAAAATTTCTTAATCTTCTAGGTCACATTCTAGAAACTCATTAATTGAGTAGAATGATTTATATTTCAGCCAAGAAGCCAATACTCTTGTGAATTTTATTATATTTATGTATTTTGCTTCATTTGGCAATTTATTAAAAGTGTCGGCATGGCTGACAGACAGCGCCACTATGCGATAGCTCGAAATGTTGACGAAAGTCCGAATTCGGTGTACGAAAGGCAGTTTAGGCGTACAAATGTATAATGTATGAAACTGCGAGTTGTACGAAACTCGAGGACTGCCTATATACGTCTACAATAATATGTACTACATCTTTCATTTTTCTCAATCAATGAATATAAGGCTAGTTTACTCTTTGGTAACTTTAACAAAAATTGGATTTTCTAAAATCCAGCTCATATGATTTTCATTTTCTAAAGATAACTAAACAACACATTAGTATATGAGAAAGTTTGTACAATGTATGTTGTACCGATTTTTTTAATGATCCCATAATGGGACGAATGTATTATTCTGTGGACTTTAAGAGAAAAGTGATAGCATATGTGGAAGAAACATCAATTCTTGCTGCAGAATGGCACTATGGGATTGATGAGTCAAATGTTGGAGAAGACAAAGAGAGAGACTGGGATATTATTGCTTTGAGATTAATAATCTGGGACATAACCGGGACAAATTACATTTTAGTAAAAATTGTATTAAATGCTTTTTTATAATGTAATTTTTATTGATGCCTTTTTTAAATTTAATTACGAATTTAAAAAACCGGGGCATTCATACTTTTTGTTATTTTTTTCAAAACAAATCCCAGAAAACCAGGACATCTGTACACCCAACATTTTCCTTGCATGCCCTTGTAAAAAGTGGGTGTTGACTTACAATTGATGTCGGCTTACAATCGATTAAACATGGTATGTTCTCTCAGGCATTTTTTTCCAAATTAGTCCATTTTAATCGACATTAAACACTTGAGGAGCACTAGTTTCCTTCTTCAATTATGTCTGCAAATGTCATAACAAATTCACTTACTGCTTTATCATCAGCACTAGCAGCTTCCCCACTCACTTTAATGTTGTGTAAGTTAGCCCATTAAATCCACTGGACCACTCACGACTTGCCACAAATCTATCATCAGTGGTACTGTCATCTAATTTCTTATTTAAATCCTCATAAATACTACATGCCTTTTCCTGCATGGACATAAGGTTAACAGGCATTCTACATTGATTCTGGTCTTCAATCCACAATAATAACAACTTTTCCATGTCAGCAATAATAACACTTCATTTTTTTGTTGTTATGGTTGATTTCATTGGTGCTGAACCTTTCACATGTTCCAAAATTTTAGCTTTGCCTTTGATAATAGTCCCAACCATTGAACGGTTTATACTGCATACATGACTGATATGTGTTGGTGTTTCACCTTTATCTGAGCGCTTTAATATATATCCACTTTCTTTTCCAATGTTATGGATTTTCTCTTTTTTGGCACTAGTGTATCTCTACCAAAATTCTGCCTCTTATCAGCCATGATTAAGGGTCCTTTTCTCCTGAAAATTATAAACAGAATGCACACTGCTCTCATATCGAGTGAGAAAAACAGTAACTGAGCAAGTTCAGAATGAACTGCATGACACAAGCTATCTACGTTCATATGCGGTTCACAAATATGTGTGTTTTTAACTTGGGGATCCCATGTATTACTCATACTAACAGTTCTTATTTTCATGTTCATTGTCATTAAAATAGAATTTGCATTGTCTCTTTAAGAGTTCATGATATAATAAGTGAAATAATTCTTTGGGTGCTATCTGCTGAATGCCAGATAGCAGTTATGGTATTTGTGATACTTCCTATAAGGGTATAACTTTTTATTCTATATTTTGTGAAATTGAAGAATTTTAATAGTTGTGATTCATAAGTATGATATATTTTCACACAGGTGTATAGATGTTGTATGGATGCTTAGTTTTACATGGCTTGCTGTTTTAAGCTTTTAAGCTACAGATTTGAGGGAAATTTTTCATATGGTCATAAAAATGCTCTGGGCCTGTATTTTATGGAATAATATCATATCATTATTTGATGCAAGTAAATTGCAAATATTTATCTATATTTTTGTGCCATATAGCACAAAATACATATTGAGAGATTTTTCAGAATCAATATAATGTTGTCTATATTTTGTACTTTAGCCACTGAACACCTTATTTATGTTTGGAAGTCTATTACTTTCAAGTATGATGCAAATGTATAGTACTGTGTAGTTATAAGTGCTTATTTTGTGAACTCCATTTTAAGATTAGTAACTGTATTGGTTGTTAATGTGCAATTAATGCAGCATAGAAAAAACATTGCATTTTGTTAAAACTTGTTTTAATATGGAAAGAAGAACAGCAATAGTATCTAAACTTGTTATGTGAAATTGATTGACTTCAGTGGTACTTGTTGACATTTTTGTCATCCTTTAATAATATACATTTCGTTTTATTTTTCCTGTCTTTATTAGCCACTACAAGCATTTCAAGTGGAATGATTCAAGTTCATGTGATTCTATTTTTCTTCTGATATTTCATGTATATTTGGTCTTCGTACCTATGTATTCAATTCTCTTATTTATATATATATATATAAATGCACCTAATTTCATTTCATGCTCTTTGTTTATTAGAAGGTTGGATTTTTGTTACCTTATTTCTTGTATGCTGTGCCTATAATATTATGCCATTATCACATGTTCAACTGTGTACTTCATTTCAATAGTTTATAAAATAATGAAAACATTAAAATCTTGAATTTACTAATTCTTCTCATAATTACAAATTATTTTGATCTTCTTTTAAGTGGATGTTTTATGTTTTTATCATATGCTTGCCTCAATGAGTGTTGATAATTTTGCCACTCTCACTTTCCATATTCTTGTTATATTCCAAAGTCGTATTGGCAGTGGTGGATTTGAAAACTTGCCACCTCTAAGCCAAATTATTTTTCCGCCCCCTTAAAAATATTTCAATAAAATTTATTTAATTTATATAATGTGCTAGAGGAACAATCCGTTCTTTTCCTGGCTATTTATAGTTATTACCTTGACAAGTTTCCTTAGGTGGATCTTTCATGATTTTGAAGCATTCTTCTTCAACCACCATAATTTTCAAAATCACACTCTTTGAAAAGCTTGCTCATATGCTACATTGACGGTTTTTGCAACTTGAAGATAATATACAAATCCGACCGCCCCGAAATCCTGCTGCCCCCAAAACCCCGCTGCCCCTAGGCTATTGCCTACTTTGGCCTTATTGCAAATCCGCTAATGCGTATTGGCATTCTTCAATACCATCCTTCATGAAAGTAATTACCGTATATTCTGATGTATAAGTCAACCTTTCAAGCCTAAAAATATTTTCTTAAAACTTAGAATCGACTTATACGCCGAACATAAAATGTGAACCTTAAATTACAGATGAATAACATCAATATTTACGAAGACCGTTGATCTTTCAGCGGAAGTGATCGCTATTTTGAATCAGCTGTTCCAGTGTTTACATTTTATGACATTTATTTTAGAAGATTTTTAATAATTAGTTGTAATATTGTAGTTGCTCACGTAATCTGCATCCCCATGTACCTCGCGCACCCCTATTTTTGGACCAGTTCGAGGAGAAAAAAATAAATTCATGCTTTAATAAGTTGACATCTATGGCAACGGAAAATTAGAAAAAAAAATTTTAAATATGTGGGGATTTCCTCTAGGTGTGTTCTCTCCATGGTTCTCTCTAAGCTGTGCGACTGCGTGGCTGCAGAGCAGTTTTTGAAATGCCGCGCACTAAATTTTTCAAACCCCACCATTGCGTGTATCTTAGAATATATCAGAATAGGGTCACGTCAACCCCGGTGCACATACATGAACTAGCATCATGTAGGGACACATAGCGATATTCATTCCGCCCATATATGAAAAAAATTAGAGGTAACTATGGTTCTCTCCCGGGTTAAAGGAGCATCAGCGGCTCATAATGATTTCAACGAATACAGATACCAGATGCAGACTTATACCGGCAAAAAGTGTAGGTAGAAACTGGTAGTAAATTTTTAATGACAGAACTTCTTTTTTGAAAAGCAATAATAAACTTAAAACTCAATAAAAAGGTACAGCTTTAATATTATAAAAATATTATGTCATCTCAATGTTGAAGATGCACCAACAGTAGTATTTAAACCCTAAAAGTTTCTTCGTCATGTATATACCCATACACTTTGTAGAATTCTTTGTCTTTTATGAGTATAAATGTAGACACAAGCATGTTGCAGTGAATTTACTATTGAAATTAGCAATTTTTAAAACTTGGTCAGAAATCTTCATGTATGACGTGCTGTCCCTTTTTTTACTGACATTTTGGGAAAAGAGGTGCATGGGGTACACATACGTAACATTTTATTTAATTTCACCACCGTAGAGATTGATCAAAATCACTAGGTATAGTTCATTTCGATAGTATCAATAGCAGCTAACATCAATCGAATTTTAGGAAACTTTAGTTAGTGGGTCAAGCTCTCCAAGAATAACAGTTTCTTATTGGTTGAAATTAAAACATCTGTCACATGGAATGCTCAAGAAGAATAGCATGTACTCTAAACAGTATTTATATATATTTTTATTATTGTTTATTTCGGTTTTGTTAAAATTTGAGTTGTACATGACTGATTTTGTCTGAAAATGGCTTCATGAGAAGTATTTTTAAGTGAAAAAGTGGGGGTCGACTTATACAGCAAACATGCCTAATCATGTATTTTCATTCAAAAAAGCACGGGTCGACTTATATGCCGGAATATACGGTAATCACTATGTGAGACATAGTAACAATGTTTTCAAATAGCTTAGCATATATTTTCTTTTAAAAATCAAAGGTAAATTTATTCTTTTCTGTCACATCTGTTATTTGGAAGATATATCAGTGAATTCTTTATTTTACTTAATATAATATAAACAAAGCATTTTTAATAACTCTGTAAAAAAGAAGATGTTCATTTGGGTCTAATGCAGGAATGTCAAACTTGAAGAAGAACCAGAGCATTACAGTGATAGCTGTTATAGAAGGGCCACAATAAGATTACAGTTATTTAATGAGGGCCAGAGTTGACAAATATACTTTATCTAGAAGATTGGTCCAATTAAAAACAATTATTTAAAAAATGTGATCTAATGAGTTGAGTACTACTTTTTTGCCTTCTGTACTACCTTCAATTACTTTCATACTACTTTTCAGATCTTTTGGAGAACAGTAGAAAGTGCTCAGGGATTTTTATCTTTCTCCACCCATCCAAAGCTGTCCTTCAACAGCAATTTGCTTTTTACATTGTGGTTCATTGACAATGAAGCGAAGCCTCTTTCGCTGATAACTGGAGTGGAGATCGTATTCTTCAGAGCAAATATATCTTTATTTCAGATAAAAATCAATGAAAGGATATTTTTTAAAATGATGCAAACCTTATGTAAACTCTAAAAGATTCAAATACAACTGCTCAGTTCTATGGTGATTAATTACATACATACATTCAAGAGTAATGACTATCCTTCTTCTACTAAATGGTTAATGTTTAAAAACTGATGATATTAAATACGATGAAATTTGAAAAACGGCAGAATTTTTTAATTGCAGAAATCACTGCAAAGGATTCTTTGTTTGATGAAACGACTTAATTGATTTGATTCCTTATAAATAGGTAAATATTTATTAGGAATCGAAAGGAATATACATTTCAACGCCTTAACAATGAAAAATGTTTAGTTGCGACTACTTCACGTAACTGAACTAATAAAACAAATAAAGTAAAAATATAAGCTTTTTATCTTTTTTCAAAAAATCACCTTTTCTACATCAAGAATCCAACTCGATATTAGGGATGAAAATGAATTCAACACGATTAATTTACACCACATATTTCATTTGTCACTAGAAAAAATCCATTTAGATAACTATTGTGCTATTAAATGTCACAGAGCAAAAGGCTCTAAAATATTAATACACTGCCGAAATTTTTCTTGATAATTTAAATTGCGTATTTTTATTATATCTTGAAATTATCAGCATACTTGAAGATTACAAAGGAAAGCCGACATCTTTGCAGGTGTCGCCTATGCGTGTCAGAGGAAGCCGACAGTATTAAGACGCGTATAAAAAGGATCAAGATAAATTCATATACTAATTTGTAAATCATTTTCAAAATTAACTCTTTTTGCTATATGCGATTAATTTATGTGATATTTTAATGTTCTGGATTATATTTTATTCAATTGTAATATTATATTACTGTAACGAAATTCAACACTGGGAAATAATTCTTATGAAACCAAACATCCATCGGGTTCGAATAATGGATCGAGCGGACTCGGCATTCCGTAGAAATTTTTAACAACTGGTTCTAAAATTGCTTCAAAATTGAACAACCGGTTCGCGCGAACCGGCTGCAGCTCACCACTGGATATAACCCCTTCATAATAAAAGTGACTAAACTTCATGATTACCCGATATTCTTCCGCTATCTATTCCTGTGCTATACTTTGGGAAAATAAAATCCATCCTTAGTGGGATAGCAAACCTATCGCACGCAAGACAATTGAGGTTAACATGCAACAGAAAAAACTTTTTATACTATAATATAATCATAGTTAAATCATAAAATTATTTCTTTTGGATATATTTAAATTGACACATAAGCTAGTCATTTTGTTTCGAATGGAGTAAGTTAGAAAACTTAAATTTCCAAACTTCTAATCATATTGAGTTGAACTTTTTTTAATAACTCGAATTAAGATTAACGCATGTGTAACATAATTATATTGCCAAGAAAATGAGCAACGATGCCCTCAGCAGGATTCCTTCTTTCGCAGCGTATTAATTCTCGAGCGTTTTCTCTCGCTGTCTATACACCTACCGCGTTCTCCTTTCATACTCTCAGACTTTCTTCTTTCGTACGTGATACTTTTCAATCCTTCTCTTTTTCCTACATTCCTCCAGCAGTTTCATCTTCCGTTTCAATAAATCCCACAAAATATCAGGAGCGTATATTTATTATAACAGTTTTCGGATTTTTAAAAAATCCTAAAACAAAATTGACATCAAATTTTTCATACAAATTGTGTGCACATTCCGATATTCTTTTACTGATTACAGCGCTAATACAGGCAGAAATAGGAAACTTACGTTGTATTTGACGGTGTAGAGGTATGCGGTTGGTTAAATCATCGTAATTATTCCGTATTTATTTTATTTCATTAGCTCCAAGAAGAAAATTTGTGGTCAGTGGGTGAAATTTTTAAAATGGAAATCGCTCACGGAAAGGTGAAGTATATTTAATGCTACACATTATGTTGTAAATTACGATGTATTTCCGAACGTCTGTCAATCCAGCTGGCATTCATTTCTTCTTGTAAAGATACACTAATTTATAAAATGAGCAATACAAATGCCTTAAGCCTGTTGTAGTACATGGACCCATTTATAATCATTTTATTAAAATAAATATGGAGTAAGCCATATATTTGTAAGTATATTGCTTATCACATTTTTCCTTCGATTTTGTTAATAAAAAGTAAATATGTACTCCATTTTATTTAGAACAGTCGGTCACCTTAAGATTTCCTGTATTCCAATGTAAACAAGATAATCTTAATTTGCAAAAATTACCAGAAGAGTAAAGAAGATAGAAACAAAATCAATGTAATGGGATATTTCCATCTTGATGTCCATAGAGTTACGTCTTTCTTATGAGTTTGTGCCTTCCATATTGATCGAGATTCTTCCGCACCAAGGTAAGAGAATGTTTTTCATAATATTTTTTAAAATTTGATTTAGGATACAATATTTTATTTTTATTAATTCCTCAGTAATGCTGATGATTTTATGACATTCAATACATTGTCAACAAAAATCATTTTAAGCTCATTAATTCAATAAAACAAACAATTATAACAAAAGTTAGTGTTAATTGGAAAATGGATTCTGAGAGCTGAGCTTTTAAATCATTATGGTAGTTAACAAAGAATCAAACCATAGCTATAAATGTATTGCTAAAGTTTAGTCATTTGTATTCTCAAAAAGTATTTTGTTTTTGGCTATCACTAATTCAACAAAATTATTGAGCTTGTCTTGTGGCAGAAAAAAATTCAAGAACAAGCACTTTAACCCTTTCATTGCTATTGACAAAACGATTTGTCACTTGCTTAGTCTCACCTCAGCAAATTAGTTTTGCATCATATTAGCAGTGTGCTTTTACAGAGAATAGCAAAAACTCCTGACTTTAAGAGAATGGTTTTCAAAATGGCACATACTGCCAAAACATTCAGCTCAGCATTAAAAGGGTGAAAAAAATACTTATCTCAGGTATTTCCAATATCCCCAACAAGGTTATAAAAAAAACAGATGTACATTTCGGCTAAATTAACCGATGGTGTATTACCACTGAAGATGGATTTTTTGTAGCTTAAATGCACGTTTTTTTGTAACCTTACTGTGGCTATTGGTGATACTGGAGGCAAGTATTTTTTTAGTGTTGTTCTTGAATTTGAGTATCACTGTGGAGTCCCATGAAAAAGTTAATTTTAAAATCCATGTGGTTTTAGCATTGCTCCATCAAATTATCTGATTAAGATTGATAAATAATTTAGCTATGTCAGCTACACTTTTCAATCAAGAGGAAGTTCTTATTCTCAGCCAATTAACGTTTGAATGGATTTCCATGATAGTAGAAAAATTAAGTTGGGAAACTGATAAAATAGTTTGGAAATAAAATGACCTATTGTTGTTAACGTTTAAGAGAGCCAACGCTGTTTGAATCTATGCTTGAAATGGAAAATGTTACACAATGGAACACTTGTATTGGTAGTAGAACGGAAATTTTTACAAAACGGAATGCTTTTTATAAGGGACAGCATTTATAAATGTCTGACGAAACGGAAGGGTATCATCAGTTCATATGACCAGCCAGAAAAGCATTCCGGCTGATTTCGAGCACTGGTTTGAATATTGACTTGCATTAAATTTACCACTGTGACATGAAGTAGGTTGGGATGGTTGTTACTGAGATTTGAAAATTATAACTGTACACCTAGACTGAAAAAATGTTATGCATATATATTCGAGGCTTATTTTTATTTATTTATGTATCAAACAGTGTTTTGCAAAAGGTTCTCAGGAGATGGTTCAGAATATAATAAAACAACAATTTTTAATGGTATTGAAACAGTAATGCGATTATTCAGACATAATAAATTCGATAAACATGACTACAGGATATGTTGTTCCTGTTCAATATAAATTAATTTAGTATTCCTTGCTTTTATGCTAGTAATGAGTTAGTAAGGCTGTCAGTTTTAATTAATTATGTATTTTGATTATTTTTTCAGAATCTGTCAACAGCAGAGGAGGAAAGGAAAGCTGCACTGGAGGTGAAGAAATTTTCAGGCTTTTATAAATTTTGTTAGCTTAGAATGCCACATTAAGTGGGGACTAAAATTTGAATGGCATGCAGGTAATAATCTTATTCCAAATATGTTTATTCATAATAATTCCTTCCTCAGGGACCCAGCTATCAGCATAATGGTTAGCAGGACAGGTTTGTTGAAACTAAAGTCAAACAAAACACATTGAGATATAAAAACTACGATAAAATAATATCTTTAAATATTGTTATCCAAGGACAGTGTGGTGGCTTCAAAAATCCATTTAGATGCCAGTATTTTTATAAGGAATGTTACTAAGAGTTTGACTTGCTTATAGGTAAATTTTGAACTAGTTGAAAAGAAAGGGTATATATTAAAATAACATTTAATGAATTAAATGTGCAGTTAACCCTTTCTTTATGCAGTTTACATGGTTTGCAATTCATTTATTGTGATCTAATTTAAAAATGCCTCCATACTGACCAATGTTTAGTCAAAAGATGTTGCATTGATTGAAAAGCATCTTTTTCAAATGGGCTGGCCTAAACTCCCATTACTATGAACAAGAGCATCGTAGAAGAATGGTAATATAAGCTCCAGCTAGTATTCAATGCATATGAGACTGACTTTTTAGGAAAATAGATACCATTGAGAACTTAGACATGCCTGTCCCAGTGCCGTTTTTGTGCCTCAATTCTAGCCATTGTTAAATAGTAACTTTAGGATTTGAATTTAGATGTTTTGTTATTCTTTTTGGAAATTAAGTACAATTTTGCAGGAGAATTATGAACATTCAAATCATCCAGAAAGTGCAACATTTGTAATTTGTTACATTTGAATATTCCAATTAAGCATTTTGTATTATGTTAGTTTATGCCATCAACATACCTTGCTCATTTTCTTACAGCTTGATTTGCCATTGTTTTTGTTCGTTGTTTGTCGGTTTCAATTGAATGTTTTGGTCTTTTTCTTAAGCTTGATTTAACATTGTAAGGGTAGTTTCATAGATTAAAATTCAACTTTCATGAAACAATCAATGCAGTGAATCATAAACATTGAAATGAAAGAATGAGATAAGGATATGTTCTAAGACAGTCATCTGATTTAGGAATTCATACAAAGAGGTTCAATACTCTAAGAGAGGTTTTATTACAAGGTGATTGGTGATGTGATTGTGATTTTAAGGTAACTTCAGTTGCTCTTGGACAACACATTCATTTAAATGAAGCCATTTATACCAAGTTGACGGATATGTGATTCTGACGCAACTTGGAAGCGACTCTGCAACTCTATTCACTGAGTGACTTTTCCTGCCGATCACCTGTGATTCTAGTTACATGCCAGTCGCCTATTATTACCTTCAAAAATATAGTCACGTAAACTTCCAGTGTCTATAATTTTGCTACCGCTTATGCTGTAAGGAAAGCAAAGACACTTTCAAAGCCTGAACTTTAGCCTAATAATCTATGCTTGTCAAATTTTGCATACTAAAAATTTTCTTTTCCGAAAGCCACGCAGATAACGGCAGTTTAGACACGATATTTCCTATGTGAAAAAATTGTAAAAATTTAATTCTTGTATGTGAACGCTGAAACTTTCAACACCGTAATTAAACAAAATAGCTATTACTATTATGAATATATTAGCAGGTTTCTTATTTATTATTAAAAACGTTTTCCTTAACATTTTACTTTTTTTTAAAAGCCATACAAATTTAAGTAAATTTTAATAATATTATTTTAAAATGTAGGGTCCAATACTTCTTTATAAGCCGTACTTTTTGTTTTTACTTTTGGGTAAAGTGACAAGTTTTCAGATCAGCTAAACAGGTACACTCATTTTTTGCCCCTGGAGTGTAGGCAATTTCAAGAATGGTGTTTGAATACGAGTTCATCTTCGTGGAACATTGGGTAAAGCTTTCCAAAAACGTATTATTAAAACAGTAATCCCTGTCTCCTTTTTCTTTGCTCACTCGCTAAAACAAGTGAAATTTTTTAGGTTGTTGGTTTAACTCGCGATTTAATATAAAAGAGCTATGTGGCAAATTAAAAATATTAAGTGGGTGAATACTAAATCTTCTATCATTCTGCTTACTACGGCGACGCTGCCATCGTAATGTGCAGTAAAGGAATATATCCTCTTCGCTTTAGGACATGTTTGATACTAGGGAAAAATAAATAAAATATCACCATCAAAAATCAGTTTCTTTGATATAAATACATTGGTGACAGTGATTTGTTGGCAACTTCAGTTGCCGTCAAATCAGATCACTGTCACCAATCACCTTGGTATAAAACCTCCTTAAGAAAAACTTCAAATTTGTATTTAAATAGGCAGAGCTGAGGCATGTATAACAATATATCATACTTCAAAATTCTCAGCAGTTCTATTAACAGAATTTAACAACAATACTTCTACTGTGTTTCATTTTGTATTCCTCTCTTAGCTAGTTTAATCAAAGACACTATAATATAATTTAAACATTTAATGATTTTGCTTCTTTATAAACTACTTTAATAATAACAAAGTGATTATTGATTAAGTTTAAATGTGATTATAGGAATTTGAACCAATGCATAGGTGTCATGCATGGTGTCTAGATTATATTATAGATAACTAGTTAGTCATCCATGCCTGATTTTAGGATTATGTATATGTTTGTCACAAAAGGTGATCTCTTAACAAAAAATAGGCGCTGCTAACCCAAGTCCCTTACTCCCTATTTCTCATTTAATCAAGGTCTTGTCGTTCACTATGTTTCCTTGAGGACTGCAAGGGTTTACTGTATTTTGTAAAATACTACAATAAGAATGTTTCAATTTCAGTTGTACTTGATCAACAGACATGCTAGGAGAAAATGCACAGAAAGACAATGAGACTTTCATGATATGAAGCCATAAGTTGAGAAATTTCTTGAGGGGGTTTCATGCACACTGCAATTCCTGTATGACGTGGTTAATTTACATTTTTCATTCTGAAAATGACCATTGCTTGAAATAAAGTAGTGCTGACTAAATTTACACTTAAATACGGCTTGTATTTTTATCAGGATCGATGAAGACACAATTTATAGTAATTATTTATCTTTGGAAGTGTTAGCTGAATTAATTTTTTATTTCCGTTGGAATTGATTGAAGAATTGTCAAAAAAATAGTAAAGTAAAATGACTTGAATTTTCATGAAAATCAGGATCTGGATTAAAAGTTACCATGGATGGCAAATCTATGGCATGCATGCAACTTTAGGTATGCGAGATGATTTTGTTTGGCACTCAGCAAAAAATCGTTTATTTGCTGTCTACTTAATATTTTTCCATTTCTGACTAAATGTAAAAAGCTATTTCCAGCGAGATTGCAACTATTTAGATAAATAACTGTATAATAATAACCTTTTGCCCAGGGTCGAGAAGCTAGTTGCTCCATAATTGTAGTCTGTTCATAAATGATCTTAGGCAATGTATCTTTTTAGATAACTTGAATATTATGTAATCAATGCATTGTTTTCTGAGCTCTAGTCTGAGAAAAAATGATCATGGTTAAACCATAAAATTATTTCATTTTGGTGGATTTTCAATTAATAATAGGTTAAAAAGAAGCCAAATTTTGTAATTTTGGTATGCAAGCAAAAACTGCCATCAGTGGAATATACCATATTCTCCACAAAGAAAGATGACATAGAATTTAAGAAAACTCCTATTTAGATAAAAGTCTGAAGGGAATGATCTTAATTTGTACTTTGTGATCTAACTAGCAATAACTGATGTGCGTTACTTGTCTCAATGTTTACTCTAATTCTCTCATGTGCAACAGAAAATGAATTGCAAAGCTAAAAGAAGTCTTGGTTCCCATATTCTCTATTGTTCAGTTTCTAAATAAGCTTGTAGTATGCATGTTGAATCCTCTGTATTAGAGTTTAAAAACTGACCAGACCATCATTTGCAGATACTGTATAGCAGTGTTTTCCAACTTTCTGTAGAATTTCATGGCATCTTCAACTTGAAAAAAGATTTTATATTTTTATTGGTACAGTGGGTTCCACTTATTAGAATCAGTGGTTAATTGAATCAGCCGCTTTATTGAATCAAAACCGTAAAACCAAAACCATTTTGTATCTAACGTTTTAAAGAACCTCCCATTATTGGAATCACTTATTTCAGTTTATTGAATCGTGCGGCAATGAATGAATGCAGGGTTGTAAACCTAAAGTTGCGAAATGCTACGGAAAAGCAGATTTTCATCACATCGAGCAGAAATGAAAACCGAAGAGGAGGAAGTTGAGGAAGAGTTCAGTAGATTGAATTCGACAGATGACGACATTGTTGAAGCTCCTATTGATAGAAGATGACATTGTCATAATATGAAAAGTGAAATTTGCTTTTAAAATTTTATTTGTTATAAACTTTCTTATATTATATCAATAAAAAATTAGCATAACCATGAAATTTTTATATACGAAAGAGATATGAACTTTATTCTAACATTTTCTTATTTGCCATAACTAAAATACGCAGACTCCGGATTATCGAATCAGCCATTTAATTGAATCAAATAACGGATTCCCGACTTGATTCTAATAAGTGGAACCCACTGTATCACAATGTTTTCATTCCTTAGTGCTACATCATTATCAATTTATTAGAGAGAAATTGTTGACTTAATGATCTAGCCTTATTTCTAAATTGTTAATTTATTTATTTAATCACTTTCTGCTGCTCTTCTGTTGGGAAACTGCTATACAGGCGACTCCAGAGTCTCGTTGGGGATGCGTTCCTGAAAACATGTTCGTATCTCGACTATTCGAGTGTCGAATGCCGTTTTTCCATATACTTGCATGTTATAATCGGGGGATACGTTCCAGCATCTCGGGAAAAAGTCTCCCTTCACGTTCTATAAAGATAAAATAACATTACTAATATGTTAATACAACAATATTAAATTATGAATAAATTATATAATAAGTATTTTAAATGTATAACTTATTTTTTTGCACTAAAAAGGAAAAAATAAATTTGTGTTTCGAACTTCAAAGATAGATGTACGCAATATGTCGTGCAGACAGCCCAGTCTGGGTCGCGCAAGTCGTATGTTACAAATGACTAGCGTGAGCTGGATAACATACCTGCGTACATCTTTCTATACATACAACTATTTATCTCAGCGAAATTAATATAAATGTTATTAAAATGCTCAAAATAACTTAAGAATAAAGAAACAATAAAATTAAAAATATTTTCATAACAAATCTTTTTCAACTGCGCTTACTGGACTTGATTAATTTAGACGTTGGAAGAAGAGGAGCTATTGTGTGGGGAACTGTTTATTGTTGTTATCAAATTACCTGAGTTTATCACGTTCTAGAATTTTTTCCTTCTGTTTCACATAAGTGCTAATAGTTGACACATTCCCAACGATCGTACGATTTCAGTATGTGTTTCTGACAATGATCATCTACCGAAAGTTTTAAAAGTTTTTCAATTTTAGGAATCACAACACCTCACCTAGAACTGTTTATTGTTATCAAATTACATGAATTTATCACATCTTCTAGAATTTTCTCCTTCTGTTTCACATAAGTGGTAATAGTTGAACGACACATTCCCAACGATCATGCGATTTCAGCTTGACTTTCACCTTTCTCAACACGCTTTAAAATGTCTGATTTCAATTCATAACTATGGGTCTTATGTACTGTCTTATTTGATTCACTTACATTATCACTATTACATTTCCTTTTAGATGCCATGTCAAGTGATAAACTTATAAATAAATAAATAAAATAAATAAATTTAAATAAAAGATTAACAGAAAAAAGAGTGAAATCAGCACAAATTCAAACAATTAGAGCAGATATAACTACGTCTACACCAAAACTAAACCTCGCGTTCCCTGCCTCCATACAGGTCAATGAATGATTGCTCTAAACGTTATTCTCCTCAAGAATAATTATCAGAAATTACACATCAATAATTTAAAATCATTTTCAATTTTCTTCATTAGAAAAATAATAGTTAAACAGAAGTGTTAGCTGTTTCTGTGAATAAAAAACATGTTGATACCCAATTAAAATAACCCTTGGCAGCAGCAGAAATGATTCAGGCAAATTCTTTCATTCTTATAGTTTTATTCGGTCCATGGAGAGTAGGTTAGGATCCCCAACCAGCTTTACCCAAACATCAAATCGCCGATTTGAGTTGGAAGTGGGATGAAGGAACCTGGATCATATATAAAATATAAAGACATTTTGTGTCATTGACTTCATAAAAGTTGAATGTGTTAGCAATCTCATTTTTATAGCACTCTCTTTCAAATTCTTTTTTAAAATGTCTACAAGCTTGAATCTGTCTCTTCAATATATTCTAAATATTAAACTCCATACGCTGACATACACCCCCAAGCCATTACAGAACCACCCCCATACTTGACTGTGGAATGCAAATTTCAAACATTTCACTTAGTATTTCGTTTACACTATAACATATTGAATGTTGTTATTAATTAAGTTTGTAAAATTATTTCATATTTAAAAAATTTTTCCTGCACAAATGTTGAAAATATTTCTTTGAATAAAACAAAAGTAATCAGGTGATCGTCAAACATACTGAAGCATGTGTAATATATTTCAAAATGGTCAAATAAAATACGTAACCAAGTAAGTCCTTTTCTTAAACATAGATACAGTAAGTAGGTTAGCGAAGAAATGAGGTGGACCGCAGGGCTTGGAAGGGTTGCTGAAGTGGTCCCCAGAGTTCAAAAGGTAGGGAAATGCTGATCTAAACCCACATTAACAATTCTTGAAATGGGTAATAGAAGAAGACAAACAATTTGGAGGGAAATTAACCACTCATCTGGGTATGCCGTGTATAGATGTCATGGCCGGATGCGCCAGTACTGGGTGTGACGGATTTAGACGTCATGGCAAATTTCATGCTGATTGCTATGAGTACGCCGTGATTTTCCGTCCCGTACCTTCTCGTACTTATAGCTTGGTTCTTCTAGTTCGTCCTGACTGCCATAGATGGCTTTGTCTTCCTTTTTCTTTGAAAAGCAGGTCTTCATAAGGGAGGTCTGCATATGCGTTGCAGGTTGCATTTCCGTGATCGCCACATCTGGAATGACCGTTTATGACACTCGGGGTTTTTTCACACTCCCTTGCGAAAACTCACACTTTTCTCTGCATGCACTTCTGTCTCAAGGGTAAACCTGCTATTTATGAATGTTTTTCCTGCTAGTAATTGTCTTGAAATCATTACAATTTTAGATGTCTTTTTTACACAGCTGGTCATGTAATATTGAGAATGTGTTAATGTTTTTCCCATTTCATTATGTAACAATATATATATAACAATCCTTTGTGTTTGAACCGAGTATAATATATATATATATATAATATAGTAATATATATAATATTTGGCAAAAATAGTCTTATAGATATTTTTCAATAATATGCTAATTGTTATTACTTATAGCCATATTATGACAAAATTTATATATTTTTGAGAAATGAAATTATTTTAAACATACGTAAGCATTTCAGTTTAATGCTAACAGGCAAAAAAAAACAATATCTGATTGCTAAAATGAAGATTTTATAAATTATTTAAATAATATTTATACTTAAAAGAAATTATTTATCGAAGTATTATATCATATATTATATTTGTAATGATAATTCTGGAATTTTTAAAGCAAATTTCATTTAATTTGAAAATGAAAAGAAAAAGTCTTACTTCAAATTTAAATACCCACTGTGGAAGCGACTTGGGAAAAAAAACTACCCAGTTGAGTGGTTAAGCGATACAACAGATGAAATATAAAAGTTAATATAGTACAAGCCGTTGGGAAATAGGCCATGCCAGACTATGGAATTTTCTTGACCATGGTAGTTGGCCATAATGAAAGGTAAACAAAATCTATGCAATAATTTTTTGTCTTATGATTTTATTTCACATAACTTTTCAGATTCATTTTGTTCACATCTCGTTCATATTTTGTTTTATTACAGTGTCCATTCGGATGGTAAGTAGATGATGCAGAGAGAAAAGGAAAAGATATTAAGTTGTGGTGACTTTATATTTAAGTGATTAGATTTGTGTTTCCTCCTTCCTATTCTTAGATGGATTTAGTTTGTTATATGATGTGTATGAAAGAATTTAGTGAGTTTTTAATTTAAAACCGGTATGTCAAACTGGCGAACTGTGGGCCACATGAGTCCATTGCTTTCCCTAACTACAACCCAAAAACTCATTTGATTGAACTAAAGCACTCAATATTTTATATAAATGCTTTATTTTTATGAAAAGGACAACATTCTGTCATTGTTATTGAGATCGTATATAACATGTTTGATAAATTGCTGTTTTTAATGCCAAAAAAGGCGTCCAGTCTTCTAGAATAAATCATTTTTTTCCTAATCTTACTCTTATAATGTAACTGCAATCCTAATGCGGCCCTTCTATAACATCCATCGCTTTAATGCGACCCTGGAATCTCTTTGAGTTTTACATGCCTGATTTAAATGCACGGACGTCAGAGTTTAACTCTTACCATTTTGGTCTCAACATTCAATCTCTTCCGGGCCTACGGGCTTCGCCCAGGCAGTATCTATGTGACTGGAATCATGTTTAAAACATACTAAAATTTAAACTAATATTTTTTATACTTTTTAAATAATTGGGAGCGTAATAATTCTTCATGTAAACCCACTAAATGTACTGAAATGCAATTTTATTATACTGAGTCGAGTTCTCCTTTAATCATTTTCTCGGCTTGTTTCTTAGTTCTCTCACTTGGAGACAGGATCAGTCCAAGCTGTAGGTGACCTCTTGAAGTGTTGTTCTTATAGCAGTGTAATTTTACATAAAAATTAGGCTGTCGTAAAGTGACTTGATTTTTCGATTCATAATTATTCCAACTCAATAAATAGGAATTAAAAATTAGAAAGTATTGTTAATTTTGTTTTTCATTTATTTGTATTGGGCATTTTTAATATTCAATGTTTGTCTTAGTTTTAGAATGAATTTGCTTAATTTACTATAGGTAACGATAACGGTAGATGCAATTTTGCCTCATTCAAATATTTTCAATTAATAAATATTGATTTCATTATTTTTGAAGCATTCCAGTGATATTTGAGATTTTGATTGAATTCCGATAAATTCCTGACATTGCAAGAGTTTATAAGCCGGTGTGATGGGGTTGTGAAAAATTCAGAAAGCGCTAATATACCTATAGAAGAGGAAGTTCTCATAAGTAGAAAATAAGTAATACAGCGTATTACAAATGGGTGCATTTCATGCAATGGAGTATTTGAAATGTATGATATACATGTTCGTTTTAAAGTTCTTTTTCTTCATCAAAAATAATTTTCTTCCTATTCAAAAATATTGCACACGTAGGAAAATTAAACGTATTTTTTGATATTGTCATGTTAACAGCAATGAAGTAACCATGCAAGAAATTTTCTAAGTTCAACTCGAACTAAGACATTCTTGTTTGATTTTCTTGATAACGGCTACTCCTACGATAAAACTGTATAGGAAAAGAAACGCACTATTTTACTAGTTCTACAAGTTTTATTTGAAAATGTTTTTGATATGAGCTATACTTTACGAGATATGACGGAAATTTCATTTTTGTTACCAGTAAAGTGATACCCCAGATTGGCTTACGTGATTCGTTTGTGTTCCTATTATCTTTGACTGTAAGTTGTTAATAACAGATTTAATGAAAATCCGTTCGGTAGAAGTCGAGAACAAACATGCGGACGGACAAACCGAATAGGCGCTCATGCTGGAAGCGAAACGCCCCTGAAAAGCGGACGGTTAAAAATACCTACCTCGGTGTTTTCTTATCATTTCTTTCTGCATGTGCGCGCCTTTGTTAGGAAGACATTAACAGGGTCTGTGTGATGGCAGTGCCAACGGTGCGACAGCCGGGCCCGGTACTTACAGAGGCCTCGCGCTCAAAAAAATCTGTTGTAGTTATTGAGCCCAGGCATTTAAAAAAAATCGGGGAAATATCGACACTGCCATAGTGAAAGAGATTGCTTTATTAAAATTTTTTGTCGCGTAAGAGGCTTCGCGCGCTCACTTGGCACCGGGTCCCGAGATTTTCCTATACGGTTCTGGGTATCACTTAAATCTCCGATTATGGCTGGGATTGTAAATAAATACCCTGCAGCTCCAAGGCATCGAACATTTTTGATAAGCCCTGTTTACTCGACCAGTAAGTTACTGTGGTTTATTTCTCTTTCAGAGTCCCTATTGAAGTTTTTTTCGCGCTTCCTCGGGGTGGTTCTGTTAATCGTAGTGGCAATCCATCATAATAGGCTATATTTAAAAAATGTTATTGCATAAGTGTTGAGCTCATTATTTTTATATAATCATGCTGTAGAACTTGGAGCGTGTTATTAGTTACAGTATCGTCTCAAGTGAACGTAAACTGATCATAGATTTACTCGTTCAACGAGTGATTTGTGTCCTTACCTTTCACTTTTATCCGGAACAACATTCGCCAGGCATGATAAACTCGAAGATGCATCAGGGCCTCATTAGGATTACAGTTGTTTAATTAGACCCACAGTTGTAAATAAATAAGAGTTAGGAACGGGTTGCGTTCCAAAAGTTAGTTTTTCGTTCGGAACTCGGGACCATAGGCAATATTTTATAATTGGTGTTTAGATTCCCAAGTCATTCCGCAAATGCCTATTTAACCCACAATTAAACAAATCTATATTTGCTCTGAATAATAGTAGAAAACAATACTGTTGTAGACATTAGTTTTGGCTTTCATTGCCCTTCCGATCGTCGAACGTACAAGTAACTTAGAACGTAACGGGCCACTGTCGAAGAACACTTCCGCAGAGGGTTGACGCTACACTCCGGCGTCGCAACTAATTCTCGAAAGAAAACATTCGTACATGCTACTTGGCGACCGTATGCCCTGTTTATTAAAATACCTTATGGAGCTTCGTTCCTAAGTACGGATGCTCGTAAGTCGGGAACCTGTATTTATGTAAAATCTAACGATTTAGTCGAAACGAAAATTCGTATTCGGGCCGCACTAAGGCATAGAAAGTGCAGCCGGCAGTTCGACATACCTGCCTTACGTGAACGACGAAGGGGTTTACTGTATTAGTCTGAAAATTACCCGAGCGACTGCCAAAATAGCCGTATATCAGTCAGATAAGTAGCGGTTTTACGTGAAGGTATTGATTTATTGAGAATTGCTACGCAATTATCACTTTCTTACAGCAGAAACGGAAATTCTTGATGAATTTCATTAATATGCAGAGAATACGACAAAGTTTTTCCTGGACTTCAAATACATGTTGGTTTGGGTTCTATATATTTAAGTTCTAAGTTACCAAAAAGGAACGAAATGTTATTCAGTTTCTACTGAATACCATTAATTCACTTTTTTATCAAATATGGATAGCTTTTTCAAGGAGAAGAAATCCGTTAAATGTTTTGGAATTGAGAAAAGATATTGGAAACCAATGTACGAGTAAGATATATTCACGTTTCAAAGGGGAATTCTTTTGAATTGGTTCAATTGTAATAATATCATAAACAAGATTGTTTTTGCTGGTGGAAAAGGTAAAAACACCATACTTTTGTGCGTTATAATTGAAGTGAGAGGAGAGGGTGTCCTCTTCTGCTGGTTTCTTTTTTCAGATCCATCGCGATGAGCACCGTGGAAGTTGCTGATTTTCTTCCAATTACTGTCGACCTTAAGTTATTATTTTATGCAATTAGGCGAATGCCTAATTTGAAGAGCATTCCAAATGGCTACCGGGAAAATAAAGGGGTCATTTGGATCGTAGTATCTTCAACCTGACCAGCCAGCTGTTCTAATAAAAGTTTTGTATACTGATTTCATTTTTGTTGCATAAAAAGTGTTATGTTTATTACTTAAATGTTTTAAAACTTTGTAGATTACATCATTATAACTGCATAAATAAAAATGTGTGAAATAATATGTCAAAAAAATTTTCTATTTTTCAATTACCTATAATATAGGGTATATTCTCTATTAATAAATTATTTTAAAATATTACTTCACGCCAGGTTTGAGAGAAAGATTTTACAATATAAATAGAATTAGATAGAAAAAATCTTTAATCTTATCAAAACAATGGTTTCTTCGTATTTCGTGACAATTGCCCATCGAGAATGGAAATGGAAGCGTTATTCACTTGTTATGCTAACGCTCCACCGCTGAGCTAGAAAATAACATGGCGTACTCTCCCCAACAGCGAGAATATTGAATAAGTAAATATGACGTCAAAGAACTGTGACGTCAAGAGGGGGAGGAGGGGAGCTGCTACGTCAGAGGGGCGGAGGGGGGGGAGCTGTGACGTCAGGGGTAGTGACCTTGAACAGAAGGACACTTTCACTTTCTTCAAAATTTTGAGGAAAAATCGAAAATTTTGAAAAACCTGTATAAGTAGACCAAAAACTGCGTTTGACCTTCATTTAACCTTCTCCGACCGCTAACTCACCTCAAATTAGTTCCAATTTCCGCCACCTGCCCAGTAAATGGCGCATGACTAGTTGAAGGCGGTGAATGGGCCAGGTTGTCATTGCGGTATTAGTTCTAATAGCCACGGTAGAGGGTTGGCTAACATATCTGGTTACGAATACTAAGCGCGCGAGTTCGAATCATCCCGTGAGACTGGTGAATGGGCCAGGTTGTCATTGCGGTATTAGTTCTAATAGCCACGGTAGAGGGTTGGCTAACATATCTGGTTACGAATACTAAGCGCGCGAGTTCGAATCATCCCGTGAGACTGGATTTGTTTTCGTGATTACCTTTGTTATATATTAAGATGGTCTCGGCGAACCCATAGTGGACTATAAGTTTTAATTAGAGTTATTTCCACTAAATGGAATATTTTAAATGCATTTCTCCAATTTTATATCGCTTATATGCGTGATAAACTTAACGTTTTTAAATCGATTTTCGCTTCCAGTATTTACCCAGAAGAATTTTGGGGATAGGACGTAGAATTGACTCGAAAACTTTAAATACAAGTAGATTTATTTAAAATTTTTACTCATATATACAAATATAGGATTTTAGTAGTACAATACGTATCACAAGTACATAATTACACTCCTGTCACTGCGTCGTAAATCCGTGGAGTGTACACAATTTCAAGTTGGCGAACACGTCAGTAAATCGGCCAAACGCTGTTCCCGAGACTGGGTCATTCCCGTGGCGCCTTCAGGTCCGCCTTTGAACAGCTGACTTCGAGTATTTTCT
Organism: Uropetala carovei; assembly: GCA_036926305.1. Taxonomy (NCBI): domain Eukaryota; kingdom Metazoa; phylum Arthropoda; class Insecta; order Odonata; family Petaluridae; genus Uropetala; species Uropetala carovei. The sequence continues at coordinate 22,072,396 of JAXCHB010000011.1, forward strand.
TCTTGACGCTGCTTATGATGTTTACGTTTTCGCCCGAAGCACATGGCCGGAAAAATGAAGCAGTGATCTTCGGAACACTCCAAATAGGCGACGACATCCTGAGCCTGTAAAAAACACAACGAAAGCATTAACGTGGAATTACCGTCCTCTTTGTGATCGAAGTCAGTGGCTCTTGACACATGAGTTAAAAATTGCTTTAATCTTGTATTTCTAATTTTATTAGTTTCAACGGTGAGAAGGTGCAAAACGATCTTTATTGAGGCGTAATTCGTAAAATACCACATAACCTGAGATATAGGACTTAAAAATTTTATTGCGGGAATCACCGTAAGAGATGCATTTCCCGTGTTTTTACGTGGCGAGCACAAAAATACGCATGGTGAGCTATAGAATACAAATGAAAAAATTAACAGAGATTAGACCTAAAACATTTCGAAAAACTGAAATTCAGTAATAAATACCAGAAAAATGTACAAAATATAAATATTAATGACAATAATGAACTATTTCGGAGAATTATCTGGGACCGATCAGGAACATATGCACATCGCCGTATACAAAGGACAATACAGCTGAAAGAACTACGTGAAAATCGTGGGACGCACAGTATTTTACACAAACATCCTGCATGCGGAAAACGCTAGATGAGGGCTAGAAGGCTAAAATAAGACTTCGTCGTATAGAATAGCAATACTATAATCTTTTTTTAAAGACCTTTACGCGTGGCATGCATTCCGAGCGTCGATACGGCTGTTTTTTAAGCGCAGATCTTCCATTCTATAATGCATTATTTAATAAATAGATAAACCGCAAAGAGAAGAGAAATCGGAACGCATTCGAAACCGGAACTAATACCCCCGAAATGCTTACCTGGAAGAACTATGAATATACCTTGGCCTATGTCGGACTACGCCATCTCTCGCGGGATCTTTTGCGTTTCCGGTAACTATAGCCGCCAGAAACTATGAAAATTGTATGTATGAAGGCATGTTCGGCCGATTCTACATTAAGAGAACGCGTTTGTCAGCGTTCCGTCCTTCGGAAGCGACGTTAAGCAGTTGGCCCCCTTGGTGGTCTTCGTAAAGAGTAGCCTATTGTCGGCACCGGGTTTCGCTAATCTTTTCTGTGTTTGTCCGGTGTGGAAGTAGTTATGGCTTTAATAATCTTAGAGGTTGGCTAGCCAAAAATACATACAAAAAACAATTAAAGCGTTCTATATTTTATATGGATGCTTTACTTTTATGAAAAATCTGATGTGGCCAACACATGACTTTCTCCATATTTGGGGTATAGATATTTAAATTATTATGAATAGCATTATGAGGCAAAATTATTATTTCGTATCCTAAAAGAATACAGTCGTCCTTACTGCCGTAAATTAGGTATACAGTAAAACTCGTTTAATACGTATTTGAGGGGACCGACTCATTGCTTCTTTACAAGCGTGACTACGTTATATACGAGAAACATGGTTTATGGCCTATATATCCCATATAACACGTATACACATACAGTAAAAGCTGTGCTATCCGGCTATTTAGAACCGGCCAGCCTTAGATACCGGCAATTACACAAATACAATTCATTTTGTGATTCTTTTTCTTTTTTTATGAATTTTTGTGTGAATAGCATATGTGTTATACCACAACTTCGAGTTTAAAATTTCTTAAAATATAAGATGTATATATTACGTCAGGGGTGCCCAATGCGAAGCCGAGGGCTCGTCAACATATCCTTTCAATGTTATATTCTCTTGACTTTTGCGCCGCAAATTGAGAGGATATATCGACGAGCCTTCGGCTCGCTTTGTTGTAATGGTTAGTCGTCTCCGGACGCTGCCGCGCCCTTCGCCTCGCCCGGAACCAAAGAAACCCACCACGTTGTCCGGAGATTGGGTTTGTATATGTCGAGAGCGGCCAATCAGTCATGGGTTAGCAATAGAAATATGTCCATAAATTATTTTCAAAAAGTGGTCCGGGATAACCGACAAGTACCAAATAAACAATAATACCTTCAAGTTATTCTAAATAACACATTTCAGTATTATTTTGTCTATAATTAGTAATTTCACACTTTATGCTATACTTTTATACGTATTAAACCCATATGTGGCTCGCGAGACATACTGAATCGTTAAAGTGGCTCGTGGTAGCCCAAAGGTTGGGCACCGCTGTATTACGTATTTACTTCGTATACTTCTGTGGCTGCCGAGTAAGAATGGCGTTTTTGGTTACGTAAGTCATTTGCATTGCCTAGATGTTTTGGTGTACTTCTACAATTTCCAGTTTTATCGCTTTTTATTATTTTAAAAATTACCCATCCATTGAATGTGGCATCAAAATAAATACCTAAAAGCAAGGAACAGGAGAGAAAAGGTTGGTTTAACGCTAACACAAAAGCTGGAGCTGATCAAACGAATTGAAAAAGGAAAAAATAGAGCATAGCAAAAGAATTCAACATCGGATCTTCCACGCTCTCCGATATCAAGGCTCATAAGGCTAAATTAATGAAATTTGTGTCATCTTCTGAGATGAGTAAATCAATTAATAAACATCATACGCTTCATAAGCTAAAAATTGAGGAACTGGATAAAATATTATATGAATGTTTTTCACAGAAATGTTCAGAAGAATTATATAATTTTGTCCTTTTCTAATAGAGTAAATAAAGATAAATAAGAAAGATATAATAAAATAAATTCAATTTTGGGAACAGGTTCACTGCCGTAATCCCCAAACTTCCCGGACACCCTAAACTTTTCAATAGTCTTTTTGTTTTGCATGTAAGCGTAGCAACGTATTAAATAAGAATGGGTAAATAGTGTATATATCTAACTACGTGTAGAAGAATTAAAATGGAAAATGCAAACCCCATGCATAGTTATGTTTGGGGAGTACGATAGTGAACCTAAGCCCAATTTTGTTTGGTTATTACTAAATTTTCGATGTCAAAATCGAAAATCGCTCCCCTAACCGGATATTTCTCCTAATCGGCTTTCCACAATCCCCAAGATAGCCGGATAACACAGCTTTTACTGTGTTCGCAGTGAGTCGACTTCAATGCCGTACTTACATATGCAAAGAGATGATTATCAACTTCGCGGAATGTAAAATGTTCGACTGCTATTACATACGATTTTTCAAATGGTCAATTAATATTATTATTATTATGGTCATTAATTTACATAAACATTTCGCATTTTTAATATCAATTTCAAAACAAAGGGAGCGTGGAAATTCGTATGGAAAGGATATATGGAGGAAGAGGACCTCTACGAACAAGTGCGCGGTAAACGGGCAGAAACTATTCATTACTTATCGCTCTGCTCGCCAAAATTCGTTATATATGGGGCAATTTTTGTCACGGGACCAAACATTTGTTCGTTACAGCCGAGAATTCGTAAAATGCGTGTTCGTTACATCCGAGAAATTTAACCAATGCCCTTATGGAGAAGTTCAAGGGACCGAGTTATAGCCGAGATTTCGTTTTAGGCTTGATCGTTATAAACGAGTTTTACTGTATTTTGAATATGTTTACAGAATTCACCGCTCCTTGCTGGTGGCGCCGTATACAGGTATTAAGAAAAAGCAAAATATCTCGGAAATGGATGGTTCTACGAAAATTTGTTTCAAACAAAACTTGGAAGAAATATTATTCTCTACAACTTTGGTCCTCACGAAGATTATCAATAATGATGTTTTGAAGGATATATTTGACGGAAACCGAAAAACCGGTTATTTATAAATAATTTCTAAGCAATAACTGCTATAGAAAATTGTTTCAATTGAAAGTTGTAGGAAATTACATTCTCTATAACCTTTGTATAGAATTGTATATAAAATAATGATGTTTAACGCAGAATTATCGCAAAAACCGAATCGGGTTTCGAATAAACCTCGATTTCCGGTCAACCGTTATTGTCCAAAAACTAATCAGTTCTTTGTGTTCATGCTAAAATGTTATATATGAAGTTTGGTAAGGATATGGGAAGTACTTTTTGAGTTAGAGCGCCCACAATCACATACACACACATACGCGCGCACACACACACAGACATCATTCCGGAAATAGTCTAAACGTGTTCTAGGGACCTCAAAACGTATATTTCCGTTGAAATCTCGAAGTCGATTTTTTTCGTGATCACAATACTTTCACATTACTACGTATGGAGAAAGTAAAAAGGGTCAGTGGCAGCGGAAGAGTCGATGTGAGGAACGTCCCCCTCCCCCATCGAAATGTTTTCGAAAAGAACATCGCAAAATGCAGCTCCATTTCCGCATTGAGTAATGGATAGTAAAGGTGTCCCTTTCGAAGGCCTTCGACAAGGAAACCTTTATCTAAGAAATGTGTCTGACCTTTTGTAATGGAGGTGCGGTTTGTGGTACCACGTAAGTTAGAGGGTCAAATTACTCCACTACTTTCCATTAGTTTATATTTTATAAAGAAATAAAGTGAATATGTATTAAGGTTTTTTTTTCTTTTCATTGCCTCTTGAACCTCATGAAACATTATTAAAAACGGAAATTCCAATAGAACACACAGCTAGAGAATAAATATTAATGAAAACCTTCATTATAATGTTATTAATATTTCACCCCATTATCTAAAGTAAAATATTCTCTTTTGATCGACCACTTTTGTCCTAGCTATAACCACAGTCTATAATATACAGTCGCGTCATGAAGCGCACTTTTCATGCAGCTAACAGTCTAGTGGCGCCACGAGTGTCAAACGTGTAACACTACGTTTTCGTAACCCACGCCTGTGTAAATTGTACGAAGTTAAGAGTTGGTTCTCAGCCCTCGTGGAGGTTAAAGAATGCCTATGCAAGATATTTGTTCGAATTAGGTTATATTTCATTTTAAAATTCAATAACCAGAATTTGTCATCAAATTTTAATAAAAAATGTAATAAATACTTTAAGGTTTGTAATCTGGGATACTAAATTATATGTTAAATTTGTTGAATAAATGTCATTGGTGAAAGATATATGTATACCTTTCAATTCTACAACAATATTTTTTTAGTTCTGTAGTGTTCCGAAAAGATATGTATATTTATCCCTCCTGCAAAGGTCATGAAACCATTGCGTTTTTCTTGCTGTCTCTCCTTGTGTTGTCTGAAAATCGACAGCTTACAATCTTTCCTATGTTGTTGCTCTTAACAACCTTGTTTTCTGACATAAAATGTACCTTAATTCTTTGCCTAAAAATAAAAATTCACGCAAATAATATGGTATGAATGAAACTTCGCAAGTTTGCAGCAAAATTCAGCACGTAGATTCCATTGTAATGAATTATAACTTTTGTAACAACACGTTTAAATGAAGTACTGTTAACTTACAGAAAAACAGAGTTACGTAGTCTTGATGTAAAAATTAAAATTTTGAAAGAACTTCCAACCGCACGTCTATAAAGATATGTTCGTACAGTGTCTGTGCTAATGTTGCGTAAATTACGAATATTAACTAAAGAAATTTACAGATTAGGGAACAAAAACAATAGATTAACATTTATCCTTGGTTCCGAACAGAGAACAAAAATTAAATATCCAATTACAACATCAAAGTACGATTACTACCTATACGCCATAGGACTCAACTGTTTGTACACGTACGCCACTTGAGGCTCTGCGATCGCCGAGCTGCAAGTCGGGATAGGGAGAAGTACATGGTATGACGCGACTGTATATTATAGACTGTGCTATAACTAATGGTAATGGTGATGATTTGTCTTTACTATCACATACACACACTAAGGATGGAAATACAAAGCTTTGAACAGGATAGCATTAAAATACAAAAGAGCTCAAAGAAAATAATTTAAATACAGTGTTACCTTTACTATATTGTGTTAACAAAGCTACGAAATACCAATAAAATAAAATAAAATGCATAAGAATATCTCAAAAAATTCAACATAGAATTTATTTTTCATTATTTATTACCATTATAATGCATTCTTTTAGATAAGCGGTCGTAAATGTACTTTAAGAAATAATTTTTTAAATTATTTATTATTAATATTAATTTTTCTGTTGAAATTTCTTAGCGGATTACAGCTGTAAATTGTATTATAAGACACAAAATATTCACGAAGTAGAAAGAAGTTACGGTTGTGAATTTCTAAAACTGCTCCCGGCAACCTACATATAACATTATGAGATTAGCTCAAAAATGAAAAAAACTATCTATTTCTCAAAGACCATGATCACGATCAGGAGGGTCATAATTTTGATAAGAATGATATGTTCCAACACTTCGTGACTGATCAACTCGAACAAGGTGTTGCTGCGTCTAGTCACAGAACTTTTAATGGGTCTTGGCGATTAACCTGAACACAAAGTCACCAAACCATATTCAAAGTGAAATTATAACTGTTGCATAACTTTCGGATCACACGCTATGCTATATGATATACAACAACCGATGGCAATGTTAAGAAAAGCTTAAACCAGCACCGAGAAGAACGTGGCATAACAACGTCGCTTGAGACACTATCTTTAATCCTATGATTAGAGTCCGCCAAAGGTGTGAACAATTTCAAGACCTCTTGCATTCCCTTTTAACTCTGCCGCTATGCTCTGTCGAACGCACTGCACGGAAATCACCGTCACCTACCTGCAGCCTCACTCATTGTGGCCATCTCGATAATTGCTGCCGTATCCTCGCTTTGCCTATCTCGCGGAGGATCCCACAACTGTCTGGAAGCCACTCATCACTCTGCACCGCCCTAGCTCGTAGCGGCCGACGCGACCTCCTCCCCCCTTCCCCCCTCCCCCTTCCCCCCTCCCTCCTCCCCCCTCTCTAGGAGGTTTCTCCCCCAAGGTGAATAGAATAGGAGGTGGTCTCATCTGAAAGTATTGGTGTGAGTGCGTGACGTCACAAAGTACCTCGCGCTTCTTGGTACCGTGAGGGACCTCGTGTAAACCCTTTTATCGAAGTAGTATTTAGGTGTGGTTCAGCGTGCGTTACTATTGTATTCGCTCTGTGTGATAGATTTGCGGAATTAATTGAAGCAGAAACACTCTTCCAGAAATACTGCAAAAAAAGAAGATTATACGCAAGGGTGTTACTAACAAATATTCCTATATGTATATAATTTTGGAAGTGTCCGTCCGTCCGTCCCCCCTGTATCTCAAAACCCGTTTGTCGTAGAGATATGCGGTAAACTGCGCTTTGATCTACAAGCTAGGAGGTCCCTAGAAAACTATTTTGACTTTCTTAAAGCCCCGGGTTCGAATCCAGAAGACAATTATATGTTTACACGCATTCCTGATTTTTTCTTCGTTTTTGCTTTATTGGACGGATAAAACTCTATAGGGGACACCGGGGCGGAATGGGGTACCTAACGTTTGAAGCAAGTTTTGAAGGTGTAAATGATAAACAAAAAATTGGTAAAATAAGAAATAGTTTATTTAAACATTTTATATGAAATCTAGTATAAAATTAGGAAAGAATAATCAAGAGGTTAATTTTTTTAAAACAAAAAACTCCAAAAAGCGTTTTTACCCCATTCTGCCCCGTACACGGGGCAGAATGGGGTAAAATCGCTTTTTTGGATATTATGGCTGACAAAGTTCACATATTAGTACTGATTCGTCATCATCATCATCCATTCCGGCACATGAGTTATGGGCCCAATTTTTACACTTAAGACACGCCACCCAACCCTCGTTTGAAGTCGAATACAGCTCATTACAATACAAACATGCCGCGTCTTCATCTTCCTCGGAGCTTTCCGCGAATTCATCTTCTTCTTTCTCTTCTTTTTTCTTCTGCTTTCTCGGTTTAGGCCCCTTTCCTGTGGTTTTCTTCTTCTTATCTTGATCTAACATTTTTCTCCTTGCTCTACTCTCTTTCGCTTCTTTAGCCTTCTGGGATTTCTCTATTGATTCAATTAAATCTGCCTTATAAGGAGATGAAGTGAGAATTGCCGTTTTTCCTCTTTTTCTTGCAATTCGTTTCTGTCCGGGCTTCACTTTGGGTATTGGCATAGCATTTTCTGGGGAAAGGGAAGGAAAACTTGAAACACTGGAGTTGTTGATGGGAGTATCAGGCATCCAAGAACATTGAGGTCTAGGTTCGATTTCTTCAGTTTGCCTTTCGGTGCTGCAGTTTGTTTTTCCGCGTTTAGGTGGTGGTGTTGATGAGGGTACAATGGGAACATCTGTGGCAGAATATGCTGAGGGATTGTCCGAATGATTTTCAGGAGAAATGGCTGGTGCCTCAACTATCGGAATATCAGTCGTCGCAGCGGGTAAAAAGTCCTCATCTGTGAAGACATTCTTATCTGTTGGCCAAATACCAGTCTTTTCGAATCCTTTCAGTGCAGTTCTCATGTTCGCAGCATTCACAAAAGCTTGTCCAAATAAGGCTGAGATTTGCCACAGAGTGACAACTTTCCCTGGGTTTGATCTTAACCATTTCCTCACTTCATCTTCGTAATACAGGCTGAGCGGCTTCATGAACGTCACATCGAGGGGCTGCAGTTTATGCGAGCAATGAGGAGGGAAGCACAGTAAAATAATACCGCTGTCCCGAGCTAGATCGATGACGTCCAAGTTTTTTGTATGGGAGGCATGCCCATCAAGGAGTAGAAGAACAGGGTTTTCTTTTTTCGCATTAGAGAACTCGATGAGTCTTTGGAACCACCTCAAAAAAATTTCCGCTGTCATCCATCCGGATTCGTGAGCTTCGGCCCAACCTCCTGCTGGCAAACCCAATTCAAATTCTTGTTGTCTTCTTTTCCTAGGGTAGATCAACACGGGAGGCATGAAAGTTCCGGCCGCTGAACAGCAAATTTCAACAGTCACTGTATTTCCACGCTCAGCAGATGTCAACACGCCAACTTGACGCTGCCCTTTATTTGCAATAATTCTTGAATGCTGTTTCGGTACAACAGTTATGCCGGTTTCGTCGCAGTTGTAAATTCTTGCTCCAGTTAGTTTGTTTTCGTCGATAGTTTGGGTCAGTAAATCAAAAAACTGCGATACCGCAACTTTATTGAATCCCATTGCACGTGCTCCTGATGTAGCTTCTGGTTTCCGCAAACTTAAGTCAGAGTGGCGAGCTACAAATGCGTGAACCCAATCTTCTCCTGCCATTTCCGTTTCCTTGTTGAAAGGATTGTCACACTTGTTTCGTTCCGCCAACTGATACGCCAATCTACGCAGTTCTTTCATTGTCAAACCAAACAGTCGCTTTTGCATTTCCTTTAGATATCTGACAAGTTCCAACTCTTGCTCTTTAGTGAAGACACACTGATATTTTCCGGATGTTTTATCGACTGTCGAAATTGGATTGTCCTTCCTCTTTTTCACATATCTTTCCAATGTGGTCGATGGAACTTGAAACTGCTGTGATGCTTTTTTGCATCCCACTGTTCCATTAATCACCGATTGAACAGCTTGTTCCATACTTTCTGTGGACCACTTTTGCCTTTCCGTCTTCCGCACGTAATGACGTACCATCTGCAAAAAAATAAACCCAAGAAAAAAACCGCTTCATAAAAAGAAAAAACGCAACCGGGGCAGAACGGGGTACCACCCCGTTCTGCCCCAAACGCATTGATTGAGAAAATGTCACGTGACCACCGCCAGCCATAGTTCTTTTCTTGATTGCATCATGCAAAAAGGGAGTTAAGGACATGCTGAATTCAGTGGGTTTAAATTTAATTGCGAAAACAATGTGAAACATGGCTTACCTTGGTTAAAAAATTTCGTAATATTACGACAGCACACACACTTTGACCACGTTTTCTGGAAAACTATGAAAAGGACTTGCAATAATCACTAGCACCTTACTGAACCATGCCTAGCGTGCGACTGAAGAGTGCTAGAGAGTACCCGCCGATTCCAGCGCCCCTGGTGGGAAATAGACACCCTACCCCGTTCTACCCCGGTACCCCATTCCGCCCCGGTGTCCCCTACTACCTTATTTTTGCAATGTTTACATGTTACACGGTCGAGATTTTCGAATGTACGCAATTGTTTTCGAAATTTGCGGATATTTCGTTCTCTTTCCGGGCGTTACCAAGGCGACCGTCATTGGTACCTCAGATTCAATTACTGTCGATTAAAACTTCAAATAGATGAAAGAATAGCGTTATTCGCTCAGCACTTTTGTCTAAACATCGAAAATAATGATGCATACCAACATAAATATTTACGGATAATTATTGCTTTGACTGCATATGGGAAACGTTTCTAACGATTTAATCGAAGCAATTGAATCTTCATTTCATCGTTTGAATGCTGGAATCTTACCTTTTAATACATAAAATTATTATATTATACAGCTGTAATGCATATTAACGCAAATAGGGTCACGGATAAATTTAAAATTTGATGAGAATAGAGACATACGATATTTTTTAAACATATTGAAAGTTACACGGTTATCTTCTCTTCGTAGCTAATCTAAATAAACGGTTGCATTGATTGTTATATAAAAAAGAATGGACATCTTATTCAACAATAAGAAATAAAGAAAATTACCAACATAAATGTTCGTGATCAATTACTGTTTAGCATTAATGTCCTCTATAATATGACAAAATGCAGATTTCTGACTGAATTCGCATAATAAATTGTCAATACGCGCACAGCCGTGCCCTCAGCGAGATTCTAACCCGCGAACCTTACCAATACCTGAAAAATGCATTAGTATAGTTAAATGTGAATTATTGGGATTAACATTTTTTTACACACTCCTTAATTTCTTATAAATGAATTGAAAAAAACTCACAAACATTGCGCGGGTTCAGCTAGTATTTTTTTAAATCCTATATATAATTTTGGAAATGTCCGTCCTTCCGCCCCTCTATCTCGAAAGCCGTTTGTCGTAGAGATATGTGGTAAACTGCGTTTTGTTTATACAAGCTTGGAGGTCCCTAGAAAACTATTTACAGTTTCATAAAGTCCCGGATTCGAATCCAGAAGACAATAATATTTTCCCATAAGTTTACACGGGATTTTCCATTATTCAGAGTGCAAGGTTTTTTCCCTTCATTCATTAAAATACGTAAATATAGACCGTTTTTCTTCGTTTTTGCTTTATTCGACGGCTAAAACTCTATACTATCTTATTCTTATGATGTTTACATGTTACTCGGTCATAGTTTTCAGAAGTACGCATTTGTTTTCGAAATTTTCCTGATATTTTGTACTCTCTCCGGGCGTTGCCAATGCGACCGTCATTGGTATCTCAGATTCAATTACTGTCGATTAAAACTTCAAATAGATGAAAGAATATCGTTATTCGCTTCGCACTTTTGTTTAATCATCGAAATGATTGCTGTAGCAACGTAAATCTTTATTCATGGCAACGTAAATATTTACTGATAATCATTCAGTTAACTGCGTATGGCAAGCTTCTCTAACGATTTAAACAAAGAAGTTGAATCTTCATCGTTTGAATGCTGGAATCTTGCTTTTTTTTAAGTAGAACCATTATATTATACATCTGTAATGCTTATTAACGCAAATAGGCTCACGCATAAATTTAAAATGAATGAGAATAGGGACATACATTATTTTTAACACATTACATGGTTATCTTCTTTTATTTGATAATCTAAATAATCGTTTGCATTGATTGTTATATAAAATAATGGACATAAAATTCAATATAAAGAAACAAAGAAAATTAAAAAATAAAAGTTTGTAATGAATTACTGTATAGCAGGGGTCCTTAAACTACGGCCCGCAGGCCACACCCGTCCCGCGCAGTGGTTTAATCTCATATATTTCTTTAAGTTTTGTGTATTCACCACCAGCAATTTTCATCAAGTATCATTCGATCGCAAACTCGTTTTGGTAGATATATGAAACATTTCTTTTTTCTCGATCATCCCTCCGCTCGAAATAATTTTTGACAGTAAAGCTGGGTGGTCGAAACTTGCTCTATGAAGTTTTCACACGGCCGGATCAGTAATTTGAAAAGTCTCAAGTAACTATCAATAGAGATAAAATTTTAAATCTTTTACTCTGAAGGAGCTCCATTTCCTCTGTCACATCCCTTCCATCTCCATGGATACGACTTTCAAGTTCTCCGTCAGGGTTTAGTTAATATCTCAATCCCTGCTGAAGTTGAAAAACTCAGGGGTAGCTTCCTCTCAGGAACCCTCCATGTCCAAGCAGACTCATCTAACCCTTCTCTGAGGGATACTGTTGCTGTTCCACCATTGGGCTATGCAGTCGTCAGATTTAGAGCCCATAATCCAGGTACGATCAAATTATTCCTCTTATCCTATTAATATTACAGTATCTCTGTCATTGTGACTGTCATGCTCATCCATTTGTTCAAATTCCACCAATCACATTTAAGTTTCATGTGCATACACTATGATACAATATTTACCATAAATAGTATAATAAATAAATAACTGAAATGTTAGTTAATAGAATGTGTGTATGCCTATTATATTTTAAAACAAAATTGAACATTAAATTTCAATAAAGTATCGGTTTCAACAATCACTAAATTAATCAAAATTGATGCATTATAGAAGTTTTATTGACACAAACAATTATAACTGTTAAATTTAAAGTGTAAAATAATACCATTAAATTTTACAACTATTTTCAGTACTTCTGAGTTTATTTTAATCAAGTTATAACTGAAAACTAAGTCTTTCATTTTTTTATTATTATTAAGAAATTAGATTAACACCGTAATGCCTGAATTTATTTTTATAATACAATATTATTTTTCAATCTGCAGGGACGTGATCACAACGGGAAATAACGATAACGATTTTATAACAATAACAATTTAGTAACAACAACGAGAGATATAACAAGAATAACAGGAATAACAGAATCGGCTAAAAGCTCCTACTCGCGCGCTGGTGACTCGGCGTCAACTCGTTGCTCGTGCTCCTGAAGCTCCTGTCCGCAGCAGTGAAAGCGATCGTCGCGCGCGGTCGGTCAGCGGCCAAAGTGAGGCGTAGAGAAATCGCTCGTCGCGCCTGCCGCTACATCACCCCCTTGGCCAAAATTTTGCTCTGCGAAAGAAAAAAAATGGAAGGGAAAGGAAATATTACAGACGCCTCCCTCAGGTCTGGAAGTCTTCGAAATAGCGCGGGAATTTAACCCGCCGTCCACATCTCGATTCCCTCTCTGGCGTCGCAGTTGGTGGTGCTCGTCCGTCTTGCTCGAGGGGGAATGGCATCCTTATTCGTCTGCTCTGGTGTACTACCATCCTCCATGATAAATGCTGGCTTAAGGCGGTCGATTGAGACATTCACCTCCTTCCCCCGGATCCGTACTGCAAAGTACTTCGGGTTTGCCTTTACCACCTCGTAAGGGGCCGTCGTAAGGAGGCTGCAGTGGCCTTCTCACCGCGTCGTGTCGGACAAAGACGTGGGTTGAGCTTGCTAAATTTTTGTAGATGAAAATTGGTTTTCTCCCATGTTGGGTCGTCTCCGTGGGTCGTAACTGCTGGAAGTTCCGCCTCAGCTGCGCGGTAAAATCCATAATGTCGCCCTCTGGAGTGGTTGTTTTGGAGAAAAATTCTCCCGGGAGGCGGATGGGTTTGCCGTAGAGCAGTTCTGCCGGCGTCGCCCCAATATCCTCCTTTCGAGCCGCCCGGATCCCCAAAAGGACGACTGGGAGCATATCCGCCCATCGTTCGTTGGCGTGGCACATGATTGCGGCCTTAAGCTGCTGATGGAATCGCTCCACTAGGCCGTTCGCGGCTGGGTGAAATGCCGTGGTGCGGAGATGCGAGGTGCCTATCAGGAGGGCTAGCTCCCTGAACAGACAGGACTCGAATTGTCACCCCTGGTCTGTGGTGACGCGTAGTGGCGCACCGTAGCGCGCGATCCATTCGGCGAAAAACGTCCTGGCGGCTGTTTCGCCTGTCGCGTCCACAATGGGGAATGCCTCCGGCCATCGCGTATAGCGATCTACGCAGGTGAGGCAATATTTAAAACCCTGCGATACGGGAAGAGGGCCCACGAAGTCAAGGTGAATGTGCTCGAAACGGGCTCCCGGAGCGTCGAATCTTCCAACGGGCGCTGCGACGTGCCTCGTGACCTTCGACCATTGGCAAGGAATGCAGGCCCGCGTCCACGTTCTGCAATCCTGGATGCGCCAACCCGTGCAGAGAATCGAATACCTGCCTACGGAAGGGCTGCGTCACGAAGGGCCGGATCCTCGATGTGGCAACGTCGCAATAGAGCTCCGCCCGACTGCCGGGGACCTGCATCTTCTTCAGCTGCAGAGAAGATTCTTTTCCGAGAATTTCGAGGAGTTCCGCGTCGTCGGCATAGGATTTGGCGAGGGACTCGAAATCGATCGCCGCGGAAACCCCTTCGATTCGGGACATGGCATCTGCGACAACGTTTTCCGCGCCGGACACGTCGTATGTCCATGGAGAACTGCCCGATAAAATCCAGGTAACGGAATTGCATCGGAGAACATTTCTCCGATTTCTGCTGAAATGCAAATGATAAAGGCTTATGATCGGTAAAAATAATGAATGATCGTCCCTCGACCATATGCCAGAAATGCTTCACAGCCTTATATATCGCGAGGAGTTCCGGTCGTACGGGCTGTAATTCTTTTGCGCCGCGCTTAGCTTTTTTGTGAAAAAAGCTAACGGCTGCCAACCCTTTTCCGTTCGCTGCTGCAGAGCTGCCCCGACGGTGAAATCGGAGGCATCGGCGAAGATGGCTTGGGCGGCCGTCGGATCCGGATGTGAGAGCAGAGCGGCACGTGCGAGGCTCTCTTTGCATTCGTCGAATGCCCTTCGAAGCTCCGGCGTCCAAGCGATTGGGCGGCTTCCCGCGGATTTTGGTCCTTCAAGCTCATTGTTGAGCGGTGCCTGTAGTTCCGCCGCATCGGGGATGAATCGTCGATAAAAATTTATCATCCCGAGGAAACGTCGGAGTTGCCTCACATTCCCGGGCTCGCGAAAATTCTTCACGGCGTCCACCTTCTCCTGTAAGGGCTTCGTCCCTTCCGCGCTTACGGCATAGCCGAGGAATTTCACCTCTGGCTTACCGAAAACACATTTACGTTAATCAGTACGCCGTACTCGCGCGAAAAGTCCGCGCGGATGACGCTCAAGTTCCTCCTCGGACGATGACGCCGCCAATATGTCATCGATGTACGCGTAACAGAAATCCAGACTTCTGGGAACCTCATCGATGAAACGCTGACAGGTTTGGGCCGCGTTCCGCAGGCCGAATGACATATAGGGGATTTCGAAGAGGCCGAAAGGTGTGGTGATGGCCGTCTTCGGAATGTCCTCCGGGTTCACAGGTATCTGGCTGTATGCTCGCACCAGATCGATGGTCGAAAACGGATTTCCCGGCGAGCGACTGCGCGAAGTCTTCGATGTGCGGCACGGGACAGCGGTCGGGGATAGTCCGCGCGTTAAGAGTGCGGTAGTCTCCGCACGGGCGCCACTCTTATCCCTTCTTCGGAACGAGGTGTAGGGCGGAAGACCAGCTACTCTCCGAAGGACGGGCTATTCCCCACCGCAGCATGGACTCGAATTCCGCTTTCGCAGCCTTCAGCTTGTCGGGCGCCAACCGACGAGGCTTACATGACACGGGCGGACCCGGCGTGGTCCGGATGTGATGCACAGTCGAGTGATGACGTTCTCCTGGCGTCCCGTCGGGCTTGGTGATCTCCGGAAATTCCGCTAAAATGCCGTGGAACCTGGAGCTGCCGAGGACCACTTTGACGTGCTCCGCCCACGCTGCGTCCGACGACTGAAAGGTTGGTCACTCCGTCGATGAGAGGTTGGCGTCGCACATCGATAAGCAAACCAAAAAAATGAAAGCAGGTCCACCCCGATGATAGGCTGCGAGACATCGGCGACGACGAAACGCCACATGAAATCGCGGCAGAGACCCAGATTCAGATGGAGGACCGTCCATCCATGTGTATGAATCACCGATCCGTTCGCCGCGAAGAGATGGGCTTGCTCCTGGCGTCCTTCACGCGCCCGCGGGGATAGACGGAAATGTGTGCACCCGTGTCGATGAGGAATCGTTCCTTTGTTGCGGCATCCGTCACGAAAAGGCGGCCAGGCGTAGGGCAGTGGTCATTAGCGGCATCTAGCGACTGCCCTCGGCGTTTCTCCGCTTGTAGGAGCATGGGGCACTTACTCGCCTGTGCACCAAACCGAGCATGATACCAGCAGATTTAACGATTTCTTTCTACTTGAAAAAGCTATCTATATTTGCTAAAAAGGGAATTAATGGTATTCAGAAGAAACTGAATAACATTTCGTTCCTTTTTGGGAACTTAGAACATATAAATATAGAAGCATCACCTCACACAAACCAACATGCAAACATGTATTTGTCATTTGAAGTCCAGGGAAAACTTCGCCGTATTCTCTGTATATTAACGAAATTCATGAATAATTTCCGTTTCTGCTGTAAGAAAGTGATAATTGCGTACCAACTCTATCAATAAATCAATACCTTCACGTAAAACCTCTACTCATCTGGCTGATATGCGGATATTTTGGCAGTCGCTCGGGTAATTTTGAGACTATTACAGTACACCCCTTCGTCGTTCACGTAAGGCAGGTACGTCGAACTGCCGGCTGCGCTTTTTATGCCTTAGCACGTCCCGAATGCGAATTTTCGTTTCGACTAAATCGTTAGATTTTACATAAATACAGGTTCCCGACTTACGAGCATCCGTACTTAGGAACGAAGCTCCATAAGGTATTTTAATAAATAGAGCATACGGTCGCCAACTCGCACGTACGAATGATTTTCTCTCGAGAATTAATTGCGACGGCGGAGTGTAACCTTCTGCGGAAGTGTTCTTCGACACAGTGGCCCGTTACGTTCTAAGTTACTTGTACGTCCGACGATCGGAAGGATAATGAAAGACAAAACGAATGTCTACAACAGTATTGTTTTCTACTATTATTCAGAGCAAATATAGATTTCAGTTTGTGGATTAAATAGGCATTTGTGGAGTGACTTGGGAATCTAACCACCAATTATAAAATATTGTCTACGGTTCCGAGTTCCGAACAAAAGACTAACTTTTGGAACGCAACCCGTTCCTAACTCGCCGACCTCCTGTAGGTACTTCATTTATGTGAAAAGGTAAAAAAAATTTCATAGCTACTATGGTACAGTATAACGAGTTTTCTAAATTGTGGTTATTTGTATAATAGACAATCTTCCAGAAAAAGTCTTATTTATTTACAACTCTGGGTCTCATTAAACAACTGTCATCCTAATGAGGCCCTGATGCATCTTCGAGTTTATCATGCCTGGCGAATGTTGTTCCAGATAAAAGTGAAAGGTAACGACACAAATCACTCGTTGAAACGAGGAAATCTAAGATCAGTTTACGTTCACTTGGGACGATACTGAAACTAATATAACGCGACAAATTCTACCGCATGATTATATAAAAATAATGAACTCAACACTTATGCAATAACATTTTTAAAATATAGCCTATTATGATGGATTGCCACTACGATTAACAGAACCACCCCGAGGAAGCGCGAAAAAAACTTCAATGGGGACTCTGAAAGAGAAATTAACCACAGTAACGTACTGGTCGAGTAAACAGGGCTTATCGAAAATGCTCGATGCCTAGGAGATGCAGGGTATTTATTTACAGTCCCAGTCATAATCGGAGATTTAAGTGATATCTAGAACCGTATAGGAAAATTGCGGGACCCGGTTCCAAGTGACCGGGCGAAGCCTCTTACGCGACAAAAAATTTTAATAAAGCAATCTCTTTCACTATGGCAGTGTTGATATTTCACCGATGTTTTTTAAATGCGTGGGCTCAATAACTACAACCGATTTTTTTGAGCGCGAGGCCTCTTAAGTACCGGGCCCGGCTCAGTCGCACCGTTGGCACTGCCATCACACAGACCCTGTTAATGTTTTACTAACAAAGGCGCGCACAAGCAGAAAGAAATGATAGATAGGAAAACGCGAGGTAGGTATTTTTAGCCGTCCGCTTTTTAGGGGCGTTTCGCTTCCAGCATGAGCGCCTATTCGGTTTGTCCGTCCGCATGTTTGTTCTCGACTTCTACCGAACGGATTTTCATTAAATCTGTTATTAACAACTTACAGTCAAAGATAATAGGAACACAAACGAATCACGTAAGCCAATCTGGGGTATCACTTTACTGGTAACAAAAATGAAATTTCCGTCATATCTCGTAAAGTATAGCTAGAACTAGTAAAATAGTGAGTTTCTTTTCCTATACAGTTTTATCGTAGGAGTAGCCGTTATCAAGAAAATCAAACAAGAATGTCTTAGTTCGAGTTGAACTTTGAAAATTTCTTGCATGGTTCTTCATTGCTGTTAACATGAACAATATCAAAAAATACGTTCAATTTTCCTACGTGTGCAATATTTTTGAATAGGAAGAAAATTATTTTTGATGAAGAAAAAGAACTTTAAAACGAATATGTATATCATACATTTCAAATACTCCATTGCATGAAATGCACCCATTTGTAATACGCTCTACACTTTCGTAACTTATTTTCTACTTATGAGAACTTCCTCTTCTATAGGTATATTAGCGCTTTCTGAATTTTTCACAACCCCATCACACCGGCTTATAAACTCTTGCAATGTCAGGAATTTATCGGAATTCAATCAAAATCTCAAATATCACTGGAATGCTTCAAAAATAATGAAATCAATATTTATTAATTGAAAATATTTGAATGAGGCAAAATTGCATCTACCGTTATCGTTACCTATAGTAAATTAAGCAAATTCATTCTAAAACTAAGACAAACATTGAATATTAAAAATGCCCAATACAAATAAATGAAAAACAAAATTAACAATACTTTCTAATTTTTAATTCCTATTTATTGAGTTGGAATAATTATAAATCGAAAAATCAAGTCACTTTACGACAGCCTAATTTTTATGTAAAATTACACTGCTATAAGAACAAGACTTCAAGAGGTCACCTACAGCTTGGACTGATCCTGTCTCCAAGTGACAGAACTAAGAAACAAGCCGAGAAAATGATTAAAGGAGAACTCGACTCAGTATAATAAAATTGCATTTCAGTACATTTAGTGGGTTTACATGAAGAATTATTACGCTCCCAATTATTTAAAAAGTATAAAAAATATTTGTTTAAATTTTAGTGTGTTTTAAACATGATTTCCGGAAGAGATTGAATGTTGAGACCAAAATGTTAAGAGTTAAACTCTGACGTCCGTGCATTTAAATCAGGCATGTAAAACTCAAAGAGATTCCAGAGTCGCATTAAAGCGATGGATGTTATAGAAGGGCCGCATTAGGATTGCAGTTACATTATAAGAGTAAGATTAGGAAAAAAATGATTTATTCTAGAAGACTGGACGCCTTTTTTGGCATTAAAAACAGCAATTTATGAAACATGTTATATACGATCTCAATAACAATGACAGAATGTTGTCCTTTTCATAAAAATAAAGCATTTATATAAAATATTGAGTGCTTTAGTTCAATCAAATGAGTTTTTGGGATGTAGTTAGGGAAAGAAATGGACTCATGTGGCCCACAGTCTGCCAGTTTGACATACCGGTTTTAAATTAAAAACTCACTAAATTCTTTCATACACATCATATAACAAACTAAATGCATCTAAGAATAGAAAGGAGGAAACACAAATCTAATCACTTATATATAAAGTCAACACTAGTTAATATCTTTTCCTTTTCTCTCTGCTTCAACTACTTACCATCCGAATGGACACTGTAATAAAACAAAATATGAACGTGATGTGAACAAAATGAATCTGAAAAGTTATGTGAAATAAAATCATAAGACAAAAAATTATTGGATAGATTTTGTTTACCTTTCATTATGGCCAACTACCAAGGTCAGGATAATTCCATAGTCTGGCATGACCTATTTCCCAAGGGCTTGCACTATATTAACTTTTCTATTTCATCTGTTGTATCGCTTAATTTCCCTCCAAATTGTTTGTCTTCCTCTATTACCCATTTCAAGAATTGTTAATGTGGGTTTGGTTCAGCATTTCCCTACCTTTTGAACTCTGGGGACCACTTCAGCAACCCTTCCAAGCCCTGCGGTCCACCTCATTTCTTACGCTAACCTACTTACTGTATCTATGTTTAAGAAAAGGAGTTACATGGTTACGTATTTTATTTGACCATTTTGAAATATATTACACATGCTTCAGTATGTTTGACGATCACCTGATTACCTTTGTTTTATTCAAAGAAATATTTTCAACATTTGTGCAGGAAAAATTTTTTAAATATGAAATAATTTTACAAACTTAATTAATAACAACATTCAATATGTTATAGTGTAAACGAAATACTAAGTGAAATGTTTGAAATTTGCATTCCACAGTCAAGTATGGGGGTGGTTCTGTAATGGCTTGGGGGTGTATGTCAGCGTATGGAGTTTAATATTTAGAATATATTGAAGAGACAGATTCAAGCTTGTAGACATTTTAAAAAAGAATTTGAAAGAGAGTGCTATAAAAATGAGATTGCTAACACATTCAACTTTTATGAAGTCAATGACACAAAATGTCTTTATATTTTATAAACGATCCAGGTTCCCTCATCCCACTTCCAACTCAAATCGGCTATTTGATGTTTGGGTAAAGCTGGTTGGGGATCCTAACCTACTCTCCATGGACCGAATAAAACTATAAGAATAAAAGAATTTGCCTGAATCATTTCTGCTGCTGCCAAGGGTTATTTTAATTGGGTATCAACATGTTTTTTATTCACAGAAACAGCTAACACTTCTATTTAACTATTATTTTTCTAATGAAGAAAATTGAAAATGTTTTTAAATTATTGATGTGTAATTTCTGATAATTATTCTTGAGGAGAATAACGTTTGGAGCAATCATTCATTGATCTGTATGGAGGCAGGGAACGCGAGGTTTAGTTTTGGTGTAGACGTAGTTATATCTGCTCTAATTGTTTGAATTTGTGATGATTTCACTCTTTTTTGCTGTTAATCTTTTATTTAAATTTATTTATTTTATTTATTTTATTTATTTATTTATTCTAGAACGTGATAAACTCAGGTAATTTGATAACAACAATAAACAGTTCCCCACCCAATAGCTCCTCTTCTTCCAACGTCTAAATTAATCAAGTCCAGTAAGCGCAGTTGAAAAAGATTTAATTTATGAAAATATTTTTAATTTCATTGTTTCTTTATTCTTAAGTTATTTTGAGCATTTTAATAACTTTTATATTAATTTCGTTGAGATAAATAGTTGTATGTATAGATAGATGTATGCAGGTATGTTATCCAGCTCACGCTAGTCGTTTGTAACAAACGACTTGCGCAACCCGGACCGGGTTGTCTGCACGACATATTGCATACATCTATCTTTGAAGTTCGAAACACAAATTTATTTTTTCCTTTTTAGTGCAAAAAAATAAGTTATACATTTAAAATACTTATTATATAATTTATTCATAATTTAATATTGTTGTATTAACATATTAGTAATGTTATTTTATCTTTATAGAACGTGAAGGGAGACTTTTTCCCGAGATGCGGGAACGTATCCCCCGATTATAACATGCAAGTATATGGAAAAACGGCATTCGACACTCGAATAGTCGAGATTCGAACATGTTTTCAGGAACGCATCCCCAACGGAGTCGCCTGTATAGCAGTTTCCCAACAGAGGAGCAGCGGAAAGTGATTAAATAAATAAATTAACAATTTAGAAATGAGGCTAGATCATTAAGTCAACAATTTCTCTCTAATAAATTGATAATGATGTAGCACTAAGGAATGAAAACATTGCGATACAGTGGGTTCCACTTATTAGAATCAAGTCGGGAATCTGTTATTTGACTCAATTAAATGGCTGATTCAATAATCCGGAGTCTGCGTATTTTAGTTATGGCAAATAAGAAAATGTTAGAATAAAGTTCATATCTCTTTCGTATATAAAAATTTCATGGTTATGCTAATTTTTTAGAGATATAATATAAGAAAGTTTATAACAAATAAAATTTTAAAAGCAAATTTCACTTTTCATATTATGACAATGTCATCTTCTATCAATAGGAGCTTCAACAATGTCATCATCTGTCGAATTCAATCTACTGAACTCTTCCTCAACTTCCTCCTCTTCGGTTTTCATTTCTGCTCGATGTGATGAAAATCTGCTTTTCCGTAGCATTTCGGAACTTTAGGTGTACAACCCTGAATTCATTCATTGCCGCACGATTCAATAAACTGAAATAAGTGATTCCAATAATGGGAGGTTTTTTAAAACGTTAGATATAAAATGGTTTTGGTTTTACGGTTTTGATTCAATAAAGCGGCTGATTCAATTAACCATTGATTCTAATAAGTGGAACCCACTGTACCAATAAAAATATAAAATCTTTTTTCAAGTTGAAGATGCCATGAAATTCTACAGAAAGTTGGAAAACACTGCTATACAGTATCTGCAAATGATGGTCTGGTCAGTTTTTAAACTCTAATACAGAGGATTCAACATGCATACTACAAGCTTATTTAGAAACTGAACAATAGAGAATATGGGAACCAAGACTTCTTTTAGCTATGCAATTCATTTTCTGTTGCACGTGAGAGAATTAGAGTAAACATTGAGACAAGTAACGCACATCAGTTAATGCTAGTTAGATCACAAAGTACAAATTAAGATCATTCCCTTTAGGCTTTTATCTAAATAGGAGTTTTCTTAAATTCGATGTCATCTTTCTTTGTGGAGAATATGGTATATTCCACTGATGGCAGTTTTTGCTTGCTTACCAAAATTACAAAATTTGGCTTCTCATTAACCTACTATTAATTGAAAATCCACCAAAAAGAAATAATTTTATGGTTTAACCATGATCATTTTTTCTCAGACTAGAGTTCAGAAAACAATGCATTGATTACATAAAATTCAAGTTATCTAAAAAGATACATTGCCCAAGATCATTTATGAACAGACTACAATTATGGAGCAACTAGCTTCTCGACCCTGGGCAAAAGGTTATTATTATACAGTTATTTATCTAAATAGTTGCAATCTCGCTGGAAATAGCTTTTTATATTTAGTCAGAAATGGAAAAATATTAAGTAGACAGCAAATAAACGATTTTTTGCTGAGTGCCAAACAAACTCATCTCACATACCTGAGGTGGCACGCATGCCATAGATTTGCCATTCACGGTAAATTTTAATCCAAATCCTGATTTTCATGAAAATTCAAGTCATTTTACTTTACTATTTTTTTGACAATTCTTCAATCAATTCCAACAGAAATAAAAAAATAATTCAACTAACATTTCCAAAGATAAATAATTACTATAAATTTCGTCTACATCGATCCTGATAAAAATACAAGCCGTATTTAAGTGTAAATTTGGTCAGCAATACTTTATTTGAAGCAATGGTAATGTTCAGATTAAAAAAGTAAATTAACCACGTCAAACAGGAATTGCAGTGTGCATGAAATCCCTCAAGAAATTTCTCAACTTATGGCTTCATATCATGAAAGTCTCATTGTCTTTCTGTGCATTTCTCCTAGCATGTCTGTTGATTAAGTACAACTGAAATTGAAACATTCATATTGTAGTATTTTACAAGATACAGTAAACCCTTGCAGTTCTCAAGGAAACATAGTGAACAACAAGACCTTGATTAAATGAGAAATAGGGAGTAAGGGACTTGGGTTAGCAGCACCTATTTTTGTTAAGAGATCACCTTTTGTGACAAACATATACATAATCCTAAAATCAGGAATGGATGATTAACTAGTTATCTATAATATAATCTAGACACCATCATCTCACTGCATGACACTTTTGCATTGGTTCAAATTCCTCTAATCACATTTAAACTTAATGAATAAACACTTTGTTATTATTAAAGTAGTTTATAAAGAAGCAAAATCATTAAATGTTTAAATTTTATTATAGTGTCTTTGATTAAACTAGCTAACAGAGGAATACAAAATGAAACACAGTAGAAGTATTGTTGTTCAATTCTGTTAATAGAACTGCTGAGAATTTTGAAGTATGATATGTTGTTATACATGCCTCAGCTCTGCCTATTTAAATACAAATTTGAAGTTTTTCTTAAGGAGGCTTTATACGAAGGTGATTGGTGTCAGTGATCTGATTTGACGGCAACTGAAGTTGCCAACAAATCACTGTCACCAATGTATTTATATCAAAGCAACTGATTTTTGATGGTGATATTTTATTTATTTTTCCCTAGTATCAAACATGTCCTAAAGCGAAGAGGATATATTCCTTTACTGCACATTACGATGGCAGCGTCGCCGTAGTAAGCAGAATGATAGAAGATTTAGTATTCACCCACTTAATATTTTTAATTTGCCACATAGCTCTTTTATATTAAGTCGCGAGTTAAACCAACGACCTAAAAATTTTCACTTGTTTTAGCGAGTGAGCAAAGAAAAAGGAGACAGGGATTACTGTTTTAATAATACGTTTTTGGAAAGCTTTACCCAATGTTCTACGTATATGAACTCGTATTCAAACACCATTCTTGAAATTGCCTACACTCCAGGGGCAAAAAAATGGGTGTACCTGTTTAGCTGATCTGAAAACTTGTAACTTTATCCAAAAGTAAAAACAAAAAGTACGGCTTATAAAGAAGTATTGGACCCTACATTTTAAAATAATATTATTAAAATTTACTTAAATTTGTATGGCTTTTAAAAAAAAGTAAAATGTTAAGGAAAACGTTTTTAATAATAAATAAGAAACCTGCTAATATATTCATAATAGTAATAGCTATTTTGTTTAATTACGGTGTTGAAAGTTTCAGCGTTCACATACAAGAATTAAATTTTTACAATTTTTTCACTTAGGAAATATCGTGTCTAAACTGCCGTTATCTGCGTGGCTTTCGGAAAAGAAAATTTTTAGTATGCAAAATTTGACAAGCATAGATTATTAGGCTAAAGTTCAGGCTTTGAAAGTGTCTTTGCTTTCCTTACAGCATAAGCGGTAGCAAAATTATAGACACTGGAAGTTTACGTGACTATATTTTTGAAGGTAATAATAGGCGACTGGCATGTAACTAGAATCACAGGTGATCGGCAGGAAAAGTCACTCAGTGAATAGAGTTGCAGAGTCGCTTCCAAGTTGCGTCAGAATCACATATCCGTCAACTTGGTATAAATGGCTCCATTTAAATGAATGTGTTGTCCAAGAGCAACTGAAGTTACCTTAAAATCACAATCACATCACCGTCACCAATCACCTTGTAATAAAACCTCTCTTAGAGTATTGAACCTCTTTGTATGAATTCCTAAATCAGATGACTTTCTTAGAACATATCCTTATCTCATTCTTTCATTTCAATGTTTATGATTCACTGCATTGATTGTTTCATGAGAGTTGAATTTTAATCTATGAAACTACCCTTACAATGTTAAATCAAGCTTAAGAAAAAGACCAAAACATTCAATTGAAACCGACAAACAACGAACAAAAACAATGGCAAATCAAGCTGTAAGAAAATGAGCAAGGTATGTTGATGGCATAAACTAACATAATACAAAATGCTTAATTGGAATATTCAAATGTAACAAATTACAAATGTTGCACTTTCTGGATGATTTGAATGTTCATAATTCTCCTGCAAAATTGTACTTAATTTCCAAAAAGAATAACAAAACATCTAAATTCAAATCCTAAAGTTACTATTTAACAATGGCTAGAATTGAGGCACAAAAACGGCACTGGGACAGGCATGTCTAAGTTCTCAATGGTATCTATTTTCCTAAAAAGTCAGTCTCATATGCATTGAATACTAGCTGGAGCTTATATTACCATTCTTCTATGATGCTCTTGTTAAAAATAATAATGGGATTTTAGGCAAGCCCATTTGAAAAAGATGCTTTTGAATCAATGCAACAGCTTTTGACTAAACATTGGTCAGTATGGAGGCATTTTTAAATTAGATCAAAATAAATGAATTGCAAACCCTGTAAACTGCATAAAGAAAGGGTTAACTGCACATTTAATTCATTAAATGTTATTTTAATACTAAAAAGTCAGTCTCATATGCATTGAATACTAGCTGGAGCTTATATTACCATTCTTCTATGATGCTCTTGTTAATAATAATAATGGGATTTTAGGCAAGCCCATTTGAAAAAGATGCTTTTGAATCAATGCAACATCTTTTGACTAAACATAAGTCAGTATGGAGGCAGTTTTAAATTAGATCACAATAAATGAATTGCAAACCATGTAAACTGCATAAAGAAAGGGTTAACTGGACATTTAATTCATTAAATGTTATTTTAATATATACCCTTTCTTTTCAACTAGTTCAAAATTTACCTATAAGCAAGTCAAACTCTTAGTAACATTCCTTATAAAAAGACTGGCATCTAAATGGATTTTTGAAGCCACCACACTGTCCTTGGATAACAATATTTAAAGATATTATTTTATCGTAGTTTTTATATCTCAATGTGTTTTGTTTGACTTTAGTTTCAACAAACCTGTCCTGCTAACCATTAATGATGATAGCTGGGTCCCTGAGGAAGGAATTATTATGAATAAACATATTTGGAATAAGATTATTACCTGCATGCCATTCAAATTTTAGTCCCCACTTAATGTGGCATTCTAAGCTAACAAAATTTATAAAAGCCTGAAAATTTCTTCACCTCCAGTGCAGCTTTCCTTTCCTCCTCTGCTGTTGACAGATTCTGAAAAAATAATCAAAATACATAATTAATTAAAACTGACAGCCTTACTAACTCATTGCTAGCATAAAAGCAAGGAATACTAAATTAATTTATATTGAACAGGAAAAACATATGCTGTAGTCATGTTTATCGAATTTATTATGTCTGAATAATCACATTACTGTTTCAATACCATTAAAAATTGTTGTTTTATTATATTCTGAACCATCTCCTGAGAACCTTTTGCAAAACACTGTTTGATACATAAACAATTAAAAATAAGCCTCTAATATATATGCATAACATTTTTTCAGTCTAGGTGTACAGTTATAATTTTCAAATCTCAGTAACAACCATCCCAAACTACTTCATGTCTCAGTGGTAAATTTAATGCAAGTCAATATTCAAACCAGTGCTCGAAATCAGCCGGAATGCTTTTCTGGCTGGTCATACGAACTGATGATACCCTTCCGTTTTGTCAGACATTTATAAATGCTGTCCCTTATAAAAAGCATTCCGTTTTGTAAAAATTTCCGTTCTACTACCAATACAAGTGTTCCATTGTGTAACATTTTCCATTTCAAGCATAGATTCAAACAGCGTTGGCTCTCTTAAACGTTAACAACAATAGGTCATTTTATTTCCAAACTATTTTATCAGTTTCCCAACTTAAATTTTCTACTACCATGGAAATCCTTTCAAACGTTAATTGGCTGAGAATAAGAACTTCCTCTTGATTGAAAAGTGTAGCTGACATAGCTAAATTATTTATCAATCTTAATCAGATAATTTGATGGAGCAATGCTAAAACCACATGGATTTTAAAATTAACTTTTTCATGGGACTCCACAGTGATACTCAAATTCAAGAACAACACTAAAAAAATACTTGCCTCCAGTATCACCAATAGCCACAGTAAGGTTACAAAAAAACGTGCATTTAAGCTACAAAAAATCCATCTTCAGTGGTAATACACCATCGGTTAATTTAGCCGAAATGTACATCTGTTTTTTTATAACCTTGTTGGGGATATTGGAAATACCTCCCACATAGCATCATATGTCTCAGAAACGTCTCATCTAAGTCTCCTGGGACATCGACAGCGCAAACATCTCAGAGAAGTCTTCTGAGATATCAACTGTGGAATATCTCAGAGATGTCTCAGAGCCATGCAAGTCATGTCTTGTGTTGGCAAAATGTGAAAAGTATAAGTAATAAATCTATTAATGTATTGCAGAGATTTTAAAATATTTATTTTCTATGAGATTTTTTAATGTACCTGCAATCCTGGGAATATTACATTCCCTGATAAAATTGAATAAAAGATAATATTTTTAAATTAGATGATTTTGTGGAAGGGAATACTCTCCGAGACGTTGCTGAGAAGTCACAAATTTATAGTATTTATACTCGTCAACTTACCGTAGTATATTTTTATTTCATTTAATGTATATCTCGAATTTTTGTTAAATTGTAAATTACAATTAATAAAAAAGCTTACTATGTACTAAATTGCTTATTACCCAATAATGAGAATGTCTCAATCGAGACAATTTTTCTCTTATTATTAAAAACACTACATTATTTGTATTATAAATTGTTGTAAATAACACTTTATGTTCAATGTATTTTTCCATCTGGAAATTTGTATTTGATGAAGGGCGTTTTCCCGTTAAATAAAATAAAAACTAAGTTATGCTATTATGCGAGAGTTAAAATTCTTTGTTGGTACGTAGTCTACGCCATCGCTTAATGAACGGTTGGTATTGCTGTTAATTCCGGGAATCACTGGGAATTGCAACTTGAAATAGATTTGAACGTGGATGCACGTGGATGGGTTCAAACGTGGTCGAAGAAGAAGACAGTTTAGAGCTTTAATTGAAGACTTTTCGATTTAACTTTCCATTTTGGGGTAAGTATTAGATGAAAATTATTTTTATGTTAGTATCATTAAAAGTAAACTTACTATTAGTAATATGTCTGTGTTTTGTTTTAATATGTGTGTATAACGTGTATATGAACTCCATGATATGATTGGTAGCAATACAGTAATAACATAAATACCATGATTCATTGCGATTTGAGTGTGTTGGTTTGATAATCAGAGGTTCAGAGTCGTGTGATTTTAGTGTTTTTGTGCATTTCATACTATGGCTAGTCATTCTAGTGAGAGGAAAAAGCCATATGCTGTTAGCAGTAGACATTTGAGAAGACTATCAAAAATGCTACTGCAGAAACAGAGAACCTTTAGGCTGCGGGCGTTTTTCCACGGCGGAAACTGGCGTCAAGATAACGCTACAAAATAGGTCTTATGTTTCCTTATTTACTCTGTGAATGCAGATACGTTTTCCAAAAGTTTTACGGGGGAATACTCACCAGAAGGGTATTTTAGGACAGATTTTTCTTCTGAGAGTAATGATGGGATTAATGTTGATGAACTTGTGACCACATATGAAGAATACACCAGAGGCAGCGAGAGCGGCGATTGAAGCACATCGACTGAAAGTGAGAATTCTGATCATTCTGAAACTATTTTAGATGATTGTTTAAATGACGTGAACGGGAATAGTTTTCAGAATCAACTTGCCCAATGGTGTGTGCAGTACAATATTCCATTGAACGCCACCACTGCTCTGATCAAAGTTCTGAAAAACGTCGGCGACATATGGGAATTATCTCCCTTACCCGTTGACTCCAGAATGCTACTCAGGACGCCAAAAACTACGCACCTTAAATCTGCTAATCCAGGCCAGTATCTGCACATGGGAATTGAAAATGCATTGCTAAACATTTTGCCACAAACTGAAGTGAATAAAGTTCAGTTATCTGTTAACATTGATGGATTGCCACTGTCGCGATCTTCTAACCAAAGTCTATGGACTATTTTAGGTTCTATTTCAGGGTTTGATGAATGTTTTTTAATCGGTGCCTATCATGGGATTAAAAAGCCCAATGATGTTAATGTATTTTTAGAAAATTTTGTTAATGAAGCAAAAGTTTTAACTGAAAAGGGGATTTCATTTAATAATAAACTACTGCAGTTTTGTGTTAGCTATTTTGTTTGTGATGCACCAGCAAAATCTTACATTTTGTGTGTAAAAGGGCATAGCGGCTATTCCAGCTGCACAAAATGCATGATTGAAGGAAGCCATAAGAGAGGGAGAGTATGTTTTCCAGGGGTTTCCCACAACAGCAGGACTGAGGAGGACTTTCTTAATCAGAAAGATTGTGATTACCACATCAGAAGAACAGCGTTGTTGGATATCCCCAATATGAAATTTATTAGTGGCTTTCCTTATAACTACATGCATCTGGTGTGCTTAGGTGTGATGAGGAAGTTGCTAAATTTGTGGATTTCAGGTGACTTATCTTATAGGGTAAGATTTTCAAACACTGAAAAGATATCACTTAAGCTGGCAGAAATCAGTTTATATGTACCTCAAGAATTCTGCAGAAAACCTAGGTCTTTGAAGTATATTAAACTATTTAAAGCAAATGAATTCCGTCAAATTTTATTATATACTGGACCTATTATTTAAAAAATATTTTAAGGGATGACGTATATGATCATTTTATCACTCTTCATGTGACCATTCGTCTTTTGTGCAGTGGAAGTTAGAGTGAATTGCTCAAACTACTCCAATGATTTATTAGAGCATTTCAATAAGTCTTTCACAATCATATATGGAGAGCATAAGGTATCCCACAATGTGCATGGATTGTTGCATTTAGCCGAAGATGTGAAGAATTTGGGAGCATTGGACACCTTCAGTGCTTTCCGGTATGAAAACTACCTGCAGCAAATCAAGAAAAAAATAAGGAAAGCAGATAAACCTCTGCAACAAATTGCCAGGAGATGTGCTGAATATTCATTGCATGTAAAGAGACCTTTTGGATTACCCTCCACAGGTGATTTATTGCCCAAAGAGGAGCACTCAAATGGTCCTCTAATAAAAGGATTCCGTTCTCCTCAATATGCTAAGATTTTATTTAAAAATTACACCATTGATACCAAGCACTTCAAAGACAGTTGCATAATGCTAGAGAGCGGTGAAATACTTATTGCAAGAAACATAGCATATTCCATTTGTGATAAATGTTTATATTTCATTGGTGCAATTTTTCAAGAGAAACAAGAATTGTATACAAAACCATGCAGCTCCAGGCTTTTAGATATTTACACTGTATACAAATTG
This sequence comes from Uropetala carovei, assembly GCA_036926305.1. Lineage (NCBI taxonomy): Eukaryota > Metazoa > Arthropoda > Insecta > Odonata > Petaluridae > Uropetala > Uropetala carovei. Next base: position 22,103,257 of record JAXCHB010000011.1, read on the forward strand.
CAGGAGAAAGATTTAAAGGCATTCAAATTAAACAGCATAAAAAGCAAGTATTTTGTGATGCCTCTCACAAAAAATAAGTTTGTAACCGTCCCCCAACTTCACGCAGAGCTATAATCAGGCATAGGCCGATTACTTAAATTTTAGGTAAGTATTTTGTGGTATTAATCATGACAGGGTACTTAGTAAATCATGCAAGGGAACTAAAATTGGCCAAGGAATTATCACAGATAAATATTTTAATGTAGTTTACCCTTTAACTTAGTTAACTGTTGTCATTTTTGAGGCCAGGAAAATATTTTAAATGCTTAGTAATTATTTTTAATCTTATTACTTCACATTTTTAAAGAAATTATTTATAATTTCCTCTGCTAATTTCATGGTTTGATTGGTTAGAATTATTCCATATATTTCCTTACAAAATTTAAAGTTGCAATTTTCTTTCAACATATGATCATTTACTCTGTGTCATTTACTAGATGTGGAGGAATTTTTAAAGTTTGCTGATTGAATTAAACTATTCACAGATTGTTTTTATCACAACAGGAAATATGTAGACTGCAAGAAGTTTTTGCATTGTGGAATTTGAAGATGGAGTGCAGCTTTTACCAAGGAAATGGATCTTGGAATCGGAAAAGAAAGCATACCGGCCAAAGTTCACCAACACTAAATCTTATTGTAAGCCGGCAACAGGTGGCAGCCCTGCTTTTGGGTGCGGCGGGCGCTGCGCTTTTGTCGGGTGCCGGGGCTCGCTTCGCGGTGTAAAAACAAGGAAAGAGGGCGCGAAAACTCTCGTGACGAGTAGAGGTGGGATAGCGACAATTTTCACTGTGTTGAAGACAAGAACGCTATTTTCTGGGATTGTATTGATTTTTTGGTCGTTTTCTACGTTGGACTTATGGTTTCTCTTAATGTGATACACCTTTAACCCGTAAATATCCCGCTGCGAAACTCGGTCAGTACACTTTATAGTTTGCGTGTGTTGTGTTTTCTTAGGAGTGACAGTGTACCCGTCCGCTTATCGGGTATAGAAATTGCTTCCCTATACCTCTTCCTCTCACTTGCGGTCCGCTACATTGGTGGCAGCGGTGGGATGTGTTTGTGAGAGGTAGAGGAGCCTTCGAGTCATGGGGGCGGAGATGGATGCATTGCGTGCGGAGCTTGAGGGGATGCGGTTGAAGCAGGCCGAGATGGAGGCGGCTATGCAGCGGAGCGGAGCGGCTGGTCTGGCGGGGTCCGCCCTGTCATCGGTTAGGGGCTTGGATTTATGTAGAGAGATCGGCGAATGGAAGGGAGACGGGAGTGATGGCCTCTCAGCCGTACACTATATTGAGAGATTTGAACTGGTGGCCACACAAGGGGCGTGGCAGGATATTACGAGGATCAACCTCCTGCGATTGCGGCTGAGGGGGGAAGCAGAGCGGTACGCGCAGAACCATCCGGAGCACTTCCAGGTTACCAGTACTTGGCAGAAGACGAAGGAGGCGTTCTTGGCTAGGTTCACGGACAAGTCCAACGAAGTGGTGCAGCTTCAGTTGCTACTTTCGACGACCAAGCTGGCCGATGAGGGCTACAAGGCCTATGCGGATCGGTGTATAGCCGAGGGACGGAAGGCCACCGTCCGGTGCGCCACCAAAGAACGGCAGTTAGGAGCAGATGAAGCTATGACAAAGGTCACCTTTGGGGTGTTCGTACGGGGCCTGGACAGAGACATGCGCACAGCGGTGGCAGCTGGAAACGAGACAACGATTGAAGGAGCCCTGGGACTGATCGAAAGAGTGTGCCAGCTGAGAGGAGGCCCGGCTAACCTTAGGACTAACCAAGGACCCCAGTTTACGGCCACACGCGTGGGGCAGGTTTGTGGGTGTACCCCGGCGGGCAGGGGCGGCCCCTGGGCCGATGATCCTGGGTCAGATGAAGGGGGCGAAGGCTTTGACGAGTTAACCTTGGAGCGGAAGGTACGGCTGTTGAAGGGGGAATCACAAGGAGGTGGTACCCGACGGGGGGGAGAGGTCCGTCGCGACGTCCCTGGCGCACCCTATACGCTCTGCCCCAGGTGTAGGAGTGGATACCACTGGGCTAGGGACTGCCCGGCGGGAAGCCGCAGCCCTCCCAGGGAGAGACAATCGGCCGGCCGGAACACTCCAGCGTTTCGGTGTAGGACCTGTGATGGTGCTGGCCACATGGCCAACCGATGCCCCTCGACTCGATGCTACCGGTGCGGTGCAGCTGGACATGTTAGAAGGAGCTGCCCGGAGAATACACCGGGTCACTTAGGCGGACCCCAGGGAGGCGGGGCCCACCAAGGCCGATCCAGCCCGGAGCCGACGGGACGCAGGTCCCCAAACGCGAGAGACTTCAGGAACCCTCCGGCCTGAAGTTTAATGAGAGCAGAGGAGGGCGTGTGGGGGTAGCGTCTACCGCTTCGGGACAAGGAAACCCAATTATTGTGGAGGCGACATTTGGGGGGCGTTACCCGCAGGGTAATTGTAGATACCGGAGCGGATGTGACGTTGCTCAACGAGGCTGTGCCGAGTGTCAGACTGGAAGGCGGCGGAGGAGAGACCATAAAGGGAGTGACTGGCGAGACCAGGAAAGTCCGGGGAAAGCAGCTGGTGAGCATCCGGGTGGCAGGGACCACGTTGGAGCATGAAGTTTGGGTCGTCAAACTGGACTGTGGGGTAGACGGCATACTCGGCCTCGATGTACTGAGGCGAGCAGGGATTATTATAGATGCTCAACAGGGAGTGGTGAGGGTGGCTCAACCTATGCAAGTAGGGACAGTGGAACCCTGCTCCTCCCCTGGCGTGACGGTGGCTAAGTGGGTGCGAGTAGCAGAGGAGAAAAACACCCTACACATGCCTCCAGCCAGGATTGTACCTACGGTGGAGGAGGACGAGCGGGCCGGAAGATCCGCAAGTGGTGTTGTAGCTACGGATGGTGAGGACGGGAGGGCTCCTTCTGCGAGTGAGGGGGCTGAAGTGAGATTGAAGGAAAGTGTCCGCCTTGATCCTTGGAGTGAGGCACTTGTGAAGGGCCGTGTTCACTCGAGTTCCCTGGGTGAGTGTTTTATTGTTGAACCGCATGAGCTGCGCGAATCGGGAGTACGAGCTGGCAGGACGCTCGTGAGGAGGATGGGCGATATTGTATGGTCAAAGCTAATTAACCTCAGTAACGTCCCAGTTATGATGCCGAAGGGCTGCCAAATTGGTGAAGCCGTCGCTGTGGAAACTACGGAGGGGATCCCCCCTGCACGAGTGGGGTTGACAACCGTAGGGGACAAGGAAGGAACATTTGAGGGAGAATTGGCAGAGAAGCTGGCCCACCTACCCATGGATTTGAGGAGGCCTTTGGAGAGAGTCCTGCGGGGGTATGCGGACATCTTGGGTGAAAGTGGCGTCGGACCATTGAATTGCACGGGTCTGGTGGAACACAGTATTGTCACCGGGGAGGCTCTACCGCTGGCCCGGAGGCCCTACAGGATCCCGTACCACCTGCAGGCGGAGGTGAAGCGGCAGGTCGATGAACTACTGGCCAAGGGGGTGATCGCCCCCTCGACGTCACCCTGGTCTGCTCCGGTCGTACTGGTTAAAAAGAAGGCCAGGGAAGGAGAGCCGGCCAAGTACAGGTTCTGTACAGACTTCCGGGGGCTGAACGCTGTCACCCGGGCGGATAGTTATCCCCTCCCTAATATTAATGAGACATTAGACCGGCTTGGGCAGAGTCAGTGGTTCAGCACGCTTGACCTTGAAAGTGGATATCATCAAATACCTATACGTGCAGAGGATCGAGACAAAACGGGGTTCAGTACGACGGAGGGACACTTTGAGTACCGGAGGATGGCCTTTGGACTGGCCGGGGCGCCCGCCACCTTTCAACGGTTTATGGACGGGATCCTGAGTGGTATCAAGGGAACGGAGTGTTATGTTTACCTCGACGACGTGGTGGTATTTGGCGAGAGTCCGGAGCAGCACCATGAGCGGCTGGACGCAGTACTTCAGAGGCTGAGGGCCGCGGGCATGAAGGTCAATTTAACCAAGTGTCACTTCATGAAGCCGGAGCTTGTGTATCTCGGACACCTCGTTACTCGTACAGGGGTAAGGCCAGACCCTGCCAAGGTCACCGCCATAGAACACTACCCTCGCCCGAGGACGGTGAAGGAACTGAGGGCATTCCTCGGCCTATCCGGCTATTATAGACGGTTTGTTTCTCATTATGCCGAGACGGCCCGACCGTTGACCGAGCTCACAAAGGCCGATGTCCCCTTCGATTGGACCCCAACGCGATTATCAGCGTTCGAAGGTCTCCGCAAAGCACTGACTCAAGAACCTGTGCTTCGTTACCCGGACTTCCGAGAACCCTTCGTACTGGCTACAGACGCGTCTGGGGTGGCCCTGGGAGCCGTGCTCTCTCAAAGGATAAGTGGCGTTGAGAGACCAGTAGCATATGCCTCCCGACAATTGAATCGAGCGGAAAGCAACTATTCCACAGTGGAACGAGAATTACTTGCCGTAGTCTGGGCGACGGGGTATTTCCGTTGCTATTTGTATGGAAGGCCTTTTGTGGTCGTCACCGACCATGCTCCGCTGCGATGGTCCCTAAATATAAAGGATCCTTCATCCCGACTGTGCAGATGGCAGATGAAACTCGCTGAATTTTCATACACGGTCGAATACCGGCCGGGACGGAAGCACGTGAATGCAGATGCGCTCAGCAGGGCAGTCGGCGTGATAAGGAGTTCGACCGGGGACCATGCCCTAACGAGAAAGGAGTTTTATGAGGCTCAATGCCACGATCAGTTCTGCCAGCAGAGAATCGCTGGTCAATCGGGGCCGCCGTTCCTGACGGACCTTGAAGGAGTACTGTACTACGTTGAGGGTAGCCAGTGGCGGATTGTTGTTCCCATTGGGCTCGTTAAGAAGGTCTTGCACATGCTGCATGATGAGCCCTACGCGGGGCATGGTGGCATCGACCGCACTATAAAGAGAGCTGAGCAGCAGTTTTATTGGACGACCCTTCGGCGTGATATAGAGACGCATATACAGCGGTGTGTGGAGTGTGTGAAGAGGAGGAACCCGCCCAGAGTACCGCTCAGCGAACCCTATCCGGCAACGAGGCCTGGAGAAATGGTCGCAATGGACGTCGTGGGGCCACTACCAACCACAAGCCGTGGTAACCGGTACCTGCTCACGTGGGTGGATCATTTCACCCGGTACGCCGAAGCGGAGCCCCTTCGAGACGTCACGGCCGGGGTGGTGGCCCGGATATTCGTGGAGAGGTTTGTGACGCGCCACGGTGCTCCCGAAGTACTCTTGACGGACCGAGGCACCAACTTTACATCCGCCCTCTTCGGGAGCACCTGCCGAATCCTGGGCGTCACGAAAATACAGACCACCGCATACCGACCATCGGCCAATGGACGTGTTGAGAGGTTCCACCGGACGCTTGTAGATAACATGGTTCATTATGTTAACAGGAGTGGAACTGACTGGGACAACTGGGTCCCCCCTGGCGTTAGCTGCCTATCGCAGCGCCACACATCGAGCCACGGGATACACGCCAAACTATCTAACATTTGGCCGGGAAGTGGCCGTACCCTTCGATTTTGATGTCAAACCACGCACTGCGGAAGGTGGGGTGGATAACTATCCCGAGCTGGTGCGCCAGCGACTCGAGGAAGCTTACCAGGATGCCAGGGTGCGCTCGCGAAGGCTGGAGCAAGCGAACGCTAACCGTATCAACAAACACCACCAAATGAGGACCCTGAGCGTAGGGGATTTGGTGTTCATGAAGAACCCCATTATCCCAGTTGGTCGAGCCAAGAAGTTTGCACTCCCCTGGCAGGGCCCCCACCGAGTTATAGGACAGAACGGACCAGTCAATTATATTATCAAGAGGACTGACGGCAAGACTGAAACTGTGCATGTGGACAGATTGAAGTATTGTCACGATGAAGCGGAGCCGTTGCCCGAGGAGGTAGAAGACGTGGAAATGTGGGAAGAACCTGAGCCGCGGGAGCCGACGGAAGCACCCGTCGATAACTACACCTTCCGGTATCCGGACCACAACGGATCCTCGTACCCCACCACGGGTGACGAAGGTTATTTTCTTTCGCAGCTGCAGACACGTAATGACTCGGAGGTGCAATTTATACCAGGAGGTGAACACACTGCCGTGACCCTTCCAGAGTCGGAGAGCGAAGAGGAGGTAGATACGACATCCACGCCAGCGCAGAACAGACCGCAGAGAGCCCGGAGACCACCTCAACGATTCACACCGGACCCCTCCTTCAACAGTGCAGAGTCCACTTTGGAAGTACATAGTGGGTCCGACACGAGTGGCCCGGATGATCTAGACATCAGCGATCGCAGTGGAAATGGTGGAGTGGGAGGTGCAAGGCGATGCAGCGTGGAACCACCATCGGTTCAGCCACGTTACCCAAGACGGGATCACCGGCTCCCCCCGCGTTACACCTCCAGCCCGTGAGAGAAAAGGCAACCCTTTGGGCACCCTTTTCTATTGGGGGGAGTGATGTAAGCCGGCAACAGGTGGCAGCCCTGCTTTTGGGTGCGGCGGGCGCTGCGCTTTTGTCGGGTGCCGGGGCTCGCTTCGCGGTGTAAAAACAAGGAAAGAGGGCGCGAAAACTCTCGTGACGAGTAGAGGTGGGATAGCGACAATTTTCACTGTGTTGAAGACAAGAACGCTATTTTCTGGGATTGTATTGATTTTTTGGTCGTTTTCTACGTTGGACTTATGGTTTCTCTTAATGTGATACACCTTTAACCCGTAAATATCCCGCTGCGAAACTCGGTCAGTACACTTTATAGTTTGCGTGTGTTGTGTTTTCTTAGGAGTGACAGTGTACCCGTCTGCTTATCGGGTATAGAAATTGCTTCCCTATACCTCTTCCTCTCACTTGCGGTCCGCTACACTTATGATAAGGCAGTGGAAGACTTAATAGATGTAGATGAAAATTGGAACCTATACTCCTATAAAAGGAATATGTACAACACAGGTAATTTAAAGACATAAAATTGAAATGAAGCCACAAACTATCTTATCTCTAGAATATTTACACTTTATGTAATTTCTAGTATAACAGCTTTCTTGTGATAATTATGGCATTTAAGTTGCTTAATCCTCTTATAGTTATGTATCTAAAATATTTATTTTGATTTCTTTAACAATTTTAGAATGTTTTCAAAAAGGAAAAAAAAGTTGAGGGAAGCAGAAGAATTTTCTGATTTGTATACAGATATTGATGAGCCCCCAAACAGGAGAAGAAGAAAGCCATTGAGGATGGTGCAATTTGATGAAGATATTTCTTCAGAAGAGGAATGCCAAACATCATCAAAGATACCTCAATTTCCAAAATCACCACAAATGGTTAAACCTTTTTCAAAAAAGGTAAAAACCAGTTCATCTGTAATGCCAGAGAAGCAGGCTATAAATGAAAAAAATGTGAAAATTCAAACAACTTCCAATTCAGGTATAGTAATTCCTACTGATATAAATATATTTGTGTTTAATGAGACCTTCCCTTACTAGAATACCAGTATCTTTTTTTAAATTTATAGATAATTAGTTCAATTACTAAATCATTAATTATTTTATAAGTGACACAGTAATTTTTTATTAATAAATATGTATATATTCTCCTTAAATGTACTGATAGTCTGGTGTCAGTTCTTTATTTTTAAATCCTTCATGTTGTCATTTTATGCAGAATTTGTGATAAACTATGAGTGGTAACTTATTGATGCAATGTATTATTTTTTGCAGATCATACCAATTCCCAGGTTCTCCACATGCTGTCTGGGATTATGAGGGGTATCTCAGACATCAAGATGAAGCTGAATGCTGTGCAAACCGCACAGATAGATATATTGCAAAGGCTGGATGCTATTGAAGCAAAATGTGTCAATGAGCAGATAGGATGTGTTGAAGAGGAACTTGAATTGCTAAAGGAATTCCCCCTGGAAAATTTAGTAGATCTTAAAAGACTTGAGGACCAATTAGAAAGTGATTCATCTTTTCAGAAACATTTGGTAAGTTTTGATTTTGGAACAAGAAAGATTTTCTTGCTTCCTGCTGCTAAAAAAATAACTCTGCATTACAGTTTATGACTTATTTGGTAATTTTTATCATTTTCGCTATTTGTAAGTTCCTATTAATAGTTATCAATGATCTCTTTCCCAGGAACATTTTCTCTCTCGAAATTTCCCTTTGCAGTGTTTCATTTAGTAATAAATTTATATAGTAATATTAATGATTAATTTTCACTAGACTAAAATACAATTTCAGAAGACATCGTTTCCCACTCCCTTTCATGAAAATTGGCTGTATTTTAAAAAGTGTTATATTTTTCATAAAAACACTCAACTGATGTTTCTTATGAAAGGATTATATTAATATAACACTTTTAACTCAGAAGCTGCATTTTGGTCAATTGTGGAAATCTTTGAGTTAATTATTGATATTTTATTAGAAAACCCCATAAGATTGTTACAAGTTCTGTTTATATTTTTTTTCAGATCTCAGCCCTTTCAACCTATGGGGGAATAAATGCCAAGATGGCAACAATAAATATATTGAAAAGGACAATGAGCAACAGTCTTGCTAATCAATTTAGCTGGATTGGGCTGAAGAAGAAACAAGTATTTTCCACATTACATTTAACTAGAGTTATACAAAGTAAGTTTTTACTTCTTTGTAGTCTTGTAGTGGCTGTGACCTTTATTTCCCAATTTTGACTTCTTATCTGACCACCTTTATATTTGATGACTATCTATTTAAAAGTGCTCCTGAATTTCTTTCTCATAATTTTAAAACTATTTATAGACATAGCTCAAAGTTATACAAAGTTTTGGATTTTAACATTGCTGAAAGTTGCGTTGTGGTGTTTCTTTCAAATGGCTGCATAATTTTCAAAATTCACAGAAATTGCTAGTGCTGGGTTCCAGACAAGTTTTAAGCATGTTTTTCACATAACCAGCAGCTTAATATTTTTTATAGGTTCAAATTTGCGTTGAAATTGTTAATTTTATTTTTTTAAAGAATTCAGATGTATTTTTATATTTCTTATACTTAAATTAATTTTTTTAGACAACTTATTGTGCTGTAAACCTTTACAATATTTCTTAGAACTTCTGATACATAGGTATATATATATATATATGCAAAGTATATAGGAATGACCATGGTGTTTTTATTTTACAGTAGTTTTAAGGAAACAGTTTAAGGTGGTGACTGATGAAGAAATTTCTTCACACGTGAAGAACTGGCTCAGGCTTTCAAAGCTTAGATTGTAGCGGGAAAATGCCAGGTAAATAATAACCAGTTCATAGTGTAATTTTTCCAGGAAAGTAATTTCCTCAGCCTTAAGACAATTTTATTTATATTTCAGGTCTAACATAGAGCCTGCTCTTGAGGATGGAAATTTGTAAATTACATGAGTAATAAAAAATAATTTCTATTCTAATGTACTAAATTTTTGCTTCAACCAAGCCTCCCTCTTATCATAAACCATAATGTTTTCTTGCATAGAAATCACATGATAGTGAATGAATGAAATAGCAATAATGAGACAGAGCTTAAGCTCGGTCTCATTATTGGTCTATAAATCAGGCAGTTCTAGTTTACTTCTTAAATGAAGCATTTTTCTCAATTTTGTGATCTCTTATAAAAGGATGAAAATAATTGCCTAGATGACCCTCTTTTTATAGTTTTCTTGCATCCTATAATTGTAAGAGATTGTTCTATAGTTAGCAGGAATGGGTGTGTTCAATATGTTGCTCCGTTGCAGTGCTTGTGTCAATTCCAACTGCTTATGAATATTTATATATATTCTTTCTATGAATTATGATAGGACCATGGTCCGATGCCTCCGGCCACCACTGATGAACATAGAGTTGTCTGAGACAATGACATACATTAAGAGGGCATAGTGATGTCTCAGAGTAGTCTCTATGTTATCTATAGAGAGATCCAATAATATCTCTTGAGAGGTATTGTGAGACATTTGAGATATCTCTGAGACATTTCTGAGATGTGTTGGCTCTTTATGGGGTTCGGTAGGAATTGGCTCGAAGTACGCACCAACAACAACTCAGTTAGACGTATGCCTCGGCACTACGTAACTAGGCAGCATCCCGAATCGACCCCAGAACCCCTGATGGCGTCTCCTTCCCGCCGCTCCCCGTCTCCTCGGCGAGCTCATTCCCCTTCCTTATTTTCAGACGACCCTCATCTTGGCGCGGTTATGGAATGAATCGAGTCCTTCAGCCAGCAGGTCCAGCTGGTTTTGGAAGGCAGAGCTACTACATCACACAACACCTCAGCCTCCTCCGCCGCTCCGCCTGCACCGATTACCTGGGCCAGCCTTCGCACCACCGACCCCACCCTTGCAGACATCCCACCGGACGCTGAGGTCCTGCTATTAGCCAACTTGCTCAAGACGGCCACCACTTCCGGCCGCCTCCACCCTCGAGATCTACACGAGGCCACGCTTCTACTAAACTTAGCCTCCATGTGGGAGGCCTTGCCTATTCCTGCTAAAGGCTACTTATATCAGCGAATTCGGACCATCAGTATCGTTGCTCGCCACGGTTGGACCGTAGCCTCTCGAACAGTAGGACCCGCTGAGGACGAGTTATTGCACCTGTCACCATCCGCCCTTCCGCCAGCGCCTCCGCAAGTCGTCGTGGTCCAGCAACAGCCCTCTCGCGGCCGCACGCAGTACAGGACGCAGCCCCCCAGAGACCGCGGCGAGGAGGTCGGGGCTCCTTCCACCCGCGAGACCGCTACTAACCCGGCCGTCCTCCACATTCCCGGATCTCCGGCGCCTGGCCCTTCTTCGGAATTGGACCCGGAGATTGCGGGCCTCTTCTTGGCTTGGCAGGACTCCGGCGAGCCGCCGGATCCGGTCCCTTGGGAGGATGCCAGCCCTGACTCCGATGCAGACTCCGGAGTCTCCGACACCGCCTCCACCATGACGGACCCAGAAACGGCGGAAGACCCGACTAGCGGCTTCCCCTTTGCCTGGAATATCCCAGCACCAGCGGACCAGGCGGCAGCAACACTACCACTGGCAGATTGGCTTCCGATCCCGGAACCCTTCCCATACGACGATAGATCAGTACATCTACTCTTTACGGAAGGTGCCAACATTCCGCGGCCTATGGCCGCCACTATGGTCTTCTTGAAATCAGCGCCCGATCCACGATTAGCACAATATCTGGATATCTACAAACAGCGGGGCATCATCTCCGAGCAGAAACCTACAACTGCCTTTAGAGCCCGCCTCATTCCCAAAGCCAAAGGCGGATGGAGATTAATCTTGGACCTGTCACCATGGACGGCATTTTACAACAAACCAACCTTCTCCCTGCGCGACGCAGGGAAGGCAATGCTGCTGATTCCTTATAACGCCTATTTGGCCAAACTAGACCTGCAAGACGCGTTTTATCAAATACCGATTCAACAGGAACACCGAGCGTTCTACGGTATTTATCATCATAATAAATAATTTTATCTTTAACCGTCTTCCTATGGGGCATGCCCTGGCCCCGGCCATTATGCAGCGCTGGGCGCGCGCTGTGTCCCGGGAAATAGAATCCCGATTTGCAGTGAAAATGTTGTGTTATTTAGATGACTGGTTGTTATATAAAGTGAATTTATCTGAACCCGAAGTGGAAAGAAATGTGTTATTTTTGTGTAATGATCTTGGCATTACGATTAACGGGGACAAGAGTGTGTTATTACCAGTGACAGAGTTATATTATTTAGGAGTGCGAATCAACACCTACAGGATGGACCTGTCCTTAACGACAGGTTCCTTGGTGAAGCTGCATCAGGGGATCGCTTGCGCACCTCAAGTGCGAAGCACGGACATCCCCAAATTAGCAGGATATGTAGCATGGATTGTGTACATTCTAGCACTCCCCCAGTTCCTCATTACTGACGTGTATCGAAGAAACAATCAGATATTGTTGCAGTTTTGGGAGAGTAATATTTTTCGCAAGCGCCGCGCCTTTGCAAACGAAACAGGCCCCAAATTAACAGTGTTCACGGATGCCACCCCGTGGCAATTGGCCTGGGTAATTCCCGAGAGACAATTGACGGAGATCATGCCCTTGGACCAGGAAAAGACCATCTACCTCGCCGAGACCGAAGCCGCTCTGCTGGGAGCAAAGGTAGCAGCTGAAGATCTACCAGCTGATAGACCCCTATGGGTCTATACAGATAATCAGGCAGTCGTGTGGGCTCTGTCTAAAGGGCGCGGTATTTTATTTAACTATGTATATTTACGTAACCTGTATATCGATTTAATAAAGAAATAGTCACTGCCAGTGACGTGGGCATACGTCCCGACGGACGCCAATCTTGCTGATCGTCCTTCCATTGGCCGTTTCTAGAAGTTCTGGTATATAAGGGAGAGGCCGGAAAGGAGGGAGGTCGGTAGGAATTGGCTCGAAGTACGCTCCAACAACAACCAGTATACAGCGCCAGCACCATGTAGCGGTGAATTCTGTAAAAATATTCAAAATGTACGTAATTTACGGCAATAAGGACGACTGTATTCTTTTACGATAAGAAATGATAATTTTGCCTCATAATGCTATTCATAATAATTTAAATATCTATACCCCAAATATGGAGAAAATCATGTGTTGGCCACATCAGATTTTTTCTTCTTTAACTCATACGCAGTGGAACTACCAATGCCATATTCTTTGCAGTCTCTTCACTGAAGTACCTTTTTCAAGTTTTCTTAGTAAATACACATTTTCGAACGAGGTTTTTCTGTTTACGTTTCGTAACACCACTTATGGGTGTCTTTTTTGTGAAGCCATGTCAAAATAAAATTTAACAAAAGTACTAATTACATTAACGAAAAACAGTTGCTATCGCCACGAATCTAAACATGAGGTCCTGATGAGGTAAACGAAACAATGAAATCGTAATTTCTGGAGTAGCAGGATTTTTTACACATAACTCAAAAAAGTGCCGAGTTTTTGAGAATGCCTGGTTTATGAGTTTCTATTGTCATTGGGTCCGTTGTGCGACAATTTGGTTAAATTCGTAGTACCGGGACAAATTTTGTGAGTATGCTACGGTAGCCAGTCATACACTGCTCTCAATACAATCCCGTCCCAAGAACTCTTAAGAAGTTGGTATTCCTCAATGTCAAGATTATATGTGAGAGTATATATCTCGTTATTTGTCGTAGAATTACGTTTAAAAGACGCTCTTAATCAGCGAATTTACCGGAATTTGATGCTTGAGTCACTATATCACTAAGTTGACGACATGAAATACTTCAAATTTTATTGCAAAAGACGTAGTCGGCTAGTACCCTCCTGCTGCGAGGGTACAGGTAAGCGAGTTCGGAATTGGGCCTGGACCTCGAGGTTCGAGCTCCTAATCCGCGTTCATGAGTGTCTTTAGGTCTCTGGACCGGTCAGTTTTGGAGATGGTCCCAGTTATGCACCACGAGCCAATATTCTTCAAAGCATTAGGGGCCCACTTTCTGAATATGTACATGGTCCCACTGAAGCATAATTACGCAGTTGAAGCTAAGGTTCTTTAAGGAGTAATTGAAACATGTCTTTATATCGAAAGAAACTACAACAAAGATAAAATATCGTATGAATGAGTGATAACGAGGAATTTTCGTACTTTGATATGAATTACTATACGACGTTTAGGATAAAATCGAGATTCATTAAAACTACATTGGTGCACCTCCCCATTTTCCCTCTTCCACCATTTTTCTCTCCACCTTCATCCACCTGCTCTTTTTCTTCCTCCCTGCACTTTTTCTCTCCATTTCATCTCTCTCCATCCATTTTTTCTCTTCCTCTCTCCTTTTTCTCCCTCCCTCCACTTTTTCTCCCCGTCTATCATTCTTCTCTTCTTCTCCCCTTTTCTATTCACTTTTTCTCTCTCCCTATGCCGTTTCTCTCCCATCTTTTCTCTCCTTCTCCACTTCTTCTCTCCCCCTCCCCCTCCCCTTCTTCCCTCTCCCCCTCCACTTTTTCTCTCTCTCTCCCCCTCCCCCTTTTCTCTCTCCCCCTCCACTTTTCTCTCTCTATCCCTCCCCTTCTTCCCTCTCTCCCTCCACTTTTTCTCTCTCTCTCCCTCCCCTTTTTCTCTCTCCCCCTCCACTTTTTCTCTCTCTCTCTCCCTCCCCCTTTTCTCTCTCTCCCTCCACTTTTTCTCTCTCTCCCTCCCCCTTCGTACACTTTCTCCCACGCCCCATCCACCCCACCCATGCCGAACCGCCCACATGGCTCCTCCTTTACTTCCGGTAGCGCACACCTATGGATGCCGCCTGCTCTCATCGGCTAGTGGGCAAAAATAATGCAAGCGTCGGAGGGTCATTCGGGGTGATAGGCAGAGCGTGTGAATTCGGATGGCGAGGCGTGTATGTCCAGCCGTGAGGCCGACACTTCCGGCAGGAAGAGGGACGGCGGACGCGAATCACTCGGGGGTGTACAAGTGTGAGAAAGGAGAGGAGGAGGAGGGTGGGGGAGGGGGCGATCGATGGATGGGGGAGGGGGAGGGGTCGGGAGGTGGGGTGAGTCGAAGGTGGAAAGCGGGTTGGAGGAGTGGGTAGGGGTTCGAGGATGGGAAAGGCGTTTTGGAGGATCGTGTCCGGCGCGGTACACGCTGCTTCACTCCTCCGGCGACGAAATCGGCCACCGGAGTATTTCTAGGTGCGTAGAGTGCGCGGTTTCGGCAGCAAAGAAATCGTCGACGAGGAAACACCGTCCAACGTGCAGCTGCGAGTTGCCGCTTCGACGTGGAGTAACATGCGGAGGGGTTAGGTCGAGGCGCGGCAGATGGTCAAAATGAGAAGCACGCGATTCTTTAGCAGCATGGTACAAGCTATTACGGTCCTTACTGTGCTGAGAATGTTGACGGACGGTGAGTGAATTTGAGATATTTGAATGATTCCCTCCAAATGAACGCACACGTGTATCTTGTCGTCTCTTGACTCCGAGCGATTGCCGTTTCTCTCAATCTGCCCTTATTTCTCTGTTGTTCATCCTCTCCACCCACGCCCTACGCTCATTTAATCTCCTTCTGCCGCGGTTGCATTTATTGGGATTCCCCATCCTTAGCGATTTGCACTCTGCTTCTCGCTGTTTATCTTCTTGTCACTGTCACGTACCGATGTAAAAATGACGGAAAAATAATTTTCCTCGTGATCTTGTTTGGATGTGAAATTCTTGGACCTCGCTTATCGTGAAACTATGCAAAAATTGCATAGTTTCATGCAATTTTGGTTCTGTGTCAATGTTATAAGCCATATAAATATATGGAAATTCCCCGGTTGCGCTATTTGAGCATCGTCATATTGTATAAGTGATCATTTTAGGTGAGAACCTTTAATTCTATTCGTAGTAAGATTTAATGAACATAAATCAAGACTTAATATTCTGCAAAATAATTCGGAACCGTAAATACCTCCGAGGCTTGAAAAATAGCCGTATTCTAAGGAGTCTTAAAGGATAATATTATAACATAGAAAATAATTTTTTCGCATATTTATGAAATTTAAATCAACCTAAACCATATAATACAATTGAAAATGAAACACAACTACAGCAAGTTAACACCAAAAAATACATATATAGCATTTTCATCAGTTTACTAAACTTTAAGTGCCGTCAACCTTCCGTACTGGAAACAAGTGTGAAAGCGGCGCATACAGATTAAAGGGATGTAAAAAAGGCAATTTCCTCCTTCATTCGTGAACAAGAAACATTTAATTGATAACTGCGATTGAATTGATTGCAACATCTTCTGGATAAAAGTACTTTTCCCTTGTTGCGTCATGTTTGTTTAACGCAGCAGTTATGGCTTTTATAGGGTTTATTCTTCATGTACTTCCATATAACTTCTCAGAACCTTCTCGGGAACACTTTTCCATCAGAATACTTATCCTTCAATGGATTTCAGTGCTGCAGTACAATAGGTTGCTTGCAGGATCGGCCAAATGTGGGATGCGGCGGATGCGAGGCATCTGGGCCCCCGAATAATGGGGCCCCCAGAAGTTCCCAATTATTCAAGTACCGTGTGTAAATTTTGCAAAAACGTTTGCTAAAAATCACTTGAAACTGATTTCCAATAGCTAAACACTCCGTGTAAGTTATAATATTAAATTGGGGATCCATAACTCGTCCGTTATTAGCATAAATATTAATATGGTGGGACCCCATTGATATTCGCATCCGGGCCCCCTTCAGTGCTTGGCCGACTTTGGTTGCGTGGTAAATAGGAGTTATTTCTCTTGTACAACACTACTGTGAATTGGTTTTGGAAGTTACTGTGTCAGTATCAGTATTTGGTTAGTTTTTACTTTTTAATTTTTCTTGTGCGCTTCGTTCTTCCATAGCATTTCGTTGCTATAGTAACGTATTACATTTTGTAATGATCCATTTTGCGAAAAAATTGATTTTCACGAATAAAGGTCATCGTACGAATATTGTTCATGTGCAATAAATGATTTGGCTTATTGCTATTATCTGTAAATATAGAAAAATGAAATTTTGTTGTTTCGAAACTACTCGCGTGAGATGTTTATACGACTAAACTCCGTATACCATCTACGCGACCACCGCTGGGTTAATATAGCTTCGACTGCTGCCCTCTTTCGTTGACTTCTTACGAGTTTGCCGCCGATAGGCTTGCGAACATTTTCCGTTCCTTAGGATCTCCAAGAACCTTTTCACGTTTGCTCCATTTTTTTCAACTAACCGTGATCTTGCGCCATACTATAGCCCGTACTTATAAATACACACAGTGTAAATTACTTAATACAAAAACCAATAAGGCGAAATACTGCTTAACACAAAATGTATGTTTGGTCCTTTCTTGGATCTATATTTTACAGCCAATATTTATTCGTTAAACGAGGGACGGATAAAACGAAAATATTGTTTAACGCGAAAATTATTTTCGGCTCCAAGAATATATCCTTCTGATAACCAGAGCTGGCATTAGGGGCGGGCGAAGGTCAACGGGTGCCGAAGGAGCCCCTTAGGCCCGTTTCACACGGCGCGATTGCAGTCGCGCGACTAGCCCCCTGCGGCCAAGAAGTATATACACAGGAGTGTATAGCGCAGGCAGCTTTACACTGTTACAGTCCTTATGGCCGACTTCACACGAGGGCGACTAGCAGCACGACCAGGCGCTTTTGTCTCTTTGCAGCCTTTCTTGTGCTCTTCGATGTGATTGGCGAAATCGACATTGAAAGGTTTATTTCAGAAGTGGAGAGTAGCCCTGCGCTATGGAATATGGAATGTGAGGAAAAATGGAAAAGGCAGTGTTGGGAAGAGATTATCAGTTTATTATAAAATTGTCCTTTTCTTGAAGGTTCACCAAAAATTGGATGTATCCACATTGTCCTTCGTCTACTTGTACGCCGTTTCCTCCACATCCAAAGCAATGCAATTTCCTCGACATCCATCCCAGAGAAAGTTCACTTGTCAACTGATTTGTTAGCCGCGCGACCACGATCGCGAGTCAATCGCGCACCGAACGTGGCCGCGCGGGGACTAGTCGCGCGACTGCAATCGCTCCGTGTGAACCGGGTCTTAAGGGGGCACCAAAAACCTACTTCGCCCGGAATCACATTTGTCCTAAAACCGGCTATGCTGGTAAAACGAAAAGGCATTTGATAGAATAGGGCTTGTCAATTGTGTCCTCATCAAGTGATGTGATAATCCGCATGGTGCTTAAAAGTATTCACCGTTTCTTGGAGGCTCGACCCGTATATTAAAATTCGTTACAACATACATTGTACAAACGTTCTCATATAAAGGTACTAATACGTCGCTTAGTTGTATTTAGAAAATGAAAATCGTATGAGCGTGTTTTTGGAAATCCGATTTTTGTTAAAGTTTCCAAAGAATAAACTAGCCTTATATTCATTCACTGAGAAAAATTAAATGGGTAGTATTATTTTAGATGTATACTCAAGTAACTGTAAGAAATTTAATCAAAATCGTTATAGCCGTTCTTGAGAAAATAGAATCATTGTTAAAGTTGCCTAGAATAAACTAGCCTTATATTCACTTTATGAGAAATATGAACTTTACAGTATTATTGAAGGCGTAAACTCAAGTAACTGTATGAAACTTGATCAAAATCGTTAGAGCCGTTTTTGAGAAAATCGGATTGTTGTTAAAAATGCGTAAACTACTCTTAATTATTGAGCAATGTCAACAATTTCTATGTATAATCTGCACAGTATGATAAAATGCGTAAGTACGAGATTTCATTCATTTTCGTTCTTCCGTCTAGGCTCCGGAGCCAGTAACAGACAGACAGACGGCATTGCGAAAACCACTTTTCCGGATTCAGCGACACCTAAAACGTATATTTCCGTAAAAATCTAGAGGTCGAATTTTTTCGCGAAAACAATACTTTCTCGATACTTCGTATGAGAAAGTAAAAATATAAGTTTTTCATTTACATCGACATTTTCTAAGAGAAGGTAGAATGATGTTTAGTACATGTGTTTATTGGGAGCCATGAATTTTATAGTTACGACACTGGTAGCAAATGTCTTTTCTCTTAAGATAAGTAGAACTACCTAAGAAATTCATAGTAAGTTCTAAAAATGTTTGTAGTTTACCGTCGATAAATCGCCACTGATGACGGACAATTTTCAGCCGAAATTCTCAACTAATTTCCCCAACACTTTAAGGGTGATTGGAGCTCAATAGTTCGTCAATTCGACTTTAGAAACAAGCAGAGGCCATAAGGGCCACCGGCCGGATGGCTGGTTTTCATCGAGTCACTTAACATCTATAAACATCAGAACATCCCAAATGGGGTGTTTTATGAAGGAATTTGTATTAGTTATATTCGTGGAGCCGAAAATAACTTCCGCGTTAAACGACATATCCCCACAAAGTAAGTGAAAAAATCGGTACAACATACATTGTACGAACTTTCTCATATACTAATGCGTCGTTTAGTTATCTTTAGAAAATGAAAATCGTATGAGCCTGTTTTTAGAAAATCCAATTTTTGTTAAAGTTGCCAAAGAATAAACTTGCCTTATATTCATTCATTGAAAAAAATGAAATAAGTAGTATCATTGAAGATGTAGACTCGAGTACCTGTACGAAATTTGATCAAAATCTTTAGAGCCGTTTTTGAGAAAATCGAATTGTTTTTAAAAATGCGTAGAATAAACTACCCTTAATTAATGAGCGATGTCAACCATTTCTACATATACTCTGCTCAGTATGATAAAACACCTAAGTGCGAGATTTCATTCATTTTCGCTTTACCGTTTTGGCTCCAGAGCCAGTAACAGACAGACAGAGAGACGGCATTGCGAAAACCACTTTCTCGGATTCAGCGACACCTAAAACGTATATTTCCGTAAAAATCTCGAGGTCAAACTTTATCGCGATAACAATACTTTCTCGATACTTCGTATGAGAAAGTAAAAACAGGGCAAAGCAGGACATCTTTTATCCAAATTAATTTTTATGATGATCGTTTTCAAACTCCAAAAGGCATAATTTGAGTACAGTTCTGGAGATATAAAAAACATTGAAATATTATTAATTAGGTGACTAAATTTTCTTTCGCCCAAACATTTGTCCTGCTTTATTTAAAAATAAAACTTTGGTACGATATTTCAGTGTGAGGAGAGAAATTCAACTTAAAATAATAGAACTAGCTTCTCTCCCTGGAGAAACAAGTGAAATAATATCAAATCATATAATAGAAATTTTGAATAATGGATCCCTTACTGAAGAAGTTATTCCATTAAGTGCAAAGAACAGAAACACGAATTTTGGAGGATTGAAGAGAAAAGGAGAGAAAATTTTTTACAGAAAATTCGAGGAAATAAGGCATGATTTGAATAATGCTAATTTCATTACAATTTTACTGATGCCTCCAACCATAAAAATGTCCTGTTATATTTTCAACAAGAGAGATTTTTGTGCTATATTAATATTTTGACATCCTGTTTGCGTAATTCATAAACATATGCGTACTATATGATAATATTCAAGAAAAAGGACGTAGCAGGACAAAACAGGACAAGGAAATAAAGCAGGACTGTCCTGTAGAAAACAGGAAGTCTGGTCACCTTAATTTAACCAAATTACTTTATATTGCCTCTTAAACTGAGCATTCGTAAAATACTAAGAGAATTTAAATGTCTATTACATATGAATTAATAAAACACATTCGAATCAATTACTTCAGTGCTTCAAAAACTTCTATAATAAATAATTTTAATCAAGAATTTCTTAAATATGCTTGCTTGGTACACTAACCTTAGGAGTATTGACTTATTTGTTTTCTTTGTCTAAAGATTTCTGTTGTTTTACACGGTTAAAATGATCCAGTTCTTTAGGCCTGAGTTGAAATTTCATATAAACATGGAGCTTGGATTTCTTACGAGAAGGATGATTATGCCGTCTAGATTTTCAAGCTCCATGAAGTATAGCCTGGATTTTGTGCCATTTTTTTCGGCTACGTTTCTATTTAAGAAGAAGAAAGTTTCGAAGGATGCTAAAATGACACGTATCAAGTTCTTAACATTTTTCGCTGCTCCACGGAAAGATCGAGTACAGCTATTTGTTTTATTTTTTAAAGATGTCCAATGCTTAGTTATATTTTTTGGCTACTATGCTTTGGACATTTTCAAGCAAACCGCTTTCTTTTAATTATGTCTAAGGAAACATTTTTCTATATGGAAATTTTTAAAAATATGTTTTTCATTCATTACGCTATAATAAATGATATTTCATAACTATTGATTATTATTTGAATTACATAGATTTTAAGACATTTATTTAACGCGGACAGGTTTTTAATTTTTTTGAACTATATATATTATAAACATTGTTAAAGTATTCCATTCCATTGGTACTGTTACTTTTACGATTTATATCGCATTAATAACGTTAACGGTACAGTATTATACTCACGGTTTCAAATAATTCCGATGGCCAAAAAACAGTTGAGAAAACCTTATGCGAATCATCGTAGAAAGTGTCTACTGCAGTGGTTCCCAACCGGGTGTCCGTATATTGTCTCCAGGGGATCCGCGAGTTGATTTTGGTACCTTATATATTAAAAAGACGCATGATTTTCTTTTGGCCGTTTAGAGTAGTCAGATAACGTTTGGAAATGTCTTAAAGAAAGGTCTCATAGCATATATTACATTCTTTATAACTTCAAGTAAGATCTCGGCTCCTATCCAATGGATTTTTTAAGTTTTGGGTAGATGGGCGGAAACAAGATGAATGAATGAAAAATATCCAAGAGCAGAAATCCCATTAGCCTTCTAGCTATGTCATTTTAGTGTGTGCGTGTGTGTTTTTCAAAGAGTAGATCGCGTAGGTACTATTTGCTGTAAACTGAATTTGTGACCCTCTCTCGTAGAAAAATTATTTGCCAAGATTACTATATTTCATGGACAAATCAGGTCTGTGCACCATCCAAGACAATTGTCGTTCTCGTTATTGCTAAAAACAACAAGACATTACTCATGGAATGGAAGCAAGAGTGCTGAGAGAAGCTGAATATTAAGATTGATTACCCCCATAAGTTAGATATTCTATTTTTCGCTTACGGCATCTTCTTAGTTATATGTTTTAATAAAAATTTAAATTTTGGTCATTTTTCATATTTATATTTCAAAGTAAAAAAACTTAAGCTTTTAGTCTATTTAAACAACATTATTGAACTTTTAATGGGAAGGGGGGCCGCGGCTCCAGAAAGGTTGAGAACCATTGGTCTACTGGATCATCTCTGAGGATATCCACTTGGAAGACGATATTTTTATCTGGATTTTCCGATTTTTTTGGCAATATGAGTAATATTTAACACCAAATTCATAAAATATTAGTTTATAGATGAATGAGAAGTCTTATCTTATTCCTTCGTTTTTGTCCGACTCTTACAATACTTTCTGTACAAACACGTCCATATTCATTCGTGCTTGAAGAATAGCAACTAGGAATGGCGCCAATTTTTTTCCTTCATCATCATCATTCATAATTATCATCATTTCCACTAGAGGAGACTTTGATGGGGACTCTTTCAATAAACACAAATTATCACGTCCGTGGAGGGCCATTGCATGAAAATCCGCCGTCTGAGGCAAAAAGATAAAATGGCGTCTTAGTTCACGACACATAGTAGCTGATCGGCTGCTAAATTACTTCAATGCCGCTCTTAGAAAAATTAATTATCTTTGTTTGAGGATTTGTTGATAAACCAGAAAACGGACCTCGTATTACAAAATTTAAATTTATTACTAGCATTTTTCAAATCAAGTTTTATGCAAAAATAGTTTGATTAACATGCCTTATACTACTCAATTACTTCAGCTAAATTTGTAAAAAATCACGGATGTAGTCCACCTTAATGAGTTTTTCCGTCATTTCTCTAATTATCTTCGTGGATTTCCTATATGTCCACCCTGATTTAGTCGAAAAGATGGCATATATTACTCCTATGGCAAAGGGGACGTGATAGAGGGATTTATGATTTTTGGTTGTGTACCTAAAGCTAACGTTCAAAATATGATTTTTATGTAAGCGTGTGTGCCATTCAGAGATTCCCGAAAATTTAAACATCTTTCCAGATGATTGAGCGTTAACTCATATGGAAATAGCATACAAACGAATATCGTTAAATATCTTATCAGCGCATTCAACCGATGATGCATGAGAATTTATCTGCTAAATGTGATTTGTGCATTACTTTTGGCAGTATAGTAGCAATTTCGAATTTTCGCCGATATCACGGTAGCTGAGAACATCGCAGTCTATCATAATATTTCTATTATATCAACGTTAACAGTTCGCGACATTTCAGATATTAGAGCAGATACTTCAAAGGATATTAGGTTTAATCACGAAGTGATTTCAATGCAAAACTTTGTGCTTTAATGTGTTGCTATATACATAAAAAGTAAACTTTATGTTTATATGCGTGTTAACTCATAACTTGAGAACGGCCGATCCGATTTCGACCAACCTTGACCGTTTATTAAGTGGTAAATCATTAGAATGCTTTTATTTTTGTCCTTAATAACACAAAGGGCTCGAATTCAGGAGTGATTTCTCTGTCCGTTTATCAATAACGGGAATGAGTGATGTTTTAAATTACTTGTCTGCCCGTCTACCATATCTCTAACATCATGCAATCTGGAGAAGTCAAATTTTCACTACAAGTTGCTCAGCATGAGAACTAGACGCTCTCTAAACTAATAAACCTATACGATGGCGGTAAATACACCAATATCTAGCGAGGGACTGCGAATAAACTTTTATTGGACATTTCCATCTCGTTTAGGAAACAAGAAATACTTAGAAACATTTTATTCTCAAAGTTGGGAAATAGACAAACAAATGTTGGTCAAATCGCTTACTGAGAAGGCACTAAGAAGTCCTTCAGCAATTTGTTCCATTCTCCGCAGCTCTATGGATAAAGGAATACACTAGAACTTCGATTATTCGAACGTCCAATTATCCGAACCGAATTTATTCAACACATTGTTGCCAATCTTCCCCTTGAAAACCTAGCTGTTTTTTTAAGTTGACTTTAGTCTGTATAAGCAGTAAGATCCGTGATACTTTGAATTCCAAAATCATACCTGGGAAACCACGCTCCCTAAAGGAAGAATCAAACTTCTCATATATTCAACACTACTTCGTAAAGGCAGATAATGATAAAGGTTATGAGGGCCCTTCCCTTGCAGATGCCTACAATGCCTGGAAAAAGCAATGCCATGGTTGGAGAGGCAGGAAAAGTTTGATTCAGTCCAACTGACTTGTTTAAAAAGATTGCGAGATTTAGCGGTAATAAAAGGAAGTCTTTCGCAAAACAGCTATCAATCACTCAGTTCTTATATTAAATAAATTACATTTTATATGAAAAATTGCATTTTATGTACATTTTTATGTATTTTTTAAAATATCGATATGAATTTTATGTATTTCTATTGACTAATGCATTATCAAGTTAATTTTAAAATAAGCGTTCAAAATACGTACTTCACACAGTTTCTTACTTTATCCAATTATCCGAATATTTTACTATCCGTACCACCTTTGGTCCCAATTAGTTCGGATAATCTGAGTTCTACTGTATTTACCCACATTCTCGTTGAAATACAGTATTCAATGTATACCCGTGATCGTTATTCCCAATGAAATTCAGACTTGGTAAACTTTCTCCTAGATCTTCCCGCGTCGGCTTAGCTGTATATGCGCGATAAAAGTTTAAAAGAAATTCTCATCCTAGTTCCTTTAGCATTTCCTTTACGATTTGTTGTAGCATCGCGCAATTCATCCATTTCTGAGATACGCTTAACTACATAAATTTTAAAATACCTTAGCGTGCTCGTATAACCTATACGCCAACCTTTCCGCAGTCTTGTCTGTGTAGTGTAAAACCAGAACCATATATGGGTGTCCTACCTGAGTAGAGGATCGGCCTCAGATACCCTGAAAAAGTCCCATAGTGTGTCGTCTTCCCCACCACAGGGCTCAAAACCACAGAAGTGCACTTCGTCCGAGGGAAAATTCTGCAAATGGTCAGACGCACATCGGCACCAAATTTCAATCTCGAGGAGAAAGAGGCGAAGTTTAGGATAGAATCACCATAGTTGTAAGATATATCGGTCTTCCTTTAATTAATTGAAATAAATAATTGAAACGGGTGGCAGGGAACGCGATTTGTGCGAAGCATTAATCGAGACATTCTGAAAGCGTTCACTATTCCAGTTAATGAGGAATCCTACGAGAGCAGGCAATGTCTTAGATTTATTAGCAACAGACGACCCAGAGAGAATATAAAGATTCCATAGAGACCGGAATGAGTGGCGACCAAGGTGTATACGCGGATCGCAAGTTAAAAATCGAGAGACAGATAAATTCGCAAAGAAAACTTTTCGTTCGCCAAGGCAGATTTTCATATCGCGTTTGCGAGAAGTATTACATAACTTCAGAGAACTAACAGAAAAGTCATATGCCTAGTCATCACGGTTGTTATTAAAGAATATAATGCAAGATTCTATCAATAAATATATTCCCATTAAATTGAAGGTTGACACTATAGAGCAGGGATGGCGAATCACTGACACGCGTGTCACAAAGTGACATGTCAAGGACTTAAGCCTGACACGGTAGAGAAATTTAAGTTATAAGCTCTAAAATTTAGCCCGTGTACGGAAATGAATGGAGGTGAGCGGGGAAACCAGGGAAACCCAAAAATATACTCCTGCTCACCCGCTGGCATAGGTTTTTGGGTTTCTCCCAAGTATTCCACCCTTGTACCGAAAATGGTTCCAACGGGGTCGTGCAATGTGCAGCTCAGCATCGAATTTAAAGTAAATAATATTAAGGGGGAGCCGTGGCGTAGTATCGCTGAGCATAACTGGTGCGAACCGGGTAAGAATCCTGCGAAAGTAGGATTTTTTCAGAGGTTCAGCGCTCCCCAATTTGGCGTGTTTAGAGGAGAACACGCAAATCAGCGCTCCGTCCTTCGTAAGGGACGTAAAACCGTTGGCCCCCTTGGTGCTTCTCGATAAGAGTAGGCTAATTCCGGCACCGGGTTTATCTCCTCCCTTGCTTTGTGATTTGTGCTGAAAAGCCTACTAGCGCTGGAGTCACAAGGTCCTAAAAATCACAAATAATGTTTAAAATTATTTTTGTGAAAAGTGCCCATATTGAGATGTTAGCGAAAAAACAGAAACATAGCAACGTGCCTAGAGGAAGTTGAAGACTGTTTCACGAAGAATGGTCTGGTAAAATTTGTCTTATTGAATGTCCTAGTAAAGCGTTTAGCATTATTTGTAACGAATCAGTTGTTTCGCGTCGCGTCGCGTCGCGTCAAACGTCATTTTGAAACTAAACTCACATATCTTTTGTCATTGTCGAGTGAAGAAAAAAGTGAATATTGCATGCTGCTATTGAAACAATATCAGGAAAAATCTGTAGGTTTTGAAGCAACGTTTACTGCAAAAAATAACTGCTAGTTTTCGTTTATCATATTGTAGTATTGCACATCATGCAAAACCACTTTCTGATGGAGATTTCTTGAAAGAAGCTTTCTTAGCCTGTTCAGATTCGCTATTTGAGGATTTTCGCAATAAAGAGTTGATCACGAATCGTATTAAATAATTGCAATACCGAATTTTGTCTTTAAATAATAATGTTTCAAATCAACCACTACTTCATTTAAAACCTGCAAAAATGTTTTCACTTTGGATAAAAGTACGGATGTAACAGCATAGGTACGACTTGCAGTTATTGTCAGATTCTTTTCTAAAAATACACTGAGGGAGGAACTAGTTAAATTAATGATTTGCCGGGCAAAATAACAGGGCGCGATACTATGAAGGAATTTTGAAAAAGACACAAATGGGCATCAACTTAAATAATATATTATCGGTAACAACCTATGGAGCCCCAAGTATGACTGGAAAACATGTTGGATTTGTCCGATTTCTTTCAAAAGAAATTCAAGACCCTTTGCTTCAATTTCATTACATAATACGCCAGGAAGTACTTCGTGCGAAATAAATTTTAAAGACCCTTGAAAATGTTGTTACAAAAATTGTCAGTTTTATAACTGCTCGCGCTCCTAATAAACGAGAGTTTGCAAATTTTCTAGATGTGGCTCAGGTTTACTTATGTACAAGAGTTCCCGATGGTTCAGTCGCGGTCAAGTTTTGAACCGTTTGATAGAATTTTAGAGCAGTGTTTCTCAACCGGTTGGATGTGTTCCACTGGCGGGACACAAAGGTCGTCTAGGTGGGACGCGAAGTTTTCGAAATAACTTTTACGAAAGTTTTTCTCAAGAAAATTATTGCAATATGTAAGGTCCTTAAAATTCCCATCAATGACTTACATAATTCTAAATTGTAAAAAATCCACTTCTTGGAAAATGTGGGGTTTTGTTTTTATCATAGTGGGACCCGGGTATTTTTGAAAACATCGTTTGTGAGACGCAAAATGCAAAAGGTTGAGAACCGTTTTCTTACATTAGACGAAATAAGATTATTTTTAAAGAGGGCAGGATTATCCGGAGCTTACAGATATGATTTGGTTAAATGGCTTAATGTTTTTTGCGATTTCGTGCAACTCAATATAAAACTTCAAGGCTGTGGTCGTGTCATATTAATAATGTACGAACATATTAAAGCTTTTGAGAGTACTTGAAGTTTCGGAAACGATATGATGCCTATGAAAAATTAAAATACTTTCCATCTCTTAATAAGCACCTTGCAACTTTGTCTGTTTTCACTGAGGATGTCGAAAATAAAAATTACATTTTGAAAAATACTCCTCCTTAATAGAAGATACAAAGAAAATTTTTCTGGAAAGCTTTTATCAATTTCGTCGAATGGATACAGCGTTATAATATCAAGTTCCAAAAATCGCCTTGATAATGATTTAACTGATGCATTTGTAGGATTAAAAGCCACAAAATATACACTTCACGAATTGATGCTTTAGTATCGACCAGAAAACAACAAGTGTCACATTGACAAAAATATTCCTGTACAAAGCAAAAATAATCCATTTTGTCATGAATATATTTCCTTTGCATTAAATTTGTGTTACATTTTATTATAATCATTATTATTACATTATAGGATAAAATAAAGTCCTTTTTTATGATCATTTTTATTATTATTCCGGTGTGACATGCGAAGTTTTATTTTTAAATTCTCGTTGGTTCAACCAAAAAGTTAGCAGCTCTCTTAGGTGCAAGAGAACGTGCCACACGAGAGTAAAAATTACATCTCCTAGCATCTCCAATGAAAAAACAGAAGCTTAATTACAGGAGTATAAGGATGCTAGCGCAAAAATCAGAGATACTACACGGAAGGCATTTAGTAAATTCAGGAATACTGTTTTAAATAAATTTTTGAAGGAGCACGTTTTCATTGTATATGAGAGGCGTGCGAGGCCTAGGCCCGACCATCCCTTACCTGAGAAATGAACCAGGTGCTGTCGTTTATGAAAGCGAGGAAAAAGCTTAATAAACATTTTGAGAAAGATTTTTACAGTCAATAACGAACCGTTTGAGGATTATGTACACACGGAGAGGAGCGATTTG
Organism: Uropetala carovei; assembly: GCA_036926305.1. Classification (NCBI taxonomy): domain Eukaryota; kingdom Metazoa; phylum Arthropoda; class Insecta; order Odonata; family Petaluridae; genus Uropetala; species Uropetala carovei. Next base: position 22,131,382 of record JAXCHB010000011.1, read on the forward strand.
TGGGATCATGTAGTACTCTGAGAGAGAATCAAAACTAAGCAATTAGCGAAAGTTGCCTTTGGAGTTCACCAGTGAAGTTATATCGTTCCGTTGTTGTTTCTTCTTCACATCAACGATTAATAGTTTGAAGTAAAATTAGACTCTTAGCAGGCGACAATGTAATTTATTGGGAGATAAACGACCCTAACAAATATCAGTACTTGAAGAACGATCTGTGTTCGCATGGTAGATGGAATGGCAGCCGGAAATTAGCCAGCTGAGTCGTCACATTTTGGAAAATTAAAAACAGTTAATTATGTTTTTGGTTAGACATGAAAATAATAACACATCAGAAAGCGTTGAGGTCTCCGATATAATGAGCAAGGACTTAAAGGGTTCTAAGTATTGCAGCGAGTCGAGGAGAAGCAAAATAAAATCGGGAGATCGAGGAACGAAGAGTATTACTAGTAAGATCACTAAAAGTGATTACGGCGGTAGAAAGGAAACTATAACAAAAACATCCGTAGACAGCACACCAAAAAAGAAAAAATTATCATTATAAACTGCCGAAGTATTCGAAAGACACAAACTGATTTCTACTATTTAGTTAAAAGTCATTGTGCAGATGTGTTGGAAACCGAGAGCTGGCTGTCGCGCGACAGTAATTCTAATGAGAAGTTTCGCCAAATTGCCTGATAAATCGCAAAGGTAGAAGGGAAAAGTTTTTCTCGCCGTTTGGACCATTGGATTAAACTAACTTGAGGAACTCAACGCCAGCGAACAGCAAAATGGTTTGGTGCTCATTTATTTTGCGACATGGTAAAATGTTAATTTTTACTCCTTTTACCATACTCAGAAGGCGAAAATATTATAGAGCTTTGTAGAGCAGTGTTTCTCAGCTGGTGGACCGCGAAAATTTTTAATGCATTTGAGATAGGTTTACATTATTTAAAAGCTGTCTCAAAAATGTAGGAATAACTTCATATTTTGTAAAAAGCAAACGTAATAAGAAATAATGACAATTTTAATAAATTGGCTCATTTTTATAAATAACTCGTTATTTTAACTAAATGTAGAATTTCCTCCTGCCTATATATGTACGTATTTTAATAGTTGGGTAGCGGAAAATATCTTGTCGTTTAGTTGGGTCGCGGATAATTTCCTGTTGCTTAGGAGACCATATTATCAAAAAGGTTGAGAAACGCTGCAGATCATTGCAAGCAGCACGAGAAAACGCGATCCTGTAATTATCTTTGAAGGAAATTTTAATCTTCCTTTAATGGATTGGGAAGTTACCATAACGGTAGAAAATACAGAGAAGCTATTCGGGAATCAATAGAGGCATTTATTCTAAACTCTGGAACAAATCGTTAACGCACCGAAGTGATTCGATAGCAACGGAACAACAACGTTCAGGCCCAACCCCTATAGACTAAACACCTACATTTAGACGATGCTATTGGCATCCACAAAATAGTAATTGCCGACGTAAAAGTTCATCCTGTGATAATAGCTAAGCCTAAACGGTTAATCCACATCTTCAGTAAAGCGGAACATCCAGGTTTTAAAACATATACCATAGACCACTCGTTCTCAAACTTTTGTCTCTAGCGTCCCACGTACCACCTTTTCAAGAAACACTGCTCCCACCATGATATAAAGAAAAAACTCATTTTTACTTTCTCCATACGTAGTAATGGGAAAGTATTGTATTCACGAAAAAAACGCCGTCGAGATTTCAACAGAAATACACGTTTTGAGGACCCTAGAACACGTTTAGACTATTTTCGGAATGATGTCTGTGTGTATGTATTATTGTGGGCGTTCTAACTCAAAAAGTACGTGCCATATCTTTACCAATCGTCATACATAACACTTTAACATGAGCACAAAGAAATAATTACTTTTTCGACAATAACGGGTAAACGGAAGTCGAAGTTTATTCGAAAACCAATTCGGATTTTGCGATATTTCTTCCTTAAAACATCATTATTGTATTTACAATTTTATACAAAAGTTATAGAGATTGTAATTTCCTAAAACTTTCATTTGAAATAATTTTCTATTGCAGTTGTTGTTTAGGAGTTATTTATAAATAACCGGTTTTTCGGTTTTCTCCTTAAAAACATCGTTATTGGTAATCTTCTTGAGGACCAAAGTTGTACAAAATAATATTTCTTCTAAGTTTTGCTTGAAATAAATTTTCGAAGAGCCATCCATTTCGGAGATATTTTCCTTTTTACTTTCTCCATATGTAGTAAAGTATTGTATTCATGAAAAAATCGACTTCGAGATTTCAACGGAAATACAGGTTTTGAGGTCTCCAGAACACGTTTACACTATTTTCGGAATGATGTCTGTGTGTGCGTGTATGTGTGTCTGAATGTGTGTCATTGTGGGCGCCCTAACTCAAAAGGTACGTGCCATATCGCTACCGAACTTCATATATAACACATTAACATGAGCATAAAGAACTGATTAGTTTTTCGACATTAACGTGTACAGGAAGTCGAGGTTTACTCGAAAACCGATTCGGTTTTGCGATATCTCTGCGTTAAAATATCGTTCTTGAATTTACAATTCAATGCAAAAGTTACAGAGAAGGTAATTTCCTACAACTTTCATTTCAAACAATTTTCTATTTTAATTATTTAGGAGTTATTTATAAATAACCGGTTTTCGGTTTTCTCCTTAAAAACATCGTTATTGGTAATCTTCGTCAGGACCAAAGCTGTAGAGAATAATATTCCTTCCAAGTTTTGTTTGAGACAAATTTTCGTAGAGCCATCCATTTCGGATATATTTTTCCTTTTACTTTCTCCATACGTTGTAATGGGAAAGTATTGTATTCATGAAAAAAATCGACTTCGAGATTTCAACGGAAATACACGTTTTGAGGTCCCTAGAACACGTTTAGACTATTTTCGGAATGATGTCTGCGCGTGTGTGTGTGTGTGTAATTGTGGGCGCTCTAACTCAAAAAGTACGCGCCATATCGTTAACAAACTTCATATGTAACACTTCAGCATGAGCACAAAGAACTGATTAGTTTTTCGACAATAACGGGTAATCGGAAGTCGAGGTTTATTCGTAACCCGATTCGGTTTTTGAGATATTTCAACGTTAAAACATCATTATTGTATTTACAATTCCATACAAATGTTATAGAGAATGTAATTTCCTACAACTTTCAATTCAAACAATTTTCTCTTGTATTTATTTTTTAGGAGTTATTTATAAATAACCGGTTTTTCTGTTTTCTCCTTAAAACATCGTTATTGGTAATCTTCGTGAGGACCAAAGTTGTTGAGAATAATATTTCTTCCAAGTTATGTTTTAAACAATTTTCTTAGAACCATCCATTTCGGAGATATTTTGTTTTTTACTTTCTCCTTACGTAGTAATTGGACAATATTGCATTCAAGAAAAAAATCGACTTCGAGGTTTCAACGGAAATACACTTTGCGAGGTCCCTAGAACACGTTTACGCTGTTTTCGGAATGATGTCTGTGTGTGTGCGCGCGCGCGAGCGTGTGGTGTGTGTGTGTATGTTATTGTGGGCGCTCTAACTCAAAATGTACGTGCCATATCGTTACCAAATTTCATATATAACACTTTAACATGAGCGTAAAGAACTGATTTGTTTTTCGACAATTACGGGGAACCGAAGGTCGAGGTTTATTCGAAAGCTGATTCGGTTTTTGCGATATTTCTACGTTAAACATCATTATTGTATTTACAATTCCATACAAAAGTTATAGAGGATGTATCGAAACCTAAAATTTCGGTTACCGGTATTGTCTAAAAACTACTCAGCTCCTCATGCTCAGACCAAAGTGTTATATTTGAAATTTGGTAACGATATGGTAAGTACTTTTAGAGTTAGAGCCCACACAATCACATACAAACACATAATTCCGAAAATAGTCTAAAAGTGTGCCATGGACCTCAAAACGCTTATTTCCGTTGAAATTCCGTAGTCGATTTTTTTCATGAAAATAATACTATCTCTATATTACGTATATGCAGAAAGTAAAAATAATGAAAGCATACAGTCGATTTTATTGTGTTATTTTCATGGGAGATGTAAATGGTTTCCATTGGAATCGAACCCAGCACTTTTTTCGTGATTTTTTCCTAACCACTTTATCATATGTGAATCGAGCATTCTTGCCAAATTTAGAGTTTCTATCTCCATTTTCTCTCGAGTTATCGATAGAGGGGTTGGTTAGCAATATTATGGTCGCGGGTTTGAATCCTGCCGAGGTAATGTAAAATAAAAATATCATTATTCTCATTTTTTCTAGCGACCGGGTTTAGCGTTACATCCGACAAATAAACCAACCAACAGATCGCGGAAAATATCTATAGAATTTGTGAGCTATATAAGCATAGGGGCATTCGGTGTATGTTTGGTACAGTAGAATATATATCGCTTCGCAGAAGAGCGTGGGGAGTTTGATAAATTTAGGGAGGAATATGTTATAGCGGCAGTCAATGCAAATTGGGTGGCATAAATCAGGGGGTAATTTCGTGTTTTGGGAGGTCTATATCGAAGTGGCAATCAAGTGATTGATGGTCGTATATATGTTAGGCCCTAATAATTAAGGGATTGTTGTGCAAGTTGGGTGCCATATAACCGAGCTGATTTTTGATGCATTTTTGATGGCACACTCACACACATGCAGTCCCTCACACTCACTCGCACACCTTCACACACACACAACCACTCACAAAAACACAACCTCACACACACACACAAACTCACACACAAACTCACACACACAACCTCACAACACACCTCACAACACACCTCACACACACACAACCACACACACATATATATAAATATATATATATAATGATGTTTTTACGGAGATGTTTCGCCGGAACCGAATCGGGTTTCAAATAAACCTAAACGTTCGGTTAACCGGTATTGGTTAAGAACTACTCAGCTCCTCATGCTCATACCTAATTGTTATATTTGAAATATTATTCTCTACAAATTTGGTCCTCACGAAGATTACCAATAACGATGTTTTTAAGGAGAAAACCGAAAACCCGGTTATTTATAAATGACTCTTAAACAATAACTACAGTACAAAATGATTTGAAATGAAAGTTGTAGGAAATTACCTTCTCTATACCGTTTGTATAGAATTGTAAATACACTAATGACATTTAAACGAAGAAATATTGCAAAAACCGAATCGGGTTTCGAATAAACCTCGACTTCCGATAACCCGTTATTGTCGAAAAACTAATCAGTTCTTTATGCTCATGTTAAGGTGTTACATATGAAGTTTGGTAACGATACGGCACGTACTTTTTGAGTTAGAGCGCCCACACTAACATACACACACACCCACAGACATCGTTCCGGAAATAGTCTAAACATGTTCTAGGGACCTCAAAACGTGTATTTCCGTTGAAATCTCGAAGTCGACTTTTGTCATGAATACAATAATTTCCCATTACTACGTATGGAGAAAGTAAAAAGGAAAATATCTCCGAAATGGATGGTTCTACGAAAATTTGTTTCAAACAAAACTTTGAAGAAATATTATTCTTTACAACTTTGGTCGTTACGAAGATTACCAATAACGATGTATTTAAGGAGGAAACCGAAAAACCAATTATTTATAAATAACTCCTAAACAATAACTACAATAGAAAATTGTTTCAAATGAAAGTTGTAGGAACCTATATTCTCTATAACTTTTGTATAGAATTGTAAATACAATCATGATATTCTAACGAAGAAATATCGCAAAAACCGAATCGGTTTTCGAATTAACCTCGACTTCCGGTTACCCGTTATTGTCGAAAAACTAATCAGTTCTTTGTGCTCATGTTAAAGTGTTATATATGAAGTTGGGTAACGATATGATACGCACTTTTTGAGTTAGAGCGCCCTCAATAACATACACACGCAGACATCATTCCGAAAATAGTCTAGACGTGTTCTAGGGACCTCAAAACGTGTATTTCCGTTGAAATCTCTAAGTCGATTTTTTTCATGATCACAATACTTTCCCATTACTTCATATGGAGAAAGTAATAAAGGAGAAGGTGCCTGAAAGTCTAACTGATTGGGGTGCCAAAATGTCTTTAGCCAGCTCTTGTCCCTCCTAGATGGCTTTCAATTCCCACCTGTTGGGAAACACTGCCATAAAACAAATGATGAAGTTTTATCAATTTTGCGAGTAAAACCATAGCCGATGATTCTTGGACGGAGGTTTTGCGCATCATTCGCGAGGGGCTTAAAATCTTTGTCACAACTAAACTGTTCGTGGATGAAACCGACGCTTCCTGCCTTAATCAAAAAACAATGAAGGCATCACACGGGTGTAAAACTACTTAAGCGAAATGGTGGGAATCATGCAAAGAATTATTTAATACATACGTACAAAAAATCCTAAGTCCGCAAGAAAGAAAGCGCGGAAGGAAATAGACGAATACCGATCCACTATACTATAAGAGCCACTTAAAAGGACTCCAAAGAATTTTGGTCCTACGTTGGCGATGTTTGAGATCAGTGCACTGTTCTGAAACTAACCACAGACAACGATGAAAGCGTGCGCAATTCTTTTCCTAAGGCCAATCTATTAAATTGTTACTTTGGAAAGTGTCTAGCCATCTACAATGTCCGCTTTTGAACATCCTACGCATTGAGATTAAGGAATAAGCGAACTGTAAATATCTGAAGATGTTATTGTAAAATTGTTAAAGAAAATTCATAAAAGGATATCACCAGGTCCTGAAACCATTTCTTAATTCGTTATGAAGTCTTTCGCGGACGAACTAGCTCCCTATCTAAAAAACTAAAAGTGAATAAGGAGTATAAAACTTAGGGACCTGCGAAGCTTCGTGATTCCATTCGACTTCGAATCCGGGGTAGGATTCGGATTCGATTCGGATTTAAGGAGACCGATTCGTAAATGTCGAATCAATTGCAAGACGGTCTTTATACTTTATACAGGTCGGAACATGTATATTTGCAAGGTTGCACAGCAGTGCTCTTTACTACTACTCTACAACAAACATCTTTATATGGTGGTACGAGCTTAGGCGGATTAAGGTAGGGGCACAGAGGGCACATGCCACTTTACCACAAGTCGCAGCCAGATTTCAGCCACAAGTGAGACCCTAGGCTGACTTTTAAGACAAGTTAACATATTGCATTGTTATCACAGTGATTAATAGAAAAGATGATAAATTAAAATCATTCTGGTAAAAAATGAAACAATTATTCTACGAAATGTATACTAAGTTAATTTGCAAAGCTTAAGGTGTGAACAGAATTCCAGGTCGTCTAACAAAGTATGTCGCGCCCGATTGACGGTTTAATGTTTCTCCCTCCTTTTCCTCTTTCCCCTCATCCAGTAAAGCATCACGCACTTCTAAGTAAAACGACTTTCGTTTAGACATTGTTAACTCTTGTATAGCAATTAGATACAAAGTAACGCATTTTATTATTTGAACGGATCTATGAACTTCGTAGGTTCGTTCAGTGACGAACGCATAATAATCCCAAATCAGTAGCAAAGTGTGTGTGCCTGTGAGTAAAGTGCATTGACTAAAGCAGATATCGCCCAAAATTTTCAGTAAGTAAATACATAAATTTTTTTGAAATTGTTGGTCATGTTATTTGTGGAATGTTATTCGAGGGATAATTTGATAACATTAAATTTCTAATATCCTGTTGAATATGTACAAGATATACCGTTTAATTTCGCTATAAAGGAAATTCAAGGTAGGATCTGTTAGTTTGTGAGTAAATGTGGGTATGAATGCTACTCTCATGTTTATACTAAGTTGCTTAATCCTTAAGTTGGCGCGTTGGCTTACGGAGTGCGCCAATACAATTTTAAGATAATCACAAACTTTTGTATAATAGCTAGCTCATCAACTCACACACCTGACACCTTAAATTTTAGATTTGTAAATTTTCTAAGTGGCTAAGCTGAAATTTGTTATTCTTAAATAAATTAAATCAAATTATTAGTCAATAGACATAGTTTAATAATTCTTATATCCTTAAAAAATAATTAAAAATAGACCTTTTTCAAAAATAATTACAGTTTGATAATTAAATAAAAATAAAATACAGCTTGTAGTTCATAAAGAAATAAAAATAGACTTTAAAGTTTTAACTATTTTGTTAGTATTTTTTAGTTAATAGAAATACTTAAAATATAATCTTTTGTAATTATGTAGGTGTTAGTATATAAAAATGCATAACTGTCTTATGCCCCTCCGATTCGATTCGAATTCTGATTCGAATTCGAATCGAGATTGTCGATTCGATTCGAGATTCGATTCGAAAGAAAATTAGCGACTCGCAGGTCCCTAATAAAACTATCGCTCTATATCTTTCATATAAATTTTCTGTATGGTTTTTGAGCTTATTATTGGTCGCTCAATAATGCCATTCCTCGAAAGCAGCATGGTTTCCGGAGAGATATGTGAAGCGAGACTTAATTAACTCTACTCACTCAAGATACCAAGAAAGCAGTGTACGACGATGTAGACGCAGTAATTTTAGATATTAGGAATGCCTTCGAGACCGTTTCCCACATGAAAAATTGCAAAAATCAAATACTTACTCAATTGATGTTAGATAATCGTAAACTGGAATGCTTCGTTCCTATCAGACAGAACCCAGGGAGTAGTTCTCGTCGGAATTGCATCAGAGATCATCAAAGTGACTCCCGGAGTGCCGCAGGGAAATTTAATTGGGCCACTCTTGTTATTGCTATACATAAATAGTTTGGCACAATAAAAGATGAAGCTCTGACTCTTCGTGGAGGACACCCTTCTGCGTAGAGATATAAATATATGTAGGTGGGGACTATAGTTCCCTCTAATTTTTTTAATCCATGACGCTAATGCGCAGATGTGCGCCCAAGTTGGCGTGGCCCTGTTTGGATATATTCCAAGAAGATAAGCACAATATTGCGCAACTGAAAAATGTTAGTGCGCGGCACTTCAAAAACTGCAGTGCTGCTATGAACTTCACTCATTCCAGAAATTGTATTCATTACCCTTGCTGGGTTAAAATTAAAATACGTCAGTACATTTGGTAGAAACATGTCCAATGGGGAGCACGTTGAAAATGTTAAGTAATCGACAAACTTTTCAAGAGCCTTCCTCCAGAGACCTGCAAGAATGCCTCGAATGTAAATGAAATCGCATATTTTTCGCTAATCTGTATTGTGCTGTAATACTGCTTGGCCATCTTGGTAACCATTCGAGGAGGATCAAAGGAGCTCGAAAAGTTCCAGCGTAGAGCGACTAGACTTATAAAGGGAGAGTATCAATACGATACGACCGTATAAGAGATTTCAAGAGATATGAAACGGCAGACAATGAAGAGCAGAATGGAATAAAAACGGAAACTATTGGAAAAGTCTAATATCTCCGAATTCGTTAACGGCCTACCCAACGGTTATGGTGAACGTAGGTTTATATTAGATTGTACCAGAAAATTCATCGAAACAGTCGCTAGGACCGATAAATATGCGATAAGACAGAACAGACACAGCTAGAGTTTATTTTTGGCACAGTGACATCCCCTGCCAAACACTTCTGAGGGCTTATAGGGTAGTAATGTACATGAAAATATCTTTCCTCTCTTTGACGTTGTTTTCATACACTTCGACGAGTTTTCGATATATTTCTGCCACTTCAAAAGAACATTAAAAACTGATTACACTGCGAATTTCTTCGTGTGGCTACTTCTCCATATTATTCATCTCTATGGTTTCCCAACCCCCTTGACTTATTTTACAACCCCCAGAGTTACCAACTTCGAAATTAAAAATGTAATTATTGAGTTAAAATCGATCACAGTTTCCCGAAAACAGAATCAAAGGACGTGTCATTCAGGGCCGCCGCAACCCATATGGCCGCCGGTGTGCAAAACAAAATTTGCCGCCCCTTCTCCCACTCAACATGGTAGTATATACTGCAGGATACTTTTTTAAATGAAAAAAAAAAACTGTACAAGACATAGCGAAAATTATTTATTACAGCTCTGCGAAGGTGAATTTTCCTTTTATTACAGTCTTTCTAAACATGAGAAAGAGAAAAGAACGATATAGTTTATCACCAAAAATTGCATTTACATAGTTTAAAAGGTTCACAAGGATGAAAAACTTTTTATTATTAGAAAAAATTAAAAATAATCTAAATAATATTCTTTGCACTAAAATTGTCTAAACAGAATTAACGATTATAATATTAAATGAACACTCATTAACAAATAAATTACGTTATTTAAGAGATTTTACTTTCCTGTCTTTATAAGTAGAAATTTTTAAAAAATGATGTCATGTACATTCAACTTATCAGACAGTTCGTGTTCTATGGATATCATTGCTAAATTTGCGACATTTGCGACATTGTCGACCTTAAAATAGTTTAAATAATAATTTTGAGTTTTGAAAAACTTTTTTAAAATGATGTCATGTACATTCAACTTATCAGACAGTTCGTGTTCTATGGATATCATTGCTAAATTTGCGACATTTGCGACATTGTCGACCTTAAAATAGTTTAAATAATAATTTTGAGTTTTGAAAAACTTCTTTCTCCCGAAGCTACAGACAGGTAATGTCAGATAAATGCGGATGCCAATGGCGACATTTGGAAATGAAGAGATTAAATAATTTTGAAGAATATAGTCCCATACTTCACATGTATCCATTTCACGCTTTATGTAGAGCTTCAATATTTGAAGCTCTCCAAATAAATACTCCCCATCTAAATCTAATTCACTTAGACTTGCATCAGTCAGCTTATTATCCAATTCCTTATATTTAGCCAATAGCTCGCCGCCCTTCGAATCATTGAGTTTTAATGTATCATGAAACATGCTGAACAACTCACAGTGATCATTTAAAGTTTAAAATCTTTCTCTAAATGAAAATATAGTCCTGTCCAAAATAGTGAAGAAAAAATTTATTTTAAAATCAGTTGCCATCTGATTAGATATAATTACCTCTTGTGGCATTTAGTTGTAAATTAGTGACGATTTCATATTGAAGAAATGAGGAAATAAAAATTTCAAAATAAAATATGCAGTGAAGCGTTCTTATCGATAAGCAAGCGTCAACGTTGATTTTACTTTTACTTTAAATTAGTCTGATTTTACGTTTTCGTCATTATCAGTGAGCCTTGTGCAATTCTAAGCGGTGAAAAAAATATTAAGACCTCGAAAGAAGGTGATGCAACATTAAAAGGTTAAGAACCACAGCTCTAATGACTCGTAAATTTCAATCACAAACTTAGGCAAAAAAGCAAAATTATATTTTACAGTAAAGTCTTCGATGCTAAATTCATCGAAATGTGTTGCGTAAACGGGAAACAATTAATTCAAGCGATTTCTTTCCGTAGGATGAAATCGATGATAAAAATTAAAGTTTTCCTCAATTTTTCTTTAAAATGTTTCCTGTTCGTAGATCGTGTGCCAATTTCTTATAGAAATAAGAAGCCTAAACATAAAGATATCGATATTTACGTTAAAATCACAACAATACTTATAATGATTCACGAATTGATCCTGATTTTCTCTAGCAAACAATTTATTATCTGATCACAGTCAGTGGACACAGACAGTAAATGTGAGTTTTGTTTCTTGAATGCATTTATTAATGCTCCAATAGATGGAATCAATTATAATATACAATACTTCTCTTGTTTAATAAAAAAATAATAATTCAGACATCGATTTCACACATTACAAAAAATAGGGCAGCCGTTTTTCACTATCCTGAAGGTTTTACTCTCTAACCTCTTTTTTCCAGAATACTACCTACAGAAGAGTGACCTTGAATTAGCAAAGAAATCGATTTTGCCCATAAAACCGGATGTAAATGCACTTGAAAACATTTTTGCACTAGAAATACGTTTTACCTATTGAATTTCTTACGATCAAACTAACTGTCACCCCCTCACATACACTGCTCCTAATTATTTTATACAGTAAAACCTGTGAAAGACGGAAACCTGTAAAAGACAAAAATTTTGGAGATTGAAGGGGTTCTATATTCCTACATTTTGATGAAAAACGACTATTTTAGCCTGTTCAAGGCGGAAGATCTGTGAAAAACGGACATTTAGTCGAGTCTCATGAGATTCCGCTTTTCGAGGGTTTTACTGTATTAGATCAAGTACACAAGAATAAATGAAGCGATATTGACCTCTAATGCAATGAATAGTTTCGTTGCTGTAAACGGCGATATGAATTACTATCATCTAAGTTTTCAGGAAGAAAAGCGAAACATTTATTAATTCCTTCATTTATTATACAAATACTTTCCATTGGAAAGTTGACAAAAAATGTCTGCACGGTAAAAAACAAAGATAGTCTCGAATATAATGCACTTTATCCTGAAAATATACAAATGCGGGTCATGTTAAATTCGAAGTTCAAGTAGTTAATTTCTTTAAGAATTATCAGATTTATGACGCGTAGTGAGCCTATCAATGTAACACAAGGTCAATAACATACAGGGCATGTGAAAATTTAGTGAATATCGCCACAAGTTTCTTTAAATTCAACTCCGAAACCTATAATAAAATGTTTTGCCATTTTCACTTTTACAGTAATTTCGGGATCGCGTTATATCCGAGACAACACCACACATCTACTAGCATGGAAAAGATAAATACCTCTTAGACAACAAATGTGGAATCCAATGTATCAGATGGTCTAACTTCAAAAACCAGCAATTTAAAGTAGAATTAGATCACACGGGAAAGAAACCTGCACAAAACGAATTCAAAGCACCAGCGGTGTCTCGATCTTCCTCCAACGACTAGCGATGAAATACTAACGAAAATAGCAAGGGAGAGAAATGAAAGTTCGTAGACCTCTGGTTTGCGACCGGCATATCCGAAACAAATGCTTTGGGAATACTTTTCCCCGATGTAAGAAGAAGAAGAATCTTAAATATTTGTTTTAAGTGCTCCAAGGGACACCTACCCTGGAGAAGAATGTGTTAGAGCTATGGGAAATACCCGCGGCGTAGATTCCAAAAGGCTGAGAAATTGCCCTTTTTTGGTCATTGCCGACACTGTCCCCCAGATAAGGGATTTAAGAACCCGGAGAGACCCTTCTCAGCGGGTAAGCGGTTGAAAATATTTAGGCTACTCTGGTTTTCCCCGTTATTCCTTTCATTTTGTAGGCAGGTAGGCAAAATTCGGCCGCCCTCACTTCATCGACTCATCTTTAGGCAGCCGCGAAAATCACAAGTTCCGCCATACCTCTCAGGGCATTATTCCTCTCTGGCCGCCCCTCCTCTCCTGCCGCCGGTGTGCCGTGCACAACTCGCACACCCAGTTACTTTTCAATGAGCCTCTGCATATATTACGACCTTAAGTCTACATCTGAATTTTATCGTGCAATTCTCGAAACGGACGAGTCGTAGGAGGAAAAATGCATCCATATGTCCTTAACGACTTTCGATTGCATGTTTGAATCATTTATTCTTTCCTACTTCACGGATGGGCAACCTTTTCCACATGGCGGGTCACATCGGTGGTTGCGAAAGCTTATGCGGGCGGCAAATAAAATTGGCATTGGGTCGACGGGCCGGATTATAGTTTATCGGAAGTTATCCTGAGATTATGAGGTATCAAATGAGTGAAGCTTGTATGCAAATGATAATGCTAGTGTTAAATTTTCAACTTAAATGGTTCTATTGCCATAATTTTACCAGAAAATATGTATTTACGTCTTAATTTTTATGGGGGCCGTAGTTTACACAACTCTGATATAATTGATGTTACAAATTGATCCTCGTGATAGTGTGTCCTGATATACGTAGGTGCTTTAACTATTCCTAAACCTTCCAACCTATACTTGACCAGAATCCACAAACTAGTGTTCAGTCAGTGATCATCTGGCGATACAAAATTCAAATCCTATCTATACATATAAGGTATGTTTCCAACACTTGAAAAATTCTTCCAATGGGACTACCATTCAATTCGTCCTCCCCGTGCACAAATGCCCTCCCCCATCCTCCTCTCTCCCTTCTTTCCAATCCTCTTCCCCTCTCCGCGGCTGTGATCCTTCCCTTCTTCTCGGCTTAACCCCTCCACCCTCCTATTGACTGCCTCCTTGCAAAATGTGCCCATTAAAACACTCGCACTAAATCTACGGCGGGTCACGGAGATCGACATGCGCCTGACCGTATGCAGCATGGTCCCGCGGACCGACCGGGGTTCGACGGTTTGGAGTCGAGTGATCGGCTTAAACCGGAGACCCTGGAAGTTCTGTGGGGGCATGGGAGTAGATTTTGTGGACCTCGGGCCGGTTCTCGAATCGTGCAAGGTACCCCTTATCCGCTCGGGAGTTCACTATACTGCCGAGGCAGCAAAGAGGATAGGTGGTAGGATATACGAGCATAGTAGAGTTTTTTTAGATTAGAGAGTAGGTTAGTGAGCAGGTCATATGTGGGGAAATTAAAGACTTGCACTAATTATCGTAATAAGTTTATTAACTCGGACCGTAGATCAATATGTAGGTCGGCTTTAGGGCTCAATAAACCATGCGATAATACTTCAATAATAAATCCGCTATTAGAAATGAGGGATGCACCTTCCAAATCACTAAAAAATTTCGAAGCGGTCCATAAGTGGCTCCCTAAAAATTTTAACTGTAAATTGCCGGAGTATCAGGAATAAGGCTGCGAAATTTCAGAATTTACTAGAACAAACAGATATAGTGATAGGCACAGAGAGTTAACTAACCTCAGATATTCACGACTGTAAAATTTTCCCCTTACGATATAATATTCATAGACGAGATAGGACAAATAGGAGGGGTGGAGGGGTGTTTATAGCAGTGAATAATACACTAATAAGTTCTCCGGTCAAGTTTGCTGAAAACAATATTGAAAGCACTTGGTGTACTATAAACAGTGAAGGTTTGGGAAACATTCTTGTATGTGCATATTATAGGCCGCCAGTTTCAGACGCAGGAGAAATATACGATCTAGAGGCTCAAATAAACTCACTAAAGAAGAAGAATAATAAAAGCATTATCATAGTAGGAGGAGACTTCAATCTCCCCTCGATAAATTGGCTGAGTTGTAGCTTCATACCATCCGCTAGGAATCGTGAGTCATACGAAGCGCTAATAGACATCTTCAATAAACATTCCCTCATCCAGGTAGTCAAAAAACCTAAGAGAGAAACAATACATTACATTTACTAGCAGTTAACATCCCCGAGCGTGTTTCCGAAGTACCTCTTGAAGAAGGAATCAGTGATCACCAAGCAGTTCGAGTACTTTTGGATATAGCTGTCGCAAAGTATCGCAAGCCTAAGCGAAAAGTGTACTTGTATAAAAATGCTAACTTTGAGAATTTCAAAGAGAAAGTCATCAAGGATTACGGCGATTTCAGCAAATCGACAAGCACGAAAAACGTTGAGGAAACTTGGAAAGCATTTCTATCAGAAATTAGGATGGTATTAATACATATACCTATACCAAGTAAATTTATTATTGATAATGGGGAACCAAGGTGGTATAGTCGGCAGGTTAAGTGTGCCCTCAGGCACCAAAGAAAGTTTCACCTCAAATTTAAACGCATCAAAAACTATAAGTCACAGGCATGGCCGGTTCAAGACATTTTGGCGCCCCAAGCAGATTTCAGTTATGGCGCCCCATCGATACATACATTTTACATTAAAATTCGGTAGTTTAATAGGATATCATTATTTTTATGTCTTGTATATTTTTATGATTAAACAGTTTCATAAAAAAACAAGGCTTTATTCACAGAAAAATAAATTACTATTGCGTCGATGTAAGCACAGGTGGGGCTCAATCAATGGTTGTCAAACTTTCTGGTGCATCAAAAAATGCAACATCAACAAGCACGTGTTGCTAAACGCATGAATAAAGGCAGTGACGCACTTATCTAAAGATAATGGTACAAATTGTTCTTGGAATTAAATAAAAAGGATGAAATTGATTGCAAAATGCGCATGGGAGTCTGTGAATACTGCAAGTGATCTTGGAAATACGTTCCGAAAAAAATTATTTAAAAAATATGGGTTGGAATGAAAAGCGGGCTTTATCGTGAATAAATCATACAGAGCAGAGTATACGTAGAAATGGTTGACATTTCTCAAAAATTAAGAGTGGTTTTAACAACAATCCGATTTTCTCAAAAACGGCTGTAACGATTTTGATCGAATTTCGTACTGTTACTTAAGTTTACGTCCTCAATAATACTGTATAGCTCGTATTTCTCAAAAAATGAATATAAGGCTAGTTTATTCTAGGCAACTTCAGCAATAATTCGATTTTCTCAAAAACGGCTATAACGATTTTGATCAAATTTCGTACAGTTACTGAAGTTTACGTTCTCAATAATACTGTATAGTTCATATTTCTCAAAAAATGAATGTAAGGCTAGTTTATTCTAGGCAACTTTAACATTAATTCGATTTTCTCAAAAATGGCTATAACGATTTTGATCAAATTTCGTACAGTTAGTTGAGTATACTTCTACAATAATACTACCATTTTATTTTTCTCAATGAATGAATATAAGGCTAGTTTATTCTTGGGCAACTTTAACAAAAATTGGATTTTCTAAAAACAGGCTCATACGATTTTCATTTTCTAAAGATAAATAAACGACGCATTAGTACCTATATATGAGAATGTTTGTACAAAATATGTTCTACCGATTTTTTCATGCTGATTACAGATCTATTAACAGATTTTTTCTATCACCCTCAACAACAAAGAAACATGCAATTTTATAAGAAAACACTTTTTTACGTTTCTTACCTGTTGTTATAGGATTAAAATGTTTTTGCTGAAGACTGTCGCTTATATGATGCCTCTTGCATGTCTCTGGTAAGACCCCAGCAGTAATCAGCAAGCATGGTAGGGCTCCATCTTCCTTTATACCGCTTTTCTATCACTGAAATGTCTTGATGGAAACGCTCCCCATGTTCATCGCTAACAGTTCTTAGGTTCTCGGGGAAAAAATCCAATTGCGAGTGAAGGTAGTGAAGCTTAAGAAACGTGACATCCCATTTCTTTGTAAGACTGAAGCAGTCTTTCTATTATTTCCTCGTAATTGGAGGCTCTATAATTCCCTAAAAAATTAGTGCAGACATCCTTGGACGCTGTCCAAGCTGCTGATTAGTTTCGTTCAGAGTAATATGAAAACTATTGTCATTCATAATGTCTCGAATTTGAGGCCCGACAAAAATTCCTTCCTCACTTAATTAGGGAAACTTTTTCCTTAGATACAGGAACCCAGGACCATCCTTATTCATTGCTTTGACAAAGTTCTTCATTAGGCCTAGTTTAATGTGGAGTGGTGGTAATGAAACATTTTTGCTATCAACTAGTGGATGATGGGAAACGTTTTTTTGTGCAGGAACTAAGGTCTGACGTTTTTTCCAATGTTTAATAGGGTAATGTTTATCCTTAGCTCTGCTATCCCACTCGCAAATGAAGCAGCAGTACTTTGTATATCCTGACTGCATACCTAATGAGAGAGATATCACTTTTAAGTCACCGCATATAATCCAAGTGTATTCATTGTAATCAATTTTATCAAGTAGTTCCCGCATATTTTCATGTTTCCTTCATGTGCACCGCATGATCAACTGGCACAGAAGGAAATTTGTTGCCATTGTTTAGGAGAACTGCCTTCAGACTCCGTTTTGATGAATCTATAAGGAGTCGCCATTGGTCGGTTTTATGCTCTTGTCCTAAAGCAGCCATGAGCTCATGGACATCTTTACAGAAAACCAAATCACAAGCAGACGCAAAAAACTGAACTAAATCTTTTTCGCGGTTGCGAAATATTGAAATATTCGTGTTACTTTGAAGCAGATTCCATCCTTGAAACCTTGAACCCAACAGTTCAGCTTGAGTTTTTGACACATGCAAATCCCTGACCAAGTCGTTGAGTTCCCCTTGTGAGATAAAATGCGGTTCAACTGATGCAGTCGGCTGGAAATCTGGAACGGAAGTTTCCTGTTCCATTGGAATATCACAGTCACCATTTTCACTGTCAGTGGTCCATGTTGCTCGAGGTGTAGGGATCGGCATATCTTCACAGTGTGGCACCGGTCTCATCGCTGATGGTATTCTCGGATACAGAATAATATGTTTAGACTTACGGGAGATTCCGAATATTTTCGTTAAACAGAAATAACAGTCCGTAACATGATCTCTCTGTTCTCGCCACACCATAGGAACGGCAGACGGCATCGACCGACGAGAACTTTTCAGCCATCCCCTAAGATACCCTGCACAATTGGCACAGATGATATGAAGAGCCCATGTTTTGTCTTGGTCTCCTATTTTGCAACCAAAATATAGCTCGTATGCTTTCTTAATGATAGGCATAATAGTTCTTCTAAGCGATTTAGTTGTAAACTCCCCACACACATAACAAAAACTGTTCACACCATTAATACACGTTCGCGGCATCCCGAAGGTTGAAAGCAATCGGCCCATGCTACCAGCACACAATACTTGGTCTGGTGGATAAACCCACCGCAAAACTGAATGTTTCAGTCCGCCACTGAGAGCCTGCCTTATTATCCCCTTTATCCTGGACGTCCTGCTGAAACGGGTGCAAAAGGCTTCATTCAACAGACAAATAGTATCTATTGGCATCACAAAACGTGCACAACATTGCATTTCCATGTATGCCTTATCTGGCTTCGTTCGCGGCTCCTTCCTGTCTCGTGATATTGAAAGCTCAGTAGTCGGGAGACGTGTAGTTTGTTGCCATTAGGAGAGACGGAAGGAGCCACGAACGGGGCAAACGGCGCCAGATAAGGCATATATGGAGATGCAATATTGTTCACGTTTTGTGTTGCCAACAGATGCTCTCACATATAAGAACAACAGAAAACAAATTAGACCTTTCGCAGCCAATAAGTAAGATAATTTTATGTTTGCCAGTCATAAAGAACAATTAATCCTTTTGAACATATGCACGTTTTTTTGGTAGGTGAAGATGGTTTTTTGTGAATTTCTCAAAATCTGGGTGATGGCGACTTTTTAAGTTCAGATTCGTTGTCAGCGTCAAAAAGTACATAAAATTCATATATCACACATAGGGAAACAAAAATCTTGTAGTTCAGTGATTATTAATGTACAGACCTGATTTGTCATGTCAACATATTTTATTTTGTATTTTTATGTAATAAACATATTTTTAAATAACGCACAATTATCTTTAACCTTGAAGAGTGCATTATAGGACTTAAGATATGTCCTTAAGGGATCACTCTTCCTATCTCCCAATTTCACATAAGCCACTGCCTTTGCCAACCAAGGGTTAAGTGACAAACGTAAACCTCGCGGTTGATGCGGGAAAATTATATTTCGGGTTTAGGATCAGTGGCTCTAAATCCCATCCACATAACAACTTTATGGGATTTAACGCGCCTCCAGGTACCTTTCCACGCACATAATCGCTGAAAAAGCACGTAGTATATGCGGAATTCGTAATCAATGATGGCAACATCAGAATAGTGAGATCAAAAAATCGGTACAGCATACATTGTACAAACTTTCTCATATACGTTCTAATGCGTCGTTTAGTTATCTTTAGAAAATGAAAATCGTGTGAGCCTGTTTTTAGAAAATCCAATTTTTGTTCAAGTTGCCAAAGAATAAACTAGCCTTATATTCATTCGTTGGGAAAAATGGAATACGTAGTATTATTGAAGACGTATACTCAAGTAAGTGTACAATATTTGATCAAAATTGTGATAGCCGTTTTTGAGAAAATCGAATTATTGTTAAAGATGCCTAGAATAACTAGCCTTATATTCAATTTTTGAGAAATATGAACTATACAGTATTATTGAGGAGGTAAACTTAAGTAACTGTACGAAATTTGATAAAAATCGTTATAGCCGTTTTTCAGAAAATCGAATTGTTGTTAAAATACGTAGAATAAACTACTCTTAATTATTGAGCAATGTCAACCATTTCTATGTATACTCTGCTCAGTATGATAAAATGCCTAAGTACGAGATTTCACTCATTTTCGCTCTACCGTTTAGGCTCCAGAGCCAGTAACAGACAGACATTGCAAAAACCACTTTTTCGGATTCAGCGACACCTAAAACGCATATTTCCGTAAAAAATCTCGAGGTCGAATTTTTTCGCGAAAACAATATTCTCGATACTTCGTATGAGAAAGTAAAAAGATGTCAATGAGCATGAATAAACTCTTATAAAACGATGTGATCGTGTGGAAACCGGTCAACTATTTTGTTGAACATCAGTGTAATATATAGATACAGACGAAATAAAAAGATAAAGACCATGAAATAGAAGACACTCTTTAAAGAGTTTCATGCAGAGGCCTACTTTGGCGATATGGCGCCTATGACAACATTTTAGGAAACGCCTTAGTTATGTAGGATATAATTTTTTCTTCGTTTTAATAATGAATAATATCGTTTTCATTATAGAGAAATCAATGTTTGACTATTAAAATAGCATTATTTATAAAAAAATTAAGTTTTCGCAGTTTTTGTGGGAACGTATTGCGCCTTTTACAAGCGGCGCCTATGGCAAATGCCACCTTCGCCATACCCTAGTTACGGCAGTGGTTTCATCGCTAAATTTAACATAAAAGACTATATCGATCACGACGACATGCCAATCTTCCTCGTTATTTGGCGTATATACAGCGATCCTTCTTTAGCGATCTCTATTTTTAAATCACCGCTCCCATTCATCGAACAGCCATCTTTATTCGTCCTTGTGAGTGTTCGTTCAGTTGAAGTTTCACAGTAGTTGATACGACTGAATGTATATTCTATATACAATTGAATGAGGAAACAGAAATAATTGGATAGTAGATCATTTCAATAAAACAATTCCGATGTATTTCCATAAAGGCTCAAATATTTTGTGAACGTAAAATCAGTGAAGAAGAAAGGGAAAGAGAGTGTGGGAAGGGTAAATAGGAGAGAGCGGGGAAGTGAGATGGGCAGGGGAAGAGAGGTAGCAATGAGATGGGAAGAGAGGAGTGGAGTGGGGGGCGAGATGAGGGATCAGATATGGAGTTGAGGGGTTTGGGTGTTGGGTTGGGGTGAATTCCGGTGTCCGTGAGAAATACAGCGAAGACCAACGACCCATCCAATTGAATTCCACGCAATGAATTGCATATCGATGCAAGAGAGTTTCAAGGATTTTTGCGCAATTAACGCGGCACGGTACTTCCTGGTCGTGAGTCATTCCCTTAGATCTGGTAGCGCGGCCCATGACGCTCTTTCACTACGCACCGTTGCACATAAGCCATCAACGCGCTCTTTATCCACGCCACCATTGGTTGGCGTCGGAGCGTTACGCGCCACTCGCATCGCGGCAACATGGACGCCAGCCAAGCACCACCTAGTGGCGGAAGTCAGCTGAGGCTCGACTCTATACTTCCGGTCGTAGCAGAGGCTGTAGTCTCGGACCTCATTGTCGGCCCATTCCATTCCCTCTTGCTTGGTGATTTTTAAGAGGTGGAAAACGTAGCACTAGCGGTACGCCATGGGTCATTAGATGGTACTCGGACACTAAGAAATTATCACTGCTTACTTTGGAAACCTTTGAAAGCGAAATACTGGTTAACATATTATCTCCGTTTCCCAGCCGATATTTCTCAGCGTATAATTATCGCTTTAACGAAAAGCTGGCAACATGAAAATATTGTTTACCACGGAAATTATTTTCGGTTACACGGATGCAATTCAATACAAATCACTTCCGGTAACACGAACTATAACTGGGAAGGTTTGTTGAACGAAAAATTGTAGTTAAGCACCGAAGAAATTGTGGATGTTTGATTACATACATACTTCAATATTTGAAGACTGAAAATTATACCATCAAAACTTTTAATACAAAATTCTGATTACACGAGTTGTTTTAACAGGTCCTCCTTATTTCGTTTTAACCAGTTTTCACGGTGTTTTATTATTTTTTAAAGCAACTGGCCGACCTTGAGAGTTTTTTTTTGATAGGGAGGCTTTTAAAAAAGAGAGTATCCATGATTAAGCCTCGAAATGAATTCAATGAAAAAGTGATCGGTGAGTTTTTCATTCCTTTTGCTCTTCCGTTAGATAGGCACATAGGGCGATGGAACGCGATTTAATAAGGCTAAAAAGTCTTCCCTCGCTTTCTCTTTTACATCACCATCCACTTCCCCATTTCACTCCCTTTCTCTCTTCACTCTCACCATCCTGATAATTTAAAAGAGAATAAACGAGCTCAACTTATGGCTGGAATTCAATGGATAAAATGTGTACTTAACAATAGCTATACAAACGTCGGAAAAACCAGATTCACATTTTGGCTATAAAAAAAAACAGCTGTCATTTTTCGTCCCCGTTAATTTAAGATTCTTTCATCGTCGGCGAATCCCCCTTGGGTTTTGAAAATATTTTAACAAGTGGAAAATTTTCAACGACCTATGGGCAGCCATTCTTAAAACCGCCGATGAAGTCTGTAAGAAATGATCACACCAATAGGAAAGATTGTTTTCAACCAGTAGCTAATCCTATGACACGAGAATAAAATTCATAGGCTTTGGTTTCTATGGCCAACCTCAAAAACAAAATAAGCAAAAATTTTCACGTTTCCTAAATATGATAACCACTTGTTATATTTACAATTAGCATTTCCCGCTTAAATTTACATTTAAATTTAACTTACTTTCTCTAAATCTTTCTATGTATTTTAAATTTATATTCTGATTATACTTACTTTTAATTCCATTTAAATTTCCAATTTAATCTGTAAATATGTATTAATATTCTGTATATAACATTGAAAATATTTGACAATTGGGTTTAGGTGTCAAAGGCGGCTAACAAGCCTCAACCTCGCCAAAATAAAGGCATTTGCCTGTCTGTCTGTCTAATATGCTAATCTATACGCGAGATTAAGATTAGCCTTCCAGCACAAGAAGATTTCCAATCGGTACACAGTAGTGCCTCAAATAGTGATTCTAAGAAATATGAGGAAGAAAAGCGTTTGGGTAATTTTTTCTCTAAATTTAATATTATTGGAATTCTTGATAAATATCAATTGAGCATGTTAAAGAGTCCTTGCAGTGGCGTCCAGCAGAGCATTCATGGACGGAAAAGAAAAGGACAGAAAGTACGAACAACGGAATACATCGTATCTACTGGCATAATCCTCGCAGCCTAACTTTTTTTATAAAAAAAACCGTAATTTTTAATTCTTAATCCTCTTAGCCAATGTTTTCATTGAAAAAAGAAAGTTTGTGACAATTTCTGAGAGAGAGGAAATCTGATAAAAAGAAACTCGGTAACTGCTTCCGGCCATGAATTCCATTTTCAATGTGCGCCATAAATAGTGTCTTTCTTTCTCTATATTTGGAGAGTATGAAAGGCTGGAAGTGCGTTTACAGATGCTTGGCATAATGTACCACTGAAATACAAATCTTTCAGCGTCACGACATGAATATATTTTCCTTGTTTATCTTTGGTTTTTTACTGTAAACATTATGCTAGAAGTAGCTTAATACAGTGACCGATAGGTTCCTGAAAATTTCGCTTTAACCGAGATTGTTGTAAAACGTGGCCATAAATTCATTATCTCAATGAGGGTAAGTTACATGGAAGCGAAAACAGCGTAACCTTAATAAAAATACGCAATTAACCTGCAAAAACATTAAATGAATAAAAAACACTAAATGCAGTAGAGAGCCGATTATCTATGGAAATTGCGGGAATCGGGACCCGGGTAATCGTAAAATACGGATAATCCAAATTGAATGTATTTATTGAAATTATTGTTACATTAATAGAATACAATATTTAAACAAAATGTGAATATAAGGTCAGGCTCCATCAATGTAAACCTTTAAATACATCGCCAAAGAACGACGAAAAACTAAAGTTAAAATGTAACGGGAGTGAGAATACAAGATCAGACTCCAAAAATGTAAACGTAGATATAATTCGACTTCCAGCACACCACCATGGATAATCGGTCCCCGGATAATCGGACCCCGGATAATCGGCGCTCTACTGTATTGATAAGAGGCAACACCTCTTAAGCCTCCGACCGAGTGCGGTGGCACACGTCTAGTTTGTTTGTTTTTCTGGTTAACCAGCCTCTCGGACTATTATAGCCATAACTCCTTGCACACCGGACACACAAAGAGAAGTGAGGAGGGAAACCCTTTGCCGGCATAAGTCTACTCTTCACGAAGATCACGAAAAGAGGACTACTGCTTAACGTATCTTCCGAAGGACGGAGTGCTGATTTTCGCGATCTCCTCAAATTTGAACTCGGGGAAGGCCAACGCTCTAGCCACTCCATTACCGCAAACCTCGGCGGACTACTTATTCAGATAAAAGTGTAAATATTTCCTGTATGAATGAAATCCGGGACCATGTAATTGATGTTGCCGAAGGATGCATATCGGCGCTTTGTCTTTTATAAGCAATTTTCTGTCCTATTCTTGCAAAACTTAGAAATGCTGATACAGTAAAACCCCGCTCTACGTTGCCCCGCTATACGTTGTTTCACATATACGTTGCCAATCAATTAAGGAACATGTGTCGCCTCACATATACGTCGTTTGTGAAATGCTAAAAGCAAAATTTCAGAAATTCCAATTGCGGTGCATAAATTATTACTATAACAATAAAAATCCTCTATTCGGCTTTTAATTTCATGTTTATTATTATTTATATGAATTAGTTTAATTTCGTGTTTATCAAGTAGTGTAAAATCATAAATAATAATCATAAACATTTGCTGGCCATGTGTTTGAGAGATCACGATGGTTTAGATCCGTGGTCTTCAAGGTAGGCGATAGCGCCCACCAATGGGCGTTTTTGGATTTTAGGTGGGCGTTAAAGAACTCACCAAATGCTATTCTAATTTTTATACTGAAAAATAAAAGTCTATAAAAAAGCACACATTCTGTACTACTATTTTATGTACAACTATTACAGTTAGTTTGTCGTTAACTATAGTATCATATCATACTATACTAGCGACAATGTCCATGCTGCGGTAAAATCGAAAGGCCCATGAGGGTGGTCGGAGTCTCTCGCAGAAGCAGCGAAGCGTTTAAGTTTAATTTTATCAAATATATAAAATCATAAATTTTTAAACACTGTGATTACCACTGAGGCCGTATTTGGTAACCTCATCTAACGACAATCCCACTAGTATTAGGGTTACCTTACCTCCGTAAATCGCTTTGCTACTGGGGGCGCAAAATTATTCTTTGCCCCTGGTGCCAGAAACCCTCACAACGCCACTGGGTGGGCGGTGAACTTATTTCAAAGGACAACATATGGTAAAAGTGGGCGGTGACTCAAAAAAGGTTGAAGACCACTGGTTTAGATGGTCCACAAGTCACACAGGGGATGAAAGGGACTATCCCAATTTTAATGACTGTGTAAAAACCTATTTCTGAGCGACAGCCAGCTATAAGAGAGCTTTGTGAACAGTTTTGTCTAACATTTTTGTCCTTTCATCCCGGTTTACGTTTGCGTTGATATCTCATGAGATATTGGATATACTTTGGATTGCGACATCTGCGTGAAAAGTACTCTAAAGTACGTATCAGTTTACGTGTAAGTAAAGAAACAATTTTTATGCTCCATCACACTATAGAAAATTATTTTCGGTGATTTCTGAATTTATTATTGCAATTGGTTACTCGTTGTTACGATAAAATGTATATTAAACCCTAGTATCAATGAGTGGTAACCACAAAGTGGTAACATAGTATGTCTAATGTACTGTATTGATATGTATTATTTGGGAAACAAATGTGTCGCAAAATATCCGCCAGGAACGTAACCTCTACTATTATCATAGTTCTTATGGGAATCTTAGTTTAGCTATACGTTGTTTCGTTATAAGTCCAATTTTTCAGGAACGCATCTCTGACGTATAGCCGGGTATTACTGTACGGCAAAGAAACATCTTATTGGCATGGAGGTTCTATTTCAGCATCCATTCCTCATCGCTCTCTCTCCACCAACTTCATTGCAGTCCTATATGGAATACTTGCTTTTTAAGCACTATTTTTCGGCCTTATCTTTCACACAGGTGTGATTGTTTACAAGAGAGACGGGAAGTTAGGGATACCATTCTATTGTCTATATTCTTCATTTATTCTATTGAGCTAACCTACGGAGACCATCCTTTCTCATTTACGGCAAACTTGGCCCCGAGAATCAAATTAGTTATCTGTCTATCTATTGTAAATTCTCTTTAGAGCAGCATCGGCAACCTATGGCACGCGTCAAATTTCAAACGACGTATTTTAATAAGAATTTTATTTTTATTTTAGAATATCGATTATCGAAGGAAGAAGCCACTTTCAGAAACAAGAAAGATCTGCTTACAGGAAATATTAAAGAAAATAAGCGCAATAAGTTGACAAAAAGCTATCTATGGGACAGCGCTTTGTATGGATCAGTAACATAGACACTCAGGAAACATGATATAAAATACATGGAAAACTTCGAAATGTGGGTATAAAGAATAATTCTGAAAATAAAACGGGTAGATAGGATGAAAACGGGGAGATACTAAGGAGAATAGGCAAAAAGCGAACGATTATACAGGATATAAAGAAGAAGGGGAACTGGATCGAACATTACCTGAGGAGAAAAATTAGATTAAGTACGTGTTAGAAGGGAAACTGGAAAGGGAAAAAGAAAGAGATAGGAAAAGAGCCAACAAGAAATTTGGAAGGTTACAGAAAGTAGGAGTAAGAAGAGAAAAAAGTTTAGTAAATAAAAATCATGGACCTGTTTACGGACTGATTGCCAGTTATGACGATTTAGTTTTAATTCTGTTATCACGAATCAGATCAAATTATATCAAAATAATCACTTTTCAAAAAGTTACGAACAAAGGTAATTTTAAGGGTGGCATTGTGTGAAGGCTCTAGATATGAATTCATTCCAAGCAGTTGCAAATGCTGCCAATTATTTAGTCTCATAAGGAACGGTGAGATCCTGCCTACCGTCGCCCTGATTGCCTCTTTCGTCCATGAGCTGCAGCATGGTGATGTTTGGAGGCAGAAACAAAACTTTCGTGTCACGTTTACGTTCAGCATTATCCAAAAATGGCAATGGTCAGATTTTTAGTAGTACAATAATTAGTTATTACCGGGCAACAGTTATGGTTTAATCACTCATCAAACTTTGCTTAGGTGAGCCGATGTATTCTTATTTTCATTTTAGATGAAAGGTTCCAAATGAATTTCTCTTGCGGGTATTTTAATGAAACAGAAGCATGGGTTCTATTTTAAAGCCACCCGCAGAATTTTAACCCAACAATCTGAGTCTCTTCTGGTATACTTTGTATCACGGCCCTAATTTCCTGAAAACAAATGTTCTGATAGGCATCATCTTCCAAACCAACCCTCTATTATCAACGTGAAAGAGTTTAACCACCCTTCTAAATACTTGATTTCGGTTGTTATATTCACATGTTGCCTTTCTATTGGGACTCTCAGCTTCATCGTCTATTTTAAACATCACTGTAGAAGCTTAAATGATTCAACATTGGAGCTTCCGTTACTGTCTTTTTTCAATTATTCTTAAATTATCCTTGCTTTGTCTTGGATAAGCTACGTACGTTCCAAAATTTCAGGACAACTAGCATTTGTGAGTAAATGAATTCCTGGCATTAAGCTTTAGTTACAGCATACTTTATATTTTTTATGTCATATATACAGACCAAGCCATGTGTTTTCCAAGTCTTGAGAGAGGTAATCAGTCGGACTAATGAGTACGAATTACCTCTATGTATCTGCTTCATCGACTACGAGAAAGCATTCTACTCTGTCCGAACATCGTCGGTGTTACGTGAACTAATGAAACAAGGAGTAGAAGAAACGTACATAACCTTGATCAAGAATATCTACGAAAATGCGACAACATCTGTCCAGCTGCATGAAGAAACGAGTGCCTTTGTTCGAAAAGGGAGTGAGACAAGGAGATGCTATATCCCCTAAGTTATTTACAGCAGCTCTAGAGGAAGTATTCAAAAAGCTAGAATGGGAAGAAAAAGGCATACACGTAAATGGAGAACATCTGAGTCACCTGCGCTTTGCAGATGACATCATACTGTTCGCAGGAAGCCCAGAAGAGCTCCGTAGAAGAGCTGAAGATCTTGAGCATGCAAGCCGAGAAGTAAGATGAATCTTAATAAAACACAGCTATGTACAACTTCACAAATTCTGAGAAGATATATATCAACGCAGCAGAACTCGGAGAAGTAACGAGCTATGTTTACTTGGGTCAAATTATCACTATTGATGGTTCGCTTCTTGGAGAAATCAACCGGAGAGTGAAGATGGCATGGAGTGCTTTTGGCAAGAATGTGAACATCTTTAAATCAAATATTCCAGTAGGTATTTCTAAAAAGGAGACTGTATGACCAATGTGTTCTGCTTGTTCTGACATATGGATGTGAAACATGGACCATGAATGCCATAATGATACAGCGCCTGCAAACAACACAGAGGAGCATGGAGAGATGCATGCTAGGGATCACCCGAAGGGGCTGCAAGAGGAACGACTGGGTAAGGTATTTGTATCTATATATTATTGGAATTTGACTTGGGAATGTTTCCTCCTTTGTCCGAGTGAAGGCGCTAAAATGGCAGTGGGCGGGCCATATTGCTAGAGGAAATGACCAGCGTTGGACGTCCAGTGTCATCGAATGGATCCCAAGAAACATCAAGAGACCGAAAAGAAGACCGAAAGACAGGTGGAACAGAGAGCTTAAGTTGGGGCAAACTTGGAGGAGGGAGGCAGTTGACAGGGAAAACTGGAAAAGTCTGGGGGAGGCCTTAATCCGTCAGTGGATTGAAAAAGGCTGATGATAATGGTGATATATATATATATATGGAAAACCTCGTTAACACAAACTTCAAGGGAGCTAAGTTCTCTCACTTTGAAATAACGAGGTTTGTGACATGAACATGTCAATATCAGCTTTCTAATTTGGTTTCATAATTTACTCTAATTAAACTTTAATTTGCCATTTTACACACGTTTTTACATAAAATTAACATATTCATGAATGTAAAAAAAGGATAAAACTTTATTCTGAAAGAATGAAAATCAGTAGAATTAACAATTAACAAACTTGTGATGTTTGGATCCAGAAAGAGCAATGTAATATTTGACAACTTCAGCTCCCCAATAGAATGTGCAGCACAGCGATCCAGGATCATAAGAATTTTCCGTTTCTGCATGAGCATTCTTCTATCCAATTTTACAATCCATGATTGAAATTTTTTAACGATAAGCTAATCTGTTTTGTTTGATTCGTACTCACAAGGGAGAGTGGTTACTCCTTCAAAACATCTTGCCGATAATTAGGGGGTGAAGCTTTATACTGTCATCTGCATAGGTACAGAACAGCACAGTCACCCTGTTTGCTCAATTTTTCACCACGAACAGCAAGTGTTTTATTGGGAAACAAATTGTAAAACACTCATGTCTCATCCATGTTGAATGTCTTTTGTTTCATATTCGCCAAGAATTCATTGTACAGACTCCAACAAATCTAGGATTTTCTCCTTGTCAACTCCTCCTGATTCACCGCAGATATCAAGCGGGGCTAAGTTGATTCGCTCTTTAAAGCGCTGCAGCCAACAATTGCTACACTTAAAATCACTGATACCAAGGCGCAGTGCGAAACAATCAGCCTTTTCTTGCAACAGAGGACCCGATATCAGGGGTGCGCCTACTCGGGGTGCATTGGGTGCAATGCACCCGGGCGCCAACTTGCCGGGGCGCCTTCCCATCAGGGTATTTGTATGTATATATTATTGGAATTTGACTTGGGAATGTTTCCTCCTTTGTCCGAGTGAAAAGGGAAAGTTGGAGATACTAAAATGACACGAAATCTTCCACGAAAAATTTTTGCGATCCTTTGCGATACGCGGTCGCATGACTCAGGGTCGCTAGAACAAGCATCGGTGGCTACCGAAAATGGGTTCACCGTAGGAGTCGCCAAGAGATGGGGGCGCTACTCTGCTAATTGCTATCCCGACCCTAACGAGGAGCTCCAGCTGAGGCGGCATTCCTTTCGTAAAGTACAATCCTCCTTTACCACAAATCCTTTCGCTGAAAGAATACCGGGTGCGTACCCTTTTTCTCCCACTTACCGTGTCTTGGAAATCCCAAATCTGTTTTAAATCGGTTTGGTATAGCTTTTCAGAAAATTAGCTTTACTTACTCCTTCACGATCTCCCACCTACGTTAACGTTCAAATTCATTTCCAAATACAGTAAAACCCCGCTATACGTTTTTTCGCATATACGTCGCCAATCAATTAAGGAACATGTGTCACTTCGCATATACGTCGTTTGTGAAATGCTGAAAGCAAAATTTCAGGAATTCCAATCGCGGTGCATAAATTATTACTATAACATTAAAAATCCTCTTTTCGGCTATTAATTTCATGTTTATTATTATTTATATGAATTAATTTAATTTCGTGTTTATCAAGTAGTGTAAAATCACACTCAGAATAAATATTTGCTGGCCATGTGTTTGAGAGATCACGATGGGTTAGGTGGTTCACAAGTCACACAGAGGATGAAAGGGACTATCCCAATTTTAATGACTATGTGTAAAAACCTATTTCTGAGCGCAGCCAGCTATAAGAGAGCTTTTTGAACAGTTGTGTCCAAGGCCGGCTTCAGACGGTAAGCAAGAGAGGCAGCCGCCTCAGGGTGCACAGTCAAGGGGGCGGCGGCGCCAAGTCCCTATCGGGAAATTCAACTCGTGTAGGATTCCGCATAAGCAGAGTCGCCCCAAGAGGGGTGGCTGAAGAAGAGGGCGGCGTAAGACCGCTATTAACCTTTATGTGCCGAACGGCACGCCGGTGTGCAGCAAATATGTGGGGCTATCTGCCGAACGGGCCACCGGTGGCACGCTTACTTACGAAGCCGCTCACCGACGTCGTTTTTGTCATAGAATGGAGATGGATAGATGAGACGAAATACCAGATATCCCTCTTATCCTTCTCCTCTCCTAAAGCCGAAGATAAACTAGTATTTTGGGGTCTAATATGACCCGACTTTTCAAAATTGAAGAAAAATAGAAAATTTTAATTTTTGGGTTTCAATTTATGATTTCATTAGAACAGATACTCTAAAATGTGACAAAGTTTCATTTATAGAAAAACGAATACAAATGTATACTGCAAAAAATAAAAACTGAAAAAAAACAAGAGTGACTAGGAGTCCAGATGATTTTTTCATGCCCTGAAAATTCTTGTTTTTTTCTTCATCCTTTCAGGTTCCTACTGCTATAGAATCAGGAACCTATTGAATAGTTTTAAAAAATATTGGTTGTAAACTGTAGACAAGTTAGGAAAGTGTACAACGTATCGCAAATGGGCGCGTTTCGTGCGATGGAGTATTAGAAAGAAATTATATACCTGTATGTGAGGGAAATAGCGTTTTAAAGTTCTTTTCTTCATCATAAATAATCCATTTTCTTCCTATTTAAAAATAGTGCATGCATACGTAAATTAAACGTTTGTTTGTGAGATTATGTTAGCAACAATGAAGAAGTAACCATGCAAGAACATTTTCAAGTTCAACTCGATTTAAGAGATTCATTTTCGATTTTCTAGATAACGGCAACTCCTACGATAAAAATGTATAGGAAGGGATATACTCTTCTTTATTAGTTCTTTAACTTTTATTTGAAAAATATTTTGATATAAGTAATACTTTACGAGATATCACGATAATTTACTTTTTGTCATCAGTAAATTGGTACCCCTGATTGGAGTACGTGATTCATTCATGCGATTTTCTTATTATATTTGATTGAAAGTCCTTAATATCAAATTTCATGAAAATCCGTTCGGTAGAAGCCGAGAACGAACATGCGGACGGAGGAACGGACGGACGGACGGACGGACAGACAGACCGACGATAATAGGCGCTCACGCTGAAAGCGAAACGCGCCTAAAAATGACGATGATGTTTTTCAACCATATTCCCACAGCAGAATTTCAGTTTATTTCACTCTCATGATCAAAACTCGGTTGTGGCACATGCTTTTCTTCTTCGGATAGCCTTACGGATTTTGTTAACATTTCCTGTAACAGTAACATCTGCAGAAAGATTATTTTCCAAGTTAAAAATCATAAAAGATTACTTACGTACATCAATGACATGATCGTTTAACTGTTGTATCAATAATGTCCATAGAGTGATATTATGGAATCCTTGAAATATGAAGACATTATTGATGGGTCAATATGTTAACAAAATAATCCATACAAGGCAATGCATTTCCGTTGGTGATGAATTTTCGGGCGGTGAATTTTTCGTGGCGGTGATTTTTCCGGCTGTGAATTGCTGACTGTGAATTTTCCAGATACCATAACTGTTGAATTCGCAACAATAAAATGCCGAAGAATGCATTTTCAATAAAGTACAGTAATACCTCGATTTACGACGCTTCAGTTAGATGCGGTTTTCCTCGACTTAAAGAAGGCTTTCGATAAAGTTCCGCACAGTAAGTTAGTGAAGAAATTAAATGACTGTGGAATTAATCGAAAGATAATCGAGTAGATCAGGGAATTTCTTAATGAGCGTGAACAAACAGTAGTTATAGATGGATTTAAATCAGATTCAGTCAGCGTAGCCTCAGGCGTTCCACAGGGAAAAGTAATCGGCCCCCTACTATTCCTTTTATTTATAAACTACTTAAACAAGGTTATCTATATAAATAAAATTATAACCTCTGTCTGTACTTTTGTTTTTGTCGGGGTTTTACTTTTTTTGTGTGTTTAGCATCACCAGAAGACGTTTGAACCGGTTTGCAGAATTGTTGTCTGCCTGTCTGTTTGTTTGTTACCGCATCACGCAAAAACGGCTGGTCGAATTTTTATGAAACTTCCAGCATATCTTTAGACTGGTCCAGCTTAAAATATAGGCTACTAGCTGCAACGCCGGCTTCACTTGGGAAGGAGTTTTATTTTAAGGGGAAAAATGCAGTATAGTAGACCACTTACCTATCGCCGTCTCTTCGCCAATAACAGGATTACAATTTGTTAATTTACCTTAGAAACGTATTCAAATTAATCTATAATAATAATAATAATAAAACCATGAAAAATATACTTAACCTAACTTGTGCCGCAAATGGAGAGGATATAACATTGAAAGAATATATTGACGAGCCTTCGGCTCGCTTTATTTTAATGGGCAGTCGTCTCCGGGCGCTACCGCGACCTTCGCCTCGCCCGGAACCAAAGTATCCCTCCCCGTTGTCCAGTGATTGGGTAAAAAATGTCGAGACCGGCCAATCAGTTTCTGTTAATGTTGTTTTGAAAAATAAAAAAGACAATAAATTGATAGAAAGGATGATCTGAAGATCCTTATGCGACAGGCATAAGCTGTTGTGATGGGAGATGAGGAAACTGGTGAAAAAATCTGCCAGGACCGGGAATCGAACTCGGGCCTTCCACTTGCCGGGCGAATATTCTACCACTGAACTACCGTGGCAGACTAATTCTCCTGTTTCAGAACGGGAATATTTTCTTAGGTTGGGACCAAGCTAGCTATGCTAGTATCAATCAGCCCCAACGGATGTCCTCAAGGAGATACATCAAAGAAAACCCCTACCCTCTCAAATGGTGAGAATGCCATGATATAAATTGATAGAAAGGATGATCTGAAGATCCTTATGCGACAGGCATAAGCTGTTGTGATGGGAGATGAGGAAACAGGTGAAAAAATCTGCCAGGACCGGGAATCGAACTCGGGCCTTCCACTTGCCGGGCGAATATTCTTTGATGTATCTCCTTGAGGACATCCGTTGGGGCTGATTGATACCACACCATTTCCCATTCATTCTTGAGGAAATAGTATTCTGTTGACCCCATGGGGTATAAGAGACTCCACGGTCTGCAAACCTAGACCAAGTTCTTCCTTCGGTCCATGAGATGGCCCATGAAACTTTTTAATTCGATAGCTTCAACGGTGTAAAAACTTATAAAGAACATACACACACGCATACATACACACACTAAAATATTTATAAGACGTGATTTCCACAACGTTAAAGCTAGAATAATCAAACTTTCAAGAAATACTTTCTTCACAAATAGGATGGTGGTAGGCTACTTTTTAATCCCAAATGTTTTATATTAATTGTACAAAAAGCAAAATAACTTTGTATGCTAATGCATTGCCATCTAGAGATGAGTCAGAAAGAACGGGACAGTTCTCTCCGAACTGTTCTCTCCAATAAAATAACTGTTCCCATACACTTCCTGTTCTGAAAGAACAGGTAACTCTACATCTTATACACAGTGAAAAGGAGGGAAACGACTACTTCCTTATCCGTAATTGGACGGCGGGGACTGATTAAACTACGCGTATTTTCCCAAGTCCTACTAATGATTTCAATCAAATTTGCTACGATTGTGGAGAGCTCCCAGAAATAATTTATACTTGGTTTTTGCTTCTCTGTGCCCGTTTTATTCAATACAACGGCCGAGTGGATTCTTAAATACCATGTATCATGTATCATCTAGAATTCCGATCGGATTTGAAACAAATTTCCCCGGGCAGCGCCGGGAATTTCTGCTAGTCATCAAACGCATAGTAGGTAAAACTGAGGAAAAAGTCAAAGAGACATGTTACTTCTCGTTAGTAAGACCGCTATTAGAGTACGCGTCGAGCATATGGGATCCGTACGAGAAAGGATCAATCTCAGAGTTAGAAAGAGTGCAGCGAAAAGCCGCTAGATTCGTCAAAAATTGTTACGATAGAAACAAAAGTGTTACAGCCTTGATACAGGACTTAGGATGGGAATCACTAGCTGAGCGCCGATCACGCTCTAGGTTAAAACTTCTTGAAAGATTTAGAACGCATATATTCTTTAGCGATGTCGAAGAAATAATAAGAGCGCCGACTTATATTGGTAGAATGGACCATCCTCGCAAAATAAGAGAGATAGCCTGTAGGACTGAGAGGTATAAAGGCTCGTTTTTCCCTAGAACGATAGCTGAGCAGAACAGAAGTTACGAAAAGAAATCAGCCGACGTAGAGTGATACTATACATTATTATGCGCTTTACCTTGGTGCTATTGCACCCCCTGCCACACACCATAGCGGTGGCTTGCAGAGTGAACTATAGATATAGATAGATACGTATGCACAGATGGGGCTCAATCAATGGTTGTCAAACTTGCTAGTGCAGTAACTTTCATAAAGAAGGCATCGAAAATTCAACATCGACACATTGCCTTATTCATACACAAGCACGCGTTGCAAAACGCATGAATAAAGGCAGTGACGAACTTATCTAAAGCTAATGGTACAAATTGGTCTTGGAATGAAATAGAAAGGATGAAATTGATTCTTGATTGCAAAATGCACTTGGGAGTCTGTGAATACTGCAAAGGAAGGATGCAGAGGAAAAAGAAGCGACAAAACGAATCGAATCAAACCTTATCGTGGAAGTGCCCTTGGAAAGACGTTCCGAAAAAAAATTATTAAAAACATATGGGTTGGGATGAAAACGGGCTTTATCGTGAACAAATGAGACTCCAACTTTATGACTGATTACGAACTTAAACAGCAAGATAAACATCGTCTATTACCTGGAATCATTACAACAAAGGACAACTTTCGTTACAGAAACAGCTCACGAATTTGTTACCAATTTAAAAGTGAAAATTTAAAACGACCTTCAGGATGAATTTCTTAAAAGGAAATAAAATTTCCCAATAATAGAGTTAATTACCTCAAATTTTAAAGAGAAAAACCTCTACATAAAACTACTTATGAAAGGTTGATTCAAGAAAGAGTATAATAGCAACAAACTTATTTGAATTAAATTAAAAAGTAATTTAACCATACAACGTGAAAGATATAGGTATAGAAAAAGATCGAATAAAAATATGTATATACTAAATTCCTGGTTTAGAAATTCTTCGTTGATCGTAAACTAGGTATAGCTCCAACTTCAGGGTGAAACACCCGCTTTTATCAATGGGTATTTTTCCCATTTACACTAAATATTGACGCCTCTTCTTGAGCAAAGACAAAAACATCAATTATGCCCAAGGAAAACTAACCTGTTATAGAAAAAACCTGCTATAACTTGATAACAGATCCTTCAAACACTAAATGACGCACACCACTCGACTGCCTTTTCCACAGCGAAGGGCGTATTGGAACGAATGCGGACAAATATTTCTTTTTCGATGTCACCAAAGCAAAATGCGAGGGAGGAGGAAATGTTGAAGGAGAAGGGGCTGAAAATAGTGGTGTGATAATATGTACCCCGTCCTCACACACCCTAACACAGCGTAGCAATTACTAAGAAGCAGTAAAAGAAACCCAAAAGATATATTTCGTCCTCAAACAAGAACCGCAACCAATCACCGAGAATTTTGAATGTGCCTGAATGAATGCACGTAGAAACAAAGAGGAAGCGCAGGAGGGAGGGTCTTGGGATATCCCGCATCCTCCTCGGACTTTTTAAGGTTTTCCTTGGTTCTTGGGCACCCTTGCAAATGTCTCCCGCTGGCCAACTTCTGATGAGACTGCAGAGGCTAGTAAGGCGGGGGCGATGCCGAGGCATGACCTTTCTCCCCCCCCCCCCCCCCCCACTCCAACCTAAGGGACTGCTTCTCTCTTCAGGCCTTTGTCGCAAGGGGTGCATTGCACCCGGACAGAAACCCTCGGGGGCGGCAAATCACAGAGGGAATCAGCTAAAAATATTAGGGGTGGTGAGAACTGCTTTCACCCGGTCGGCAAAGATCCCCAGAATGTAAAGGTATGTACACATATGCGCATTTCCCTGCAACAGAACAACGAACCTAGCATAGTAGCGCAACATTTTGGCGAACACGAACGTGCAACATTTCCGCGCAACACACTGGCGATCCATGCGTAGACGGTATTTCAGCGAACCATCAAAGGATATTGCGCGCGCACATTGCAACCTGTCTGGAAGGGCGTGCAACATTTAAGCGAGCGTAGACGTGTTTACATTCAGTTATCATCTTACCACCAAGAAAGACACGTCGTTGTTCGCATGTGTATATCGTTCAGTTGTAGAGTGTATTATTAAAATGGAGTGGCCAAATGAAACGTTGTTGAAATTTATTGAAATCTATAGCAGCAAACAGGTTCTTTGGGATGCAAAAAACAAGAACCATTTTAATAAATTAATGAAAAATGATGCTCGGGAGGAGATCGCAACTGAAGTCGGCTCCTCAGCTGATGAATGTCAGAAAAAGATGTCAAGCTTGTTATCATCATTCCGGCGGGAAAGAGCAAAAATTTGTAAAAGCCGTGGAACAGGAAAAGCTATGTATTTTTGCGATTTGCACGAGAACGAAGTGGGCTGTAATGTAATTTTAATTCTATGCGAAAAACACTGACACGGGAACCCAAACCCGCGACAATAATCCACCACTCACCTCTTCTCTTGGGTCCTTTGCCTTCAGTATTAGGGAACTTTCGGCTCATCCTTGTCGATCCCCACTCCTCCGGTATCCACGACGACAACTTTCGACAGACTTCTTCAACAACTCTCCGTCCACGACGACAATCTTCGACAGACTTCTCCAAAAACTCTCCGTCCATTTCCTCAGTGAAAAACCAACTAATGACAATAACTTTATTAACCCATCTCTAACCTTTACCGCCTCCTCCGCTGGAGGACTCGACAACACGATGTCATCCATGTAAGTTGCTCTGCAAAGAGCTTGCGCTGCGGCCGGGTAAGATTCCCCTTCATCCTCGACTAATTGTTGCAACGTTCTTATTGCCAAGTATGGGGCCGATGCCACTCCATAGCAGGGATGTGAACCTAAACGAAACGAAACAATAAGAAGCGTTTCTCGGAGGGTTCTGTTCAGGAACACTTTCGATGTAACCGAACCGAAATATTTTTATCCAACCTGGAGTAGAACCAAAATGTACGGAAACTTTTTGGACCGTAATTCTAGTTGGAGCGAAATAAAGTGTTTCAGTTCGGGTACACAAATATAACGTTTCGGTCCGGATCTTTTCAGAGGGCAATAAATTTCGCTCCATGCACATCTGCTTGATATTTGTTATTCTCTTTAACATGAAATATTTGTACACATTCTTATTTGCGTTATTAAAATATTTTTAAACTCATTTTCTCAATGACAAAGTACTTTATATATATATATATATATATATTGTGTTTTTCGTGTGTTCTCAACACCCCCAGCGGCTCTTCAATCTAGGTAAATGTCCACTGGGCTTCCTCCAACACCTTGTTGCCAACTTTATTATTACCTTTCCTTTTCCTTAAGCATTTATATATATATATATATATAAAGAAAACATCAATGTGTCCTTAACCTAGAGTTAACCTCAAAACTAATACGTACCTTAGTATTTTTGGTAGGATTAAAATTCTCTCTTCTAATAGCTCTTATCCATTTCCGTTTAAGTTCTTCATCCTGTGGAAAACTGAACACATGGACTATTGGCCCATTTCTATAATTTCCTTTACAGTTTGGAACAACGCAAGTGTAAGGCATGGTATACAATGCATTAACTAATAGGTACTTCTGATTCACTAGTACGATGTTCAGTTCTTAAAAGAACAAAGCGCTCACAAACAAAAACATATACAAATATAGTAGGTACTAACACTGGTGAAAGAAGTCAAACACACAGCAAGCCTAAATGGTGAAGTGTCCCTACTATTTCTGACGTCACGCCATGCTGACGTCACAGCGCACAGGCCTTGTATATAGGAGGTCTTGGATAGACTGCTTTGGCCCAATACTCGGCGTGTGCGTTCACTCGCGTTCTTGACGCTCGCAAGCGAATAGAGGGGGCCCATGGATCCATCCCAATACAGCATGTATGTCTAATGAGCACCAAAGACTCAAGTTAAAGGGGGCTTTGCGTACGGCTCGGGCATCACGGGGTCTAAATGTCTGAATGAGTCAAGAAGCCAGAACGCGTTTTACTCGAAGCGAAATTCTAGGACCGAAACGGAATGGGATTAAAATCGCTCCAGAGTGGTTTTACTTCTGTGTCTTACTCCCTCCACCAACAGTTTTGAAACCGAAACAAAACTCATCTTGTAACGCTTCCTTTGATTTAATTCCACTCCACCGAAAGTGTTCTGCTTCTGGAGTAAAACAAAACAGTTCGTTCCCCAATCGTTACGCTACGAAGCAAAACACTTTTAGCGCATAAAATACTTTCGATCCAAGGTGAATTGAAACGTAATATTTAGTTTCATTTCGGTTCACATCCCTGCTCCATAGGTTACTGTTGTATGACTATACTCGACGAGCGGCTGTTCCGAACTTGCACGCCAAAACACTCTCTGGAAATCATAATGCCTCTTACTAACACAGATATTCCGGTACATTTGGCGAATGTCCGCGATAAGAACTACCTTGTGCATTCTAAATAACAACAAAATATCAACGATGTTCAATTGCAGCTTTGGGCCGCTATGTAAGATCTGATTCAACGAAGGGCCGTTTTCAGTCTTCATGGAGGCGTCAAAGACTACCTTTCGAATTTATCACCGTCGCGATAAATGCAATGATGCGGAATATAAAAGGGCGTGGAGACTATCGGTGGCTCCACGGCCTTAATCATATGGTCCTGAGCCTCGTAATCCGCCATAAAGGCATTATAGCATTGCCTAAGTTTCTGCTGTTTATCAAGACGCCGTTCAAGTTGGTGAAACCGGCGAAATGCACTGTTTGGACTGTTTCCTAACAGCGCCTCATCACTTCGGAAAGGAAGCTCAACTACGTAACGACCAGTTTCCAATCTAGATACGGTTGACTGAAAGTGAGATTCACATTGTTTATCATCCTCACTTAGGTAATGAGTGACCGGAGTTTCCTCCACCTCCCAAAATTTCCGAATAATGTAATCCAATTGAGATTCCATCTTCAAGCAAAACGAATCAATGCGGTTGGCCTCTTGAGGCACTTTTCCCACTAAACAATAGCCCCAAACTGTCTATATTGCACACGGAGCGCCCTTTGGACTTATTACTGCATTACCAGTCATTACTGTGCCCAACCATTCGGCACCCAGCAAAATATCAATAGCCTCAGGACGATAATAAGATGGATCCGCCAGCGTAAGATTACGTATGTGCGGCCACTGCTGCCTTGCTACCTCCATCGTAGGGCAACGCGCAATATTTTCTATAACTAAGGCTTCAAGCTCTAATGCCTCCATCTTCGGAGTCGGTTCTAATACAGAAATTAATTTCCCTTGAGCGACGCCCACCGATGTTTGAGCTAAACCGAAAATGGACGTGATCATCCTTTGAATAGGCAAACCCAAGCGCAGAGCGCACGCCTTCGTAATTAATGTTCCTGGATTTGCGCTGTCAATCAAAATTTTTACACTCTGATAATTTCCATGTCGGTCCCGCACCCGACCTTGTGCGGTGGATAACAAAACAACGTACTTTGTAACTTCCACCTGGGTCTTTGACGAATCAACAACTGCTTCCACAGGAGTGGCCGACGTTATAGACGCACCTTCAATTTTTCCTTGAGCAACGGAGGTGCTTTCTGTATTCGCTCCCTTTTCCACGCTCTTGACTACCCTTTCACTACCCGAGGCTTGATTCCGTGGAGTGAAATGCAGCAATGAATGATGACTAAACGAACAGTACCGACAGGGGTTTCGACTGCGACAAGTTTTAATCAAATGCCCAGACTGCAAACAACTTAGGCAAAGGCGGTATTCCTTCGCCACACGAAATCTATCATCTACAGATAAACCCTTAAATTTTCCGCACAAGTATAGTGGATGCTTAGCTCCGCATAACACGCATTTCAAAGACGCGGGAGAAGGACCTGCATCCGTGCTTGCCACCCGAGTACTAGTCCGGGCCCCATATAATTTATATTTTTTCTCCATTTGTATTCCCGATGATCTAATACCGGGCGAACTTCCTTTCGAAGGCCCACCTTTGGCTGCTTCCAGCACTCGAGCCTCCTTTTCCAAGAAGGAAATAAAACATTTCACCGTCGACAACCCTTCCTCCGAAACATTTTTCTCCCACCTCTCTCTCAGATCTGCGCTGAGCTTCTTTCGTAAAATAAACAAAAGAAGTACGGCCCAATCTTCGACGCGATGCCCTAACACCGTTAGAGCGCCCGTATATTCCGTCAACAAGGTAACGAAAGTTCGCAATTGTTCGGGTGCTCGCTCCACTAATTTCAAACCCAGCAGCCCTTCCAAATAGGCGTTCGTTAACAATGACGGTTCACTGTAGCGTGACATCAACAACTCTCACGCCACCGAATAATTCCCACTAGTAATGGGCAAAGATGACACCAACGACAATGCTTCTCCTTTTAGACATGACCGCAAATACATAAATTTCTGTATATCAGACAATTCGGTACTATGATGAATAGTAGCCTCAAACATGTCATGAAAACCTTGCCATGTGTTAATGTGTTAAGGTCTCCATTAAATTCAGTTAAGTTCAATCTGGGTAGCGCAATGCCCGATATCCCTGGTCTGGTCATAATGTTAGGAGAAACTGACGCATCTTTATTTGACCCCGATATCTCAAAAAGAAGCATTATTGCCCATACCGCCTTAATGTTATAGTAACTAGATTCAAACTGGACAATCTTAGACTGAAAAACTTCGGCTTGGTCATCATTTTGTTTCTTATAATTCAACACGATTTTCGCCGGAATTTCATGATAGCGATCAAACATTTGATCCAATCCTTCCGACATTACCCGCAATAACGCCGCATCTTTCTTGTTAGCCGGATCCCTTTTGACCCGACTAGCCACCTCCTCGATACGAATAATTTTCTGCGAAATTAACTCATCCTTTATTAATAATTCTTCGATCGTAGGCATGCTTACCAAACGAAAAATGCAACAAATGCCACTTTACTATACAAAGTAACAAATTCTCAGCGAAAAGATATGGAGGAGAGCCGACAAACTTTAACGAAGACGAAATTCATTTAACGACAAATTTTCATAAAACCCATAGGCCATCCGGCCCGAAGGACCAAATTGTTTGCGATTTGCACGAGAACGAAGTGGACTGTAATGTAATTTTAATTCTATGCGAGAGACACTGAGTCGGGAACCCAAACCCGGGACAATAATCCACCACTCACCTCTTCTCTTGGGTCCTTTGCCTTCAGTATTAGGGAACTTTCGGCTCCTCCTTGTCGATCCCCACTTCTCCGGTATCCACGACGACAAACTTCGACCCATTTCCACCGAGACACAGTGCCTTCATAAAACCCCGACAGCGACCAACCCGTGAGCCGTGAACTCATGCCCCAGGTGGCTCCCTCTCGCGCATATATTACGGCAGTCCAAGGAAATAGTATACCGCGCGTATTCAATCCTTTAAATGGCGCGAACAGATACATAATTTATTTATTTAACCAAACCAATTTTCCTTCTTTTCTTCTTGGAAGCGTATGTATGCACAAAAATATAAGCTGCAGCAGCTACTTGAAGAGCAGTCATGTCTACTCGGAGACCGAAAGGATACTGGCGGAAAACAGGCGAACAACGATTTGCAACACCGTGCCGAGCGCCCTCTTGTTGCAAGGTTTGATTCGCTGCTCGATCCGCTGCGCGGTTCGCTGTTCTGTTGCCGGGAAATGCGCATATGTGTACATACCTTAACAGTAATAAAATGTTGGAAAAACCACATCCAGCCATCTGTATTCGGTAGTTTTCTCGGAAGCCACTTTCGGAAATACTATTTTACCATTCGGAGTAGAGCTGCCCCTGAACATTCATTTGAAGTCAAATTTTCACATTCATTCGCAACCTCCAAACACTAAACATATCAATGGAAAACCAAATGGAAAATTTTTGCCAGGAAAATTTGACGCCCCTAAAAATTCGGCGCCCCAAGCGGTCGCTTGGTCTGCTTGTATTGTTGAGCCGGCCCTGCTTCCACTTGCCGGGCCGATATTCTACCACTGAACTACCGTAGCAGGTTTTCTCCGATGTATCTCATTGATGACATCGGTTGGGGCTGTTTGATACTAGCATATTTAGCCCGGTCCTAACCTAAGAAAATATTCCCGTTATGAAATAGGAGAATTTGCCTGCTACGATAGTTCAGTGGTATAATATCCACCCGGCAAGTGTAAGACCATTGCGCATATTATCTGCTATATAACACATACTTAAAACTATACCGATAGAGCGAAAACTGAAGTTTGGAAAATCAGAAATAACACAATACCAAAAATAAACCAGTCACTGTGACTCGGTTACATAGAAGCGTTTATCGCGTTTCCGTGGATAAAATGTATCACTTACAGCATTCAGAAAGCACAAACTAACAACTCCAACAATTATTTAGTGACATATTTCCAACGCAAGATTGTATTCTTTGCTTTTATACAGAGTATTAAATGTCGAGCCTTTTAGGATTACGTAACGTAAAAGGAACCCAAAAAATACAGTTAGGGTAAAATGTGATGTGAGCATGTCACGAATTAAAAGGTAATCTTATAGAATTTTTGTATTTAATGAGAAATATATGCATTTGTTGTTTATTTCTCTTTCGTCACCTTTTCTATGAGAATGTACTCTGTCTGACACTCTTCAATTTACATAGAATATTTACGTGATTTAGATTTCCTACTGACAACTGGCAAGAAATTTTTAAAAATACCTGATAAATACCGTGCTTATTATATTATTCCATGCATTAAAAAATGCTTTGTTTAAAAATTGATGAAATAAAATGCACTGTATATTGCGCCCACCAAAAAAGGACGACTAAAAACCCATGCCAGGCGCGAAGTATTGAGTATGCGTTTTGCGGGTGGCAAACCACCAAAAGATGAAAGGCAAATCTCATATAATGTCCGCACCCCCCTTTTTGATGGGAACTTTTGGGGGGAAAAGTGCAGGTATTACACGAGTATATACGGTATCTCCTGTTAGGCAGTAATTACGTTAATTCATTTCAATGTGTTTGCTCTTTCAAGATTGGTTTTATTGCACACCACTTTTTATATATTGCAACTTTTATTGCTATTTCTTTCATTTTTTACATTATTATTTCCTCATCCTCACTACACTGTGTAACTAGGTTTATCCTAAAAAGAGATGTTTACATGACGATATTTAACTGTTAAAAAAAGCATGAAAAATAATTCATAACAACAAATACCGAAAGAATGAATTTTCGAGCTCATTTAACGTATTAAATTCGATAAATATTAATAAAATTCAAATAATAATCATAAATTTATATTACTCATTTAAACAAGTGCTAACCTATATCAATAATTAATAATACAGAAGAAACTGATTGGGAAAATATACAATCGTGATATGGGACACAATTTTATAAATTAAGTTACATAAATTGACATGGTTTATAATAATTGCATTTTGAATTGTTTTACAGCTCAAATGACATGCAATCAAGGCATTGGACGGATTGTATACGAACGGCTGCCCGATCAGCAACTCCAGGGGTTTGACGATGATGTGGTAAATATTGTAAAATATTTGTAAATCATTATCTTCCATACATACTATTATAAAATTTATTTTAATTTGCTCCTTGTTGCATAGCGTATATGAAAAAATTAAATGCACTGTTCCCAGATTGTATTGGGGATTTCAGGGTAGACTAGCAAAGCATCGCTCTTCTTCTCTTTTG
The DNA here is from genome assembly GCA_036926305.1 of Uropetala carovei. Taxonomy (NCBI): domain Eukaryota; kingdom Metazoa; phylum Arthropoda; class Insecta; order Odonata; family Petaluridae; genus Uropetala; species Uropetala carovei. The sequence goes on from JAXCHB010000011.1 coordinate 22,176,102, forward strand.
GAAGCCCTTGTTTTCAGAGAATCTCCCAAAGTTGAATATTTTAGCTGCACGTATTGCTGCAGTATCGGCGAACAGTGCCCCATCAGTGCAGTGGTAAGTTTAGGCATAGGCGCACTAGGCACGTGCCTAGCGGCCCCAATGTTTAGGGGCCCCCAATACACAAAATTTTCTAGTAATTGGGGCCGGTTCCATGACGTTTCACCTACAGCTATTGTCCTAATGCAATTTCACCTACTTTTTCTTAGTCTACTTTATTATGCTTATGAAATCTGACCTACTTCCTTTTTAACATAATATAAATCATAACTACTGCAATTTCACTTATTATCATGTATTAATTTCACCTAAAATGCCACTGAGTTTTTCCATTCCATTATTGGAAGAAACAATAGTGTTGGTATGGAAACATTTATTTTTATAAATTCCATAGTTACCTACAGAAATCGAGGATTTAATTCTAACCCATTCTACAAACTTTGTGTTCAATGGAAGCAGAATTAATTGACACTGCACGAGGCAAGAAAGTTTTAGCTTTCAAGGGTTATGTGTACCACAAGCAAAGGAAAAATTTAGATAATGTAAGAATCTATTGGACTTGCATCGAAAAGAACAGGTGTCGAGGCAGAGCTGTTTCTCATGGTGAACCACCTATAATAATGAAAACAATTAAGCACAGCCATGCTCCTTGCCCAGATGCTGTAACGGTTAATAGAATTAAGGCCAGTATGAAGAGAGCTGCAGCTGATGATCCAGAAGTTCCTCCATCTCGTATAATAAGTCAAGAATTAAGCAATGCTCAGGAAAGTGTATTGCCACATTTGCCGGAAAGAACAGCTTTGAAACGTGCTATGAATAGGATAGGACAAGCAGACCTCCCCAGAAATCCTAAAAATCTTGAAGAATTGCATGAACTTCCACAAGAGTTTATGGTGACCATGCGTGGCGAGAGATTCCTTTTATATGATAACTTGGATCCGCCAGATGAGAACAAAATTATAGTATTTGCAACAAATGCTAACTTAAGAAAATTGGCTTCATGTGAGATTTGGTTTATGGATGGCACGTTCAAAGTATCCCCTAGAATTTTTACTCAGTTACCATTCATGGCCTATATAATGGAGATGCTTTTCTAATGGTATATTGTCTTCTCTCAGGCAAGACAGCGAACCATTATACAACTGTATTAAAGGAAACTGAGCATCACTGTCTACATAATATAAATCTTAGCCAGCCATCCACAATAATAAGTGATTTTGAATTCTTGTGTCATACGAAACGAAAAAAGGGAAGGTAGTATTTCAGTTATCGACTATGCATCATGACACTAAGATTGATGAAAGTACAGGAGAACAGAAGAAACCAGATGTCATTACATTTTACAATATCACAAAAGGAGGGGTTGACACTGTCGACCAAATGTGTGCGTCGTATGATGTGCCTAGGAACTCAAAGCGTTGGCCGCTAACAGTATTTTTACTTTCTCATACTAAGTATCGAGAAAATAGTTTTCGCGAAAAAATTCGACCTCAAGATTTTTACGGAAATATACATTTTATGTGTCGCTGAATCCGAAAAAGTGGTTTTCGCAATGCCGTCTGTCTGTCTGTCTGCTACTGGCGCTGGAGTCTAGACGGTAGAACGAAAATGAATGAAATCTTGTACTTAGGAATTTTATCATACTGAGCAGAGTATACGTAGAAATGGTTGACATTGATCAATAATTAAGAGTAGTTTATTTTATGCATTTTTAAAACAATACGATTTTCTCAAAAACGGCTAAAACGATTTTGATCAAATTTCGTACAGTTACTTGATTTTACGTTTTCAATAATACTGTATAGTTCATATTTCTCAAAAAATGAATATAAGGCTAGTTTATTCTAGGCAACTTTAACAATAACTCGATTTTCTCAAAAAAGGCTATAACGATTTTGATCAAATTTCGTACAGTTGCTTGAGTAACGTCTTCAATAATACTACGTATTTTATTTTTCTCAATGAATGAATATAAGGCTAGTTTATTCTTGGGCAACTTTAACAAAAATAGGATTTTCTAAAAACAGGCTCATACGATTTTCATTTTCTAAAGATAACTAAACGACGCATTAGTATATGAGAAAGTTTGTACAATGTATGTTGTACCGATTTTTTCAATTATGAATGTTGCTGCTATCAATGCTCATGTAGTTTTTATTCAAACACTGGAAACTCAATATCACCCAGAGAGCTCTTGAAGACGGTGGGACTGAATTTGGTTGACAAGACGATTCAGCAAAAGCAACAAAATATTGGTCGTCTCCCTAGAGAACTGCAAGGCAAAGAGAAATGAAAAACCAGTGGTGAGACAAACCAGCCTCCTCCTAAACGAACAATTCAACAAGGCAGATGCATGTCCTGTCCATGATCTAAGGACAGAATGACAAAATATCGTTGTCAAAATTGTGATAAAATTATATGTTTGGAGCACGTTATCCCTAACTGTGAGGACTGTGTCATGGGTGACAAAGACTCTGAGTGAAGGCATTGTATGTGTGGCAATGAAACCAATTGTACCTAAGAATACTACGTTAACTATGTTAGGCCCACTTTCTCACCAGCTTGACAATTTATTCATATATTAATTATATGTATAGAACACCTAATTACTTCTATACAGTTATAATTCCATCCCCTCCAAATATTCTGTATTTCACTAGCCCATCAGATGATTGCTGTAGTCTTTGCAAACTCGCCAGGCAGACTTACTGCAAAACACAAACCGAGAACAAAAAACATCGAATAAGAAAACTGAAATAATTTTATTTAGTTAATGATTCTAGTATGTACAGGCGTCCCTCGATATTCGTCTTTAATTGGTTCCGTGGAAACTGGGCGATAAGCGAAAAGACGAATATCGAGGGCTATTTTCCCTTAGATGCAATGTTATAAATGTATAATTCATTCCTGAAAATCTAAAAAGCAGAACAAAATATTGATATTATTATGGAGTTATTGGTACTATAAACACAATCTATAGGAGCCTACGGCCCGCGGGAGCATTTTATGCGGCCTGCGAAGGCGTGATGTAAACGCAACTACGTAATTGAGTGATTTAATCATCAACACAAGAGCTCAAATTCGCACTCAACAATATAAAATTGTGCCAAAACGGAAACTAAGGAAGAATGAACAACAACACGGAGCGAGGCCAGTAGCTGAGACCAGTGGAGTCAGTGGATGAATGAATCTGTTTTTTTTAATAAAACAGATCACCTAAAGCTCCTCCTAAACTCAATGTCATCTCAGTGGTGTGCTTTAATTTGCTGCTAGCCGCATTCACAAGAGGAAGACAGACATCCTACGTGATGTTTTCATTTCTCGATCACAGGGTTATAAGTTTATACTGCTGAGAACGATAAATACTTAGGGTGTCATCGTTTGATGAGTAATCGTCTGAGAGTCCCTCTTCATAGGTCCCAGCTATTTCGATGGACGAATAAGCGAGGGAATGGACGAATCAATGAAGGTTTGGTTAGAAATGGTTATGGACGAATAAGCAAAAAGTCAAAAATTGGGAGGACGAATAGTGATGGACGCCTGTACAATTAACAATGTAAGTAATTTAAAACCCGTAGAATGACGTGTATGAACTTAATCTTAACTGTTGCGTTTCATGTTTCCAGATTTGTCACATTTTCGCATTACTCCTTCTATTAAACAGTTTTAGAATGAGATAGGAAAGAGAGAACCAAAATCCACTATAAATCAAAACTCTTTATATTTTATAGATCCCTTTTTGTCTGATTTAAAAGGATTAGCAGCAGTGGCACTACGCTTTTCTACGCGGCATCACTTTGGCCAACTTATTGTTGCTGCCATCTCAACTCATTCGCTTTCATTATTGATGATGTCTCTCTATGACGTAACGTGGAGCTTATTTACTTACAGGCAAGTCCAAGCATTTTAAAATTGTTAACTGGCGATAATTTAACGCTTTAACGTATTTATATACGGTACTCTAGTTAATACTTAACATAACGATATAATTATAAAATTTTGTTCTTATACCCCACAAAAATCAAGGGTGTGCATAATACACGAGGTATAAGGAAAAGTCGGGATTATTTGGCAAAAAGTACGGGTGCGCGTTATACACAAGGGCGAGTTATACACGAGTAAATACGGTAACTGATGTGTCCAGCACATGATTTTCTCCATACAGAGTAATTAATATGACTATTCTCAACATCAGCATCCTAAGAATAATGATTCACAAGTACATTCGTGAATAGTTTTTAAACACGTTGAATAATTTTTATATTGAAAAATATTTTGAATCGCATTTCACATTGAAAAAATAGTAAGTAAATAAAATTGTTAGCTGTTGCCATGATTAACAAAATGCCGATGGCCAATTAAAATTACCCTTAACAGCATATGCATGACAATCAACAATTACAAAATTTTGCCATAGAAACAGAAACAATGGTATCACTTAGCAACTTACTTAACATAAATTCAGAAAAAATTTATATAACTTTTAAACAATCAGTTTTCGAAAAAATGTTTCAAACACGCTTGAAGAAAATTAAATTTTCTATGACTTTGATAATGACAAATATTTACATCAATTGAGTTTTAAAGAAGATATTTGGGGAAAAATGGAAAATGACAAACCTCTACTTTCAGTTGACCAGTTTCAACCAAAACCATTTCAGATCTTGAATCACTGATAAAAATCTTAAGTATAAAATTGTTTGCCCATCTAGTCATTAGTTCTTGAATTAGAGTGCCGAAAAAATTGTATCACACACACATCATCAAGAAAATAGTCAGGGACCTCAAAATGTATACTTTCATTGAAATCTTGAATTCAATTTATTTCATGAATACAATAATTTTTCCTATACGGCATAGAGAGAAAGTATTAAAAGAATGATTTGACAAGTTGTGGAACTACCTTGAGAAATGAGTGCAAGACTGAAGAAAAAGAAATACATTGAGTAACAACTATTTTTTCAGTTTGATTTACAGCTCCGATTTAAATGAAGTGACTAGGTAAGTATTCCATCTAAGAATTCCAAAAGGTAGAATTTGATGTTAGAACATGGCTGTTTCAAGTGCTATGCAAAACATGCAAATGTGTGGGGTCCAGAGGACATGGGGGCCCACAGTGGGCCAACCCTCTATCTCCTCACCAAAACCCTCTCCAACTGTTACCGCACAGATTAAAAACCTTGCAATAATCTGTTACTTGATACAAATTTACAATTTGGGTGAGGATTTGTTTGGAGCCCATGGGTCTCTTAATCCAGCCCTCTGTTATAATACGTTAAGTGCAATCAATTCATTCCAAAATTATAAATTTCAGTATTAGTGTATAGGTAAAAATTTTGCTAATCTGTACAAAAATCGGCAGAAAATGTCAATCAGTACAAAATCTTCAACACAGTACGAAATAATTTGGTATAATTAATTTCTTTACTGTATACATTACTCCTACATTATGTGGGCAATTAAATTAAGTACAAATAAGTTTCACATTTAACTATTAGTATAAATAACATTTTATTTCTGGTTTCTAAATAAAGTACTCTTAAGATCCTATGCAGGCAGGAATAAGTTGTAAAGTTGGGAATATCTTTTTTAAACAGGAGAAAAATCCTACCAGGACTGGAAATTGAATGTGGAAGACTCTGATGAATAAGATAATTTAAATTGTAAATTTATGAGTAATAAAGTCAACGATTTATTTATTTAACTTCTACAAATTTCTCATTAGAAAATATTCAAATTCTTAACATAAGGCTCTATGTAAGTTCAAATACACATTTCACTTTCTAACATGTTTCAATCCAAAATTTATATATCTTACACTCATTATTGTATTTTCCTAAGGGAGAAGAAAAATATATTTCTTAGCGCATATCAATGTGGTTTGATGATGAAGAAGATATCAGATATTCATTGGAGATACACTAATGGGCACTGCAAAATTGGCAATCAAAATAAGATGTGCAATATTTATACACAAGGCCACATATAAAGTCATTCATTATTGTGTTAAATACTTTTATATATCAATAAAATTTTATATGTAAGTTAAAAGGACAGTGCAAAAAATTGTAGAAAACCCAGACCAAAAAAACAAGCTGTTAGCACATGCGGAGAGAATCCTGAATTGTGCAGTTAAACAGATGTTGAAATAGTAAAAGAAACAGCCAAATGATGACATATTATTCTTTGTCAGGCTATGGATATTATTTACCAAATTTCAGAATTTGCAATTACCAGTTTTGATCATTTTAGGTTCGTGAATCTGGTTCTCCGATTGGAATACTGGAGCGGTGTGCTGATCTCTGCCTTCGTGACCGAACTGCTGCTAACAACCTTGTTCGTGCATGTTCATCTTTTGATTTCCAGCCAGGAGAGAGGCTCTTAGCCTCACAATCCACTTCTACAACATTGCCAGCCACAAACCCAGTGCCACAATATGAGGAATCCCTATGTTTCCTCAGCAGAGAGCAGTCACAGCCTGAAGGGATTGGCAACCTTGTCCTCAGCCCAAATAGTGTTCATTTCCAGGAAATATGCCTAACATGTGTGTTTCAATGCTAATTCAATTCTATATATGTATCTCACAAAACTAGTTCTAACACATTGAAGCTCAGCATTTCAAGATAAAGGCAACTCTTGCTTAGTGCTAGTGCTTGGTTCCAGGAAAACCGAACATTATGTGAAAAAGTGCAAAATTGATCATATTTTCCCATAAGAATTAATTTAAATAGATTTAACTTGCTACCCCTGCCTCCCTTAGTGCTCAAAATTACTTTTTTAGGAATTAAAATCTATTTAAGTGATTTATTTAATTGGTTGATTTACACATATAGTATAAGTGTTACTTTATTATATTTACGCAATTTAAATTTCGAAAAAGAGCTCCTGAATGTGGATGAAGGTGGTTGAGATTGTCATTGATTTTTCTTGTTTCATCACACTCATAAAAGAGTGCAGAAGCGTGCCAATTATTAGAGCAGGAAGGAGTAGTGATGTTTTTTTATACAGACAAGAAATTATTCATAGCCATAGTTTCGTGACAAATAGAATTTCTAACACTAATATCTAGATATCTATAAGGTCTTAATTCTTTGCCACCTCAATTTTTGGTAACCTTTGTTTTTTAGGCACGTTTCGCTTACAGCGTGAGCGCCTATTATCATCGGTCGGTCCATCCGTCCGTCCGCATGTTCATTCTCGGCTTCTACCAAACGGATTTTCATGAAATTTGATATTAAGGACTTTCCATCAAATATAACAAGAAAATCGCAAAAATGAATCACGTACGCCAATCAGGGGTACCACTTTACTGGGGACAAAAAATTAAATTTTCATCATATCTTGTAAAGTATTCCTCAAATCAAAATATTTTTCAAATAAACATTGTAGAACTGGTAAAATCAGGGGTACCACTTTACTGGGGACAAAAAATTAAATTTTCGTCATATCTCGTAAAATATTCCTCAAATCAAAATATTTTTCAAATAAGCATTGTAGAACTGGTAAAGTAGAGTATTTCCTTTCCTATACATTTTTATCGTAGGAGTAACCGTTATCGAGAAAATCTAACAAGAAAGTCTTATATCGATCTGAACTTTGAAAATTTCTTGCATGGTTACTTCATTGTTGCTAACATAAACAATCTCCCAAACAAACGTTTAATTTCCTTAAGTGTGCATGTAATATTATTAACTAGGAAGAAAATGGATTATTTATGATGAAGAAAAGAACTTTAAAATGCTATTTCCCTTACGTACAGCTATATATAATTGCTTTACAATACTCCATTGCACGAAACGCGCCCATTTGTGATACGTTGTACACTTTCCTAACTTGTTTAACCAACTTGAACAGCCACTAGGCATGGGCCTGAGTGGCACAACGATACAAAAGCACAGAGTGGAAGCAAGGTGCCAATGAAATGCAACAATCGCATCCAACTCCAAGAGCAGTACTGCAAAATAGTGCTAAGCAAATCAATGTTAAGTGAAAGTTACCTGTGTATCATATTCTTCATAGCACATTTGTGAAGAGAGTTGACAGAATTAGCTAGATAACATTGTTCTGCTTTGAAAATTGAGAACTAGAATATAATGCCTATCAGAGGTTTGTTATTTATGAATACAAAATCTAACTTATACTATTGAAATTATGTCCTTTAATAGTAATAACAATAATAAACAATCTACGTACTCAACAAAAGGGATAATATACATTAGTTTAAAGAAAATAAATCTTGCCAAAGTTGGATTTAAAAATAGCTCAAATGAGGGAAATAACAGCTAAAAAAGCATATTGCCCCTGGCAAGCTTGGTTATCTGGAATTTCCAGTTATCTGGAAAGAGCTAAAATCCACCAGAACGGTGTTCTGGTCTGTCGTATGTGTCGTAATATTGTTCCGTCTCGTCAAACATTTAGTAATACCGTTTTGTTAAATTCATTTAATAAAAATAATAAAAAATTTCTTTAATTTTCTTCATCATAGTACTAGAGATCTGCACGGATACAGATTTCCGTATCCGCACCCGACCCGTACCTGCAGGCTACATATCCGTATCCGAACCGTACCTGCAAAATTTTCTAAATTACCCGACCCGATCCGACCCGCACAAATAAATTGTCTGACCCTATCCAACCCACAAGCATAAGTCGTAGCCGCAGGCAAAAATTATCTGGAGCAACATCTGCGAACCAAAATCCAAAAATTCAAAAGAAAATGACTATCAGTAGAACATATCAATGACCCTCTCTTTTGGAAAATCCCACCAATAGCTCCCAAAGAAAGTCACATCCCTCGAAAGGTAAGAAGGAGGGTAAAAGGAGACCCAGAGCCTTTAGGTTTATCGGCTTGGACGGGGTAGGAGAAGGGTGCAACCAACGTTATTTTTTCTCATACTCAAGACACTGAATTTTGACTTCAGCACGGATACTGATTTTCCTATCCGCAGGCTATATATCCGAATCCGACCCGCATCCGCAAAAAGTTACACATAATCCGACCCGAACCGCAACTTTTCTTGCTGATATCCGCGGGTCAGGTCGGATAAATTACAGATATGCAGATCTCTATGTAGTACATAAAGAATAAATAAAAATGTAGCTCGATCGTAAATGTTCTATCAGTTATCTCATGTCCACTGCTTTCAGTTCCATTACCAGAGCGTGCATTCCATTTCACAATATTTTCCATTTCAAGCACTTTTATAATACCGTATTTACTCGTGTACCCCGCGCACCTTTTTCCACGTAACACCAGTGAGGATTTCTGAACAGGTTATATAAATTGTATCAACAGTAAATTCTCTGCAATATACTTGCATCTACATTTATATTCGCAAAAGCCGTTGAACTCTACGAAGTATATGCATATTTATGTGACCAGGCAATCGTGTAAGTAAAAACTCGCAAAAGTAGGCAGAAAGAATATGCCGACTAACTGATAACTATAGTTCAATGACCAGTGAGGGGTTTCCAGCTGGTGAATAGGTAGGTGCAAGTTTGGTCCTTTTCCCTCTTCCACTACAAGGAATTTGGAGTGGTGATATTTTGTTGAGACTGAAAAGATTTCTTCGCTCGAAAGGTAGGCGGAAATTCCCATCTCAAGTGTTTGGACTTGTATGTTCTTAACCTTCCAATATTCACTCAGGAGACGCTATGTGAAAAAACTCTCCATCTGCAAAAATAGGACTATCAAGGAGATTTCTGCTAGAATCGACATAAAGAGATCATCCAATAAATTGCGTCACGTAGGATAGAGAATATGCTTAATTTGAGTGGAACTGCACGGTGGTGATCCGGGTAATTACTTGCGAGGCATTAAATTTAAATTTCCTTCTCCTAACAAATTCTGAAAAAATGCATTAATTCTTAAAAATAGCCGGTTAACTGGATTTCCGTAGAAGTAGAATCCTGATAACTGTCCTTATAAATTTCTTGATTTATTACATTTTATTATGAAACATCTAGAGTACCAACAAAAACTATCATTTCCATCTTCTTTCCATAAGATTCCGCATGCTCTTATTGTTCCTAAGTAATGGGTACCTGGCCACTGTAGAAATTTAATAAATCAATTACTGGTTTGTGTAGAGAGCAATGAATTGCTTATTAACAGCAACTCCCTTTGATATAAAAACCTTATCTTTCATAAAATTTTGTTTGCAGTTTTAAAATCAACCATGTAATGCTTAACTGTACCTGGTATATAAATTGATTGCTTAGATATAGAATTAAAATCTCGTAAAAAAAAACAATGCTACACAATGATTTTTCTGTTTCTCTTTGCTCTTGGACTGATTTCGCAAGTTAGTTCAAAATGGTTAAATAATTCCTTTTTAAATTTCTTTTATAAACGGGTAATAAGCAGAATTTCAGGGTTTTTTAGCTGAGCATTGCAGTATTAACAAAGATGATAATATACAATCATATGCATATGAGTGACACAGGCAGAGAATCAAATATTCAAAGGGCTTATTCAAAAGAATTCTCTTTAAACTAGACCATCAAAACAATTTGCTTAACCAAACCAAACCACACTAATTTGTAGATTTGCCTATCAAAGCAAAAAATATTTTTAACTAATTGAACAACAAAACAAATCTATAGTTTTTGCAAAATTGGTTCTATTCGGTGTGCATAAAACATGGCATAACTATTTGAGTTATTTCGCCCAATCAAATATTTCCATGGTTGATGTGAGGTAAACAAGAAAATCCCATAGCATGTGTGGGAATGTTTTATGTTGAAGACTCAGCTTATTGAGATAGATTTGGTTACCTCACTCTTCCCTCTCTGAATCTATGACATAATGCCATTTTCTGGCAGAAAACCTTTCCAAAAGAAAGTGTCACAGAAACTTTGTGTAGTGTTGTTGACAAAGGAGGGCTGTATGAAGGTTAATTAATGTGGTTTGAAAAAAAGCAGAGTACAACTCTAGCAAATTTGAGATTTGACATACTGAGTTGAATAAAGTTGATTTAATTATGTGGGGCACTATTAAAACAAACATCCTCAGTTATTAGGGAGGTCATATGATTGAGCTATTTCTATCTGTAATATTTAGTGCATACAGGGAGGAATTCATAAATACAAGTAACATTTAAATCACCATTTGCTTGGGGAAAATGGAACCATCATAAAAAATCAACTCAGACCTGAACCATATTAAAAATGCATATTGAATTGGGAGCAGAACTAATGTAAAACATAGTTTAATTAACAGATCAAGAGCAAAGAAAACATTGTACAGTAGCTCATGAGCAAATTATAAAGCCTAGGACCCTGTCTTCTCTGATTTTATTTTTCTAAATGCACCATTGCAGCTAGTCGCGTGGAAAGGGAATGTCCCAACCGTCGTTATGTTTTTGAACGACACCCACGTAAAAAGCTCGCCCTCCAGCCAGCTGATTTCAAGGAAGTGATTGTGGCCAACAGAAGTGAATGTGAAGATAGGTGAGTTAATGGAATGAATTATTATCATGAATTTTTCTGGTTACCTTTTTGGCAAGTCTAATATTAACCACAGTGGAGCTGGTGCCCCATACATGAAAACCCACCAGGCCTGTGGGGCCCAGTTGCTTTTAAAATTTAATTTAATTATGTGATATTATGACAATTAATTAGGTAATTACTTTCATACAGGTTCAGCAACACTTTTTAAAACTTCTAATGCTTTTCTGATCATTCTCATTGAATAAACATGTCTGAAAAAATTAATACTTAGGGTACTTCAAAAATTTCAAGCAGACAAAATATCCCTAAGTAGCCAAATAAATAAGAAGTATATGGGAATGCTTTGAAAATAGTTATGTTATACATACAGGCAGAGCCGTAGTGAGGGTGGGTCAACCGGGGCAGATGCTCAGGGTGCAGCTTCGTAAGGGGGCGCTAAATGGAAGTGTTATTATACACTAGATAAAATGTGGTTACAGTTTCGATCTCTTCGCAATGGCCAACCTGAGGTTTAGCTGAAGGACCATGACTGTACCAAGTCATAGGTTAATGTGTGCAAAATAAATTGGCTGCTTTTAATCTTTACACTCTGAATGTAATTTCTTTTATTTATCCTCGTCCCCAAAAATGTGTACTCCCCATCGCATTACATTAGTCGTGCAGAATTTTCAACCAAGTCGTTGATAAAAAACTAATTATTGAGGTGGACTTTACTGATATCGAATCGAAAAAATCGGTACAATATACATAGTACAAACTTTCACATATATTAATGTGTCAATTAGTTATCTATTGAAAAATATGAACTATGTAGAATCATTATAAACATCAACTTAAGTAACTATACGATATTTGATGAAAATCGTATGAGCCATTTTTTATAAAATCCAATTGTTATTAAAGTTGCCCAAGAATAAACTAGCCTTATATTAAATTTGTGAGAAATATGAACTATGTAGTATTATTGCAGACATCACCTCAAGTATCTGTACGGAATTTGATGAAAATCGTATTAGCCGTTTGTCATAAAATCAAATTGTTGTTAAAGTTGCCTCGAATAAGCTAGCCTTATATTCATTATTTGAGAAATGTGAACTATGTAGTATTATTGTAAACTCAAATATCTGTACGAAATTTGATCAAAATCGTTGGTGTTTTAGAGAAAATCAAATTGTTGTTAAAATTGCCTAGAATATACTGCCCTTAATTATTGATCAATTTCAACCATTTCTTCATGGCTTCTACTCTGTATGATAAAATGTTTAAGTTCGAGATTTCATTCATTTTCACTTTACCATTTAGGCGCTAGAGCTGCGAACAGACAGAGACACCCACAGACAGACAGACGACATTGCAAAAACAACTTTTTCGGACTCGGGTACACCTAAAACATATATTTCCATCAAAATCTCAAGATCGAATTTTTTCACAATTACAATACTTTCTCAATATTCTTCGTATATGAGAAACTAAAAGGGAGATGAAATCACGTCAGAAATAATCTAAAAATTGGAACTTCATATACTAGATTTACAAAACATAATAGCTCAATCACATGAAAATGCTCCTAATAGTATAACCGGTAAATTTATTAATTTATTTTGCTGGTTCCACATCGAGATGGGTTGCACTCATGGAGGTCCTTACGTTGATGTTGAAAAAACGGCACAACACGATGTTCATCAAGAGCAAATGCTGTGAATTCATTGAGGTTACAATTGAAGTATGTTTACTATGGTCACTATGGTCACTATGTCGCCAATCAAATGATACCTGTGTAGTGATTTAAGTCATTTTGAGTCGAAGTTATGTCATTACATGTCTAAGGTTCTTTACAATTTTTGTTTTTGCCTACCTGATTTATTGAAATACTAAACAAAAATCACATATTTCACATATCTACCCTATAAGATAATATCCAAATAAACAACGATCTTAAAAATATTAATTCTCTTCATACTTAGGCTACTGTTCTTTAGGTGACTGCTTAATATGTTACCTTTGAAGGGTTTTGTAATAAGAGAACCTAGTGAACCAAAAAAATTGGTGACTTAGGACGTGAAATCAGGAGTGTAGTCAAGGATATATGGAGGTATATGGCATATAACAACTTCTAAATGTACCCAGTGCCAGATTACCCAATATGCACAGTAGGCACATGACTAGGGGGCCGTCACTCCGTAGGTTGTCTGTTATATATGCAGTATTATTGAAACCAAAAAGAAAATTTAATTAAAAAATGAATTAACAAGTAAAATGTTAAAATACCAATTTTTCTAACAAAAGTAAAGAATTGAAATACAGCAATTCACAGAATAACCTCTGCATGTAATTTCGACATGTTGTCTAACTGGTGCAGTTCATCTGCTCCATACACTACTCGTCTATTAGCCCTATGTGTTTGACTTCTGTATGTTGTTACGCGGCAACACCGCCAGGGTCTACGGTTCATTGTTCGGTCCATTTCAGTCAGGCATGATCATGTTCATATTTTAACCAATCGCAGCAATGTTCTATTATCTATTTTCCTTGGAAACTATTTCAGAACCCAAATACAAAGGGAAGGTTTTTGGTGCCTATATAGAAAGTGAATAATAGAAATTCATATATCTTTTTCTGTCATCTTGCCAAAGGCATTTTTCTTTCCCTTTTACTCTTTGCAAAAAGCATCAAGTGCACATGTACTAGACAGGGTTGTTAAATGAAACCGAACCCACTGAAAAGGAACAGTTCCAGATAGGTTTCGGTTCAAGGAACGGTTCACAGGAACCAAACCGAAAAAGGAAACAAAGTCGTGGAACGAAATCTTCGGAACGAAATGTCGATGGAGCGAAACTGAACCGCTCCGGATCGGGTTCGCACATGAAATAGTTTCGTTCCGGCTCCTTCTACTTTGGTTCCAGCCAGTTTTCAATGGTTTTTACTCGCGTCTAACGGCGAGAGGAGAGGGCGAGGGGGGAATGCGAGAGGGGAGGTCGGGGATAGGAGGGGGATCTTAGTTCCTAATATCACCACTGGGAAGATGTAGAGTGCGCAGTGAGTAGTGAACGCCGACCTCGTACGGAGTTGTTTTTCTCGCTGATGGAAAATGGGTGTTCGCGGAAAAATCGCCATATCATTAACACATTCAATGTCGTTTACCCATTGGTTATTACTTGTTTACTATTATATTTGTGTTATTGCATGCATTTATAGTTTATTATTGTTATTTGTTTGTACTTTAATTGTCCGGTAATCTCTGTAATGGAGCACACGTACATGAAGCGTCCTTCAGATGAGAAGCATCCATGGGTACAAGCTCGCAGCTCAAATAGATACTATTCTGTACCTCAGTGCAGTAGCAGAGGAACAGAGAACCTTTTATTTGAACGTCCAAACAATAGAGATATAGGCGTGCAGGTAACTGAGATGGTTTTCAAACTAAAAAAACTAACAATTGCTGAATTCCTTACGACTGAAAACTATTTAAACACTTTCACTGGTATTAGATCTTTTGATCTTTTAGATGTGATAGTGAAAAGAGTGGAAAAGAGAAGGGGAAGTGTTAAAAAAGAAACAGAACTTTGTATTAAAGAAAGAGTTATTTTAACTCTTATTAAATTAAAATTAAATTTGTCATTTTCATGCATCAGCGTTCTGTTTAAAATATCAAATGCAACAGCAAAGAGATATTTCAGCATGACGATTGAAGAGATGAGTGAGGTGTTAACAAAATTGATTAGGATATTCACCCATCAAGAAATTTCAAAAGACATTCCAAAGTGTTTTGAACAATTTAAAGATGTTAGATTAGTGCTCGATTGTACAGAGATTGTGGTGGAGAGGAGTAAATGTTTAAATTGCAATATAAAAACCTACTCTCAATATAAAGGAAGACATACAGTTAAAATTTTAATTGGAGTTACTCCATCAGGAATGATATGCTTCCTTAGTAAAGCAAGGGGGGGGGGGGGGGGGGGGGGGGGGGGGGAAGAACTTCGGACAAAGAAATGTTTCTTTCAAGTGGACTCTTAGAATATCTTGTGCCAGGTGTAGATGCAATTATGGTGGACAAGGGCTTCCTCATTGAGAAGGAATGTAATGAAAGGAATGTGAAACTTATTAGGCCACCATTTCTAAGAGGTAAGAAGCAGTTGTCACAGGAAGAGTCATTGCAAGCAGTAGATATTGATTCAGCCCGAGTACATGTTGAGAGCAAAGAATGAAAATATTTTCAATATTGAAATCTCCTCTCAGTTATTCACAGTTAACTTATATAGACAGCATATTAAATGTTGTTGCAGCCCTTGTGAATCTGTCTCCCCCAATTTTAGCTTTAGATAAATATTAATGTGATTGTGATTTTATTATTAAATCAATAAAAACTCTTTAATTTTGTATGTTACACTTTTATTATGTACTAGCAGGAGTGACCGTATTGAATTTCAACGGATTTAGTGAATCTAAAACTTCAACCGTGTAACATGTAAGCATCGCAAAAAGAAGATAGTACTCCCTCCCCCTCCCTTCCACCCTCTCCTTCCCTTCTCCCCCTCCCTCCTCCCTCTTTCACTCTCCCCTCTCTCCCTTTCCCTCCCTCCCCTTCCATCTCCCACCCTCCTCCCTCTCTCCACCCCTTCCCTCTAATTCCCTCTCTCCATCTCCCCCCTCCGTTACCATCCATCTCTCTCCCTCCCTATCTAGTATTAAAAGCGCAATAAACTTTTCAGTGGTTCTGGAAGATCTTCAAATTCTGGTAAGCGAACTTTACCATTCGAACAACACATCCCATCATTTTCCTTGGACCATTTTTTCTCGTGACAATGTCCACAAATTTTGTTCATTTTCCCTATCGAAATGTCATGATGGTCAGCGTAGTTTATGGCAGGATCGTATGAAAACGCTGACTTGAATCCGTGGGTTGGGTTGGATGCAACATTCCTACTTTGAGCTGTGCGAACTCGTTGTTCTCTTAAACGGGTGTCTCTCTGTGTACTTGATTCGGCTGCTCTATTTCGAGATTTACGCAAGCGATTTTCATTCAAACGGGGCTCTCTCTCAGGGCTTGTCTCGTCAAGGCGCCTGGCATTGTTCATTGAACGCATTTGAGAAATTCGTAACTCACGTTCTTCGGGTGTTTCATTATTTCTCGATAGCGCTGCTGTCCTAGCCCTCGATGATGATTTAGACAACTGTGACCTAACTTTCGGCATTTTAAAACCATAGAAATTTCAAAACACAATCTAAGTAAGGTGTGCTGGAAACTTAACGTAGAAAGAAAGCGCGCAGGAATGTACCAAGTGAGCGATGGAGCATTGAGCGAGTGTGCGTGCGGGACGTGTTGCGCATGCGTAGTGAGCGACAAGCGGTCCGAGCTGCACCATCTGCTCCCCCCCCCCCCCCCCACATGGAGTAGCGTAGGAAAATGGGTGTTCGCTGAGGCATGAGAGAGGGCAAGAGGGGAATGCGATCCTAGTTCCTAAGATCGCCACCGGGCAGAAGTAGATAGCGTAATAAGTGGCGCACGCCTGGAGTTGTTTTTCTCGCTCATGGAATATGGGTGTCAAGTTTTTGTTTTTTCCTAAAATATGACCCTTCAGAACTGAAAAATATATAGCCTATGTTACTCCTGGAAGTATAAGGAATACACCAGTGAAACTCCCGTCCAAATCGGTGCAATGGTTCTCGAGTTTATCGGTAACATACGTACAAACGAACGATTTTGTATATTATATATAGTATAGATATATTTTTATGTAATAAAATGCATTTCTTTCATGTCACCTAACATTTCCACAGTTGAAACTTACTAACTTGTTCTTCCTCTCCTATGTATGGCAATCTCAGAGTCTGGTGCAGCTAAAATGAAATAAAAAGTACTGATTTAGTACAATGTTAGCCAAGGATTTGAAAAAATGGACTAGTTCTACTTTCATAAATTATAAGTTAAATTTTACATGCAATCTTTTACTTAGGAGTTTACAATGAACTACAGCCACAAATGTTTGAACAGCTTGAGTAGGTACAGATGAATAGTCATGCTATTTATTTTCTTTGAACACTGTGCATTTTAAATAATTAGATTCACAAGTTGCTTGTTCTCTGCTTTGCTTGATACTGTGAAAAAATTATTTTCAGTTTAACTCATTCATTAATTTTTATTTTTATTTTATTTTATTTTATTTTATTTTTTTAAATAATTATACGGGAAGCCCCACTTACAAAAAGCATAAAAATGCAATACAAAACAAGAATTAATTAAACAAAAGCATACAAATACAAAAAAAATGTGATAAGAATTTACCAAAACATAATATCACGAGTACAGCAATTATTAGCTGTTCGTGAAATTAGTGATGGATTTAATGTGTCTAATACTAGTATTGAAGAAATCGATATTATTAAGAGCTAAAATAGAATTACCAAGTCTCTGCATTCTAGTTAATGGTGCATTATACCTATAATTAGTTGAGTACACTTCAACGAAAAATGTGTCATCTGATCTAGTACAGTATTGAGGTATACAAAAATAAATGAATGATAATAATTCTGGACAACTGATGTCGTTATTATACAGCTTATAAAGTATAACTAGGTCCATGATAATATGTCTATGGTACAAAGTTTGCAGATGAAGTTTATGTAACAAAAAGTCATATGGAGTATTTTTTGCTGAATTTCCCATCTTAAAATTAATAAAGCGTAAAAATTTGTTTTGAATTTGTATACCGCACTGTTGAAGCATATTCAATTTCAGATCGCACTAAAGAACAATATAAAATTTTCAATGAATTTATGTTTTTAAAATGATAAGTATTCCGAATTATAAAACCTAACATCTTTAGTGCTTGTTTCTTAATGAAAGTAAGATGAGTCACGAAATTTAAAGAAGTATCACATAAAATCCCCAAATCCTTTACAACTGAGACCCGAGAAATTACTGTATTACCAATCTTGTAATCAAAGAAAGTAGGATCTTTATGTCTATAAAAAGTAATTGTGTTACATTTTGAAATATTTAACTGCATTAAATTTCTATAACACCAATCCAAGATAACATCAATACCATTTTGAAGGTAATGGTAGGGGGAGGGGAAGGAAGGTGACAGTAGAGGAAGGAGGAGAGAAAAAAGGAGTGGGAGGAGAGAACAGGATGGGGAAGAAGGGGATGAAAAGGATAATTATGGGAGGAAAAAGAAAGAAGACAAGGGGCCAATAGGCAAACTGAATAGGTAGAGAAATGAAGAGAGAGGAAAGGTAAACAAGGGGGAGAGAAGGGGAAGGAGTGGGATGAGTTCATTGTCAATCTTAAGATAATCCAAGGTCCTGCTACTCATAGAATTCAATGTTTTGAGATTCTTCCCAATTTCATTGAAATGACTTAATTATTATTTAAATAACTGGTACCAGAGAGTTTTCTCATGTGATTCTGCGTTGAATCAAGATAAGTGTTCCCCATGGTTCAATATAAGGTCCTTTATAATTCTCATTCTACACTAATGATATTTCTACCTATATCTCTTTATGCAAGTAACAAATGTGCACTGATGACATTCAAATATACATAACTTGCTAACATCAAATATAAAATGTGCTGTTCATTACATGAAGGTAGACCAGACCTCTCTCAACAATTAGGGTATATGAAATCTTTTAAAAATCACCTTTCCTCCATATACCTCAGTGAATCATTTTCCACAAAAACCATAACCTAAATTTTCTCAAGTCTGTCAAAACTGTAAGCAAAATCATTAACAAATCATGATCATGGGTCAATTAGTTGACCTTCTATAAAACTTAAATGACAAAATTCCTTACCTTAATAGAAAAAACTCATAAAATAAATTTGTTTTACTGAACACACCTGACCCAAGCTCACTCTGCTTTTTCAGATGTCTCAATGAGTTTTCATTTGTATGCCGTTCAGCTTCATTTGATGCAGCAGCTCATACTTGTGCTCTTAGTCGTCTAACTCGACGTTCTCAGGCATCGGCCCAACTCGAAGACCATCCTTCTGCTGATTACTTGGAGAACACATGCCTCAGTGGTTAAGTCCTTAACTTCTGTCAATTACAAAATATTTAGCCAATAAGGTTCACCAAAATGTTTTCCAATAATTTTGAAATACTTATGTTACCTTCATGCCTTCTAAAACTGAAACTTCATTTAAAAAATAGATGATACGTATATGTAATGGTGAAATATATTACTAAATTGTATTGTAGTGTCAAATAAATGTGTTAATTGAGACTAAGTTCCAGTATTAATAAATACTATATCGAACAATACTTTCAAAAATCTTATTAAGATATCATAGCAGACTTTTTACTTAAAATGTTTTATGATTTGCAATTCACTACACTCCATTCCAAACTTGTTTGCCATGACGTCACAATGCCTGCTCACGTGTTTTCAGCTATTGTTCGTGTGATCCGACTTTACTGACATCTCTCTCCAAGTTCCCCTACTCCTTCCCACTAATCATTCGTCTTATGACTGTGCTCTCGTGCGTATCGTTGTATTCTTCTTCACAGGCTACATGCCGCAAATGAGGGGAGAGTGATTCTCGTGTGTTCTCGCAGTTGCTCGGGTGAAGTCAGCGATGAAGCCCCTCCCCCTACCTTCTCCCACATTGCTCGTCGTCATAATTCACATGACGTCATGGCAAAAAAGTTTGGAATGGAGTGTAGCTTCATGTTATTACACAAAAATTAAACCTTCCAACTAAGAAACAAATGATAGACTAAGCCTCTTATGAAATTTACTGTGGTGATTATTTTATTTTTGTAAGTTGGAAAGAAGAGACCATTTATTTAAATTTCCTTTATGAATTATAATATAAATTTGACAAATAATAGAATGTTAATAGTCAAATCAAAATATTTCAATTAATTTTTTGGGTGATGTTTTGTTTTAATAAAATAACTGAGTAATTCACTAACATTGATAACATCCATCAACTGTGTTAAGAAAAATTTTAAGTACTAATTACTTTCCATATCTGAAATATAAAATGTAACAAATAAAACCCTATTTCAGAGGAGCGTCGCTGTGATGGTGCAATAATATTTGTAAAAGAGGAGAGCATGAGATTAGGAGGGCCTTTCCAGTTAGAGGCCTTTTTAAATGTCTCAATTGAAGAATGTCAAGCAAGGTGTCTTCGAGCAGACAAGTGAGTTATACACTTACTAGTGTATTAACGATTATTTTTATAATATCCTAGGAAAATATTCCCACTAGATAAATATTGCAATATAATAATCACTTCAATGTATATTTTTAAAATAATAAGCTTTATTAAATTGCAGTATTTTTTGGTATGTAATGTGTGAGTTATCTATACAAAACCTTTACTAGCTAGAAAAAAAACGCTATGTGCATTATGCAAAGAAATTCTAGTTTTATTAAATTTGGTTATAGTAAATTATTAAAAACCATAAAAATCATCATCAAAGATATTATGGAATGAGTCAATGACATGGATTATTATTTCAGGTATAAAAGTAACTTCATTTTCAAAAGAAGCACATTCATCCTTCAAATTCTGGTGTCTTCATCATAAGTCGATCACTTTATGACTTCATAAGAATATCTTTTACAAAAGCGATGCTCACTGTTTATCAACTTTCAACAACCCAATCACAGATATCTTCATATAACAGTCTTTTCATCAATCCTGATTTGCTATAATCATGTATACCAGCCATCATCCAATCCCAGCTCACAATTTCATTGTTAATGATTTATTGATGGATAAATCAAGAGGCAGAGTATTTTCTTTATACAAGTAGAAATCATGACTAATTTTGAATATTTGCAGGCCATTTTTTTTAATTTAGGCAATATATGCACATGAGATGAATCCTTCAATGATTTTGATTTTAAAATGTCAATTTTCTCTTTCTTCAAGCATTATTCAACCAGATCTTCATCAATTCTTTGTTCATCCAACCTTACTCATTTGCACTGACAAAAATGTCCTCTGGAAAACACTCTTTTGGTACAGTCTATGCTTTGAATATCACTATGGATGGAAGCTTCAAACCATCTGAAGACCCACATAACAAAATTTTAAAATTAGATTTTCCATGGCCAGTAATAGTAATTGACACTTCTTTAGCTCCCTTCAGATTAACTCAAAACTCACAGAAAACTCATCTGTATTACCTAAATACAAGAAATCCATACCACATAAATTTTTATGATTCTTGCCTCCCAGACCACTGGTAATCATCAGACAATGCTTATCAATTAATGAACATTTAAACTGTTTCTCTTTATGTATCAATAACCCCAAGATGGGTAAGTTCTGAATTTAACAATGTTGTTGTGTAATTTATTTTGCTTTCAGTAAAACTCAAGTTGATTAAATTCTAAATCTTTCATCATGTCCAGAATGATAAAACCTTACAATATTCTTTTTCAAGTCCTGGCCAAAAGCTGTTTCGATATTGCATTGCACATTTTTATCAATATAAACTTTGTATAACATCTTCTCCTTTTTGTTATTCTTGCACTCTAGTTTCTCCAACTTTAACTTTTCTTCCAAGCTCACAATTCCCCTTTTCTTTGGCTAATTTCACCACTTCAAATTTAAATTGAGCAGTCTATGGCTTTTGCCTTGATCTATTTTTGCTTTCCATGAGAACCTTTACAAATAAGAATTATGCTGGAGAATTTTGGTCATACATTACTGCAACAGAAAATATATAATAGTAGTAGAAAGACAAAAATCAGACCTTTCTGTTATTCATTTTTTCAAAGGACAGCTTTTTTTTGATGAAATGGAAAGTTTTTGACTGAGTTCATCTATACATTTTAAGCAGCTTTGAAAAAAATAAGGTGCCTGTTATCTACTAGGTGCACACTATTAACCAAAAAATATAGTACTTTAATTGATAATTATCATTTTTCATATTAATTATCAGGGCCATCATATGAGGTGAGTTTGGATGGTGGCTGCTTCAGGTGGCACTTTTCCAGGGGCAGCATTATAGCAGTGTCACTGCTAATCTGCACTTATTTGTCATGAACATACTGTTTGCCAATTTTATTGACTGCGATGCTCCCACACACCAGCTTTCACCAATGCAAGATGAGGAATACAACTGGTTAAACATTTAATGCTCTTAGAGGAACAAGTCTAAAAATTGTTACAAATATTTATCATTTAGTCATATATTCATTAGTTAAAAATCTCAGTTTAATAAAGCATGAAGCTATGCTTTAAATTCTCTTGTCCATATTACCTCAGAATAATATGAAATATGCAATTCCAAATTTGTAATCCATTTTGCTGGACTTATTTAGATACTTATGCCGTTCCATTGAATATGATGAGGTAGGAAGGATGTGTGCCCTCTCTGATGAAGATTCTGCATCACAGAAGGATGATCTCAGAAGCACAAGTAGCCCTACCCACAACCTTTATGACCTTGTCTGCTTAGATAATAGTAAGTATAATGAATTAAAAATAATAACAGTTTCTGGATAGCAGAGAAAAACAATACCATAATGGGGAATCAACACTTCCACTTGGACCAATGAACTTCCAAGAGCCTATAAGATACTTGGAAACATGTAGATTAGTCTTCCTCAGTAGTTGACGGTAACAAATCTGCCTGACAAGTGGAAGACCTAGTTTGATTCCTGGCCAAGGTGGATTTTTTTACTGCTTTCCAGAAATTCTTATAGTGCAGCATATGTCTCCATGCATAGAATTTAAGATCAAAATATTCAGTCAAATAAAATAAACTGACAAAAACTAGCCAATTCCTAAGGAAGCTGCTTTAAAAATTGTTATCCTAAAAAAGAAATTCTTCATTAAAAAACTACAGTAAAACTCGTTTATAACGATCACGCCTAAAACGAAATCTCGGCTATAACGAAGAAATGTCTCGGTCCCTTGGTTAGATTGGTTAAATTTCTCGGATGTAACGAACATGCATTTTACGAACTCTCGGCTGTAACGAACAAATGTTTGGTCCCGTGGCGAAAAATGCCCCATATATAAGGAATTTTGGCAAGCAGAGCGATAAGTAATGAATAGTTTCCACCCGTTTACCACGCACTTTTTTGTAGTGATCCCCTTCCTCCATCTACCCCTTCCATACGAATTTCCACGCTCCCTTTGTTTTGAAATTGATATTAAAAATGTGAAATGTTCATGTAAATTAATGACCATAATAATAATATTAATTGACCATTTAAAAAATCGTATGTAATAGCAATCGAACATTTTACATGCCGCGAAGTTGATAAGCATCTCTTTGCATATGTAAGTACGGCATTGAAGTCAACTCACTGCAAATACAGTAAAAGCTGTGTTATCCGGCTACCTTGGGGATTGTGGAAAGTCGATTAGGAGAAATAGCCGGTTAGGGGAGCAATTTTCGATTTTGACATCGCAAATTTAGCAATAACCAAACAAAATTGGGCTTAGGTTCACTATCGTACTCCCCAAACATAATTATGCATGGGGTTTGCATTTTCCATTTTAATTCTTCCGCACGTAGTTAGATATAGACACTATTTACCCATTCTTATTTAATATGTTGCTACGCTTACATGCAAAACAAAAAGACTATTGAAAAGTTTAGGGTGTCCGGGAAGTTTGGGGATTACGGCAGTGAACCTGTTCCCAAAATTGAATTTATTTTATTATATCTTTCTTATTTATCTTTATTATTTATCTTTATTTACTCTATTAGAAAAGGACAAAATTATATAATTCTTCTGTGAAAAACATTCATATAATATTTTATCCAGTTCCTCAATTTTTAGCTTATGAAGCGTATGATGTTTATTAATTGATTTACTCGTCTCAGAAGCTGACACAATTTCATTAATTTAGCCTTATGAGCCTTGATATCGTACAGCGTGGAAGATCTGATGTTGAATTCTTTTGCTATGGCTGCTCTATTTTTTTTCTTTTTCAATTTGTTTGATCAGCTCTAGCTTTTGTGTTAGCGTTAAAACAACCTTTTCTCTCCTGTTCCTTGCTTTTAGGTATTTATTTTGATGACATATTCAATGGATGGGTAATTTTTTTAATAATAAAAAGCGATAAAACTGGAAATTGTAGAAGTACACCAATGCAAATGGCTTACGTAAACAAAAATGCCATGCTTACTCGGCAGCCACAGAAGTATACGGAGTAAATACGTAATATATACATCATATATTTTAAGAAATTTTAAAGTGAAAGTTGTGGTATTACACAAATACAATTCACACAAAAATTCATAAAAAAAAGAAAAAGAGATACAGAATGAATTGTCTTTGTGTAATTGCCGGTATCTAAGGCTGGCCGGTTCTAAATAGCCGGACAGCACAGCTTTTACTGTATGTGTTATGTTATATGGGATGTATAGGCCAAAAATTATGTTTCTCGTATATAACAAAGTCACGCTTATAACGAAGCAATGAGTCGGTCCCCTCAAATACGTATTAAACGAGTTTTACTGTATCATATTTTTCAGGTTATAAGACACCTTTTTTTCAAGAAAAATGACTCCCAAAATCAGTCTGCATTTCATAGACTGAAGGTAAGATTATTATTGTATTCAGTGCTAACACGAATCCACTGATCACCAAAATGGAATAACTGGCAGTCATTCATTGCAAATACATTAAAACATGCAGTATTAATAATTAATAGAGAAGAAAATGGTAATATTTTCAGCAAAACTTAATGCAATGTAAATTCTAATGCTCCATTTCCATTATTCCAATTTATTTCATGTCCACATACAGTGATTACAATTTCGGTATGTTTGTGATGTTAGTACGTATGTTTTAGTTCCTCACAAGCCCATTGAATTATGCGATTAATTCAATGGAACATTATAATTCTGGTAGATTTCATCAAAATTTTATAATTAATATTAGGTGTGTTGAGATCTCAATGAATGCATTATTAGCTATAAGCTTCAAGAGATTCAATATGAAAAAATGCATATGCAACGTATGCAGTGCACTCCAATTAATAAGACTACTAAGTGCACGAACGGCACAGTTAGCTATACAAATTTTAAATCAATTATTAGGTGCTATTTATCACCAGGTGATTGTAGCAGAACACCTTAAAGCACATATCGCCCTTCTGTCCCTTCGTCTGTCAGGACTTTCATCTCCTGTACTGATGAACTGCTTTTGGTTAAATCAAGAACATATGAGTGATCCTTGTTAAAATTTATCACCGAATTATGATTTTGAACTGCATCCATCAATTAGAACTTCCACTTTACATAAGCACTTAAATAAACTTGCACTCGTATCTCGTTAAATGGCATCATTCAAGTAATAATTAAATACCATGTTTCTCTGCCCTAGCTCTTATATGACCTATAAGGTATCAATGAAAAATTTATTCGGATAGAGGATATCATTTACAGCAAAAGAGTCTGTGTGGCCACATAACTAACATTTATAATTTCAGAGATTAAAATTCTCGAACCACCCAATATTTCGATACCGTTTTTCACATAAACTCTATAAAGAACATTTCATTTATAGAGTATAATTTAGCTTCTTGTTTATGTTTTAGATCATCCTTATTTACTTACATGAATAAAGATGACCTAAAACATTATATTCAACCGTTATCAAGCCATAATATCTTCTTTAAATGTAACCAGATACGGACATAACATGGCCCTTTCTAAATGTTTTAGTGAACCAAAATACTTATTTTCCTATAGCCTGAAAAATACGGTAATTAGCCACATAATTGTTATTTTAAAGTTTTTTCATCTTCTTGGTGGAATCATTCAACTTTCCATAGAATTTGATCAGCATTTTTTTTAATTTACGAAAATAAAACCACTTCCTAAATAAACTTGTGGAAGCCTCATAACTTACTAAATATTGCATTGATTCTTCTATTGATATCATTGCCTAGAAAATTAAAACTAGCATAATGAATCAATAACCTTTAGGTTGTACATCATATTATCCGGGGAGCTCAATAATTTTCTTTCACATTTCACATCCTCATCTTCTTCTAGCTCGGAGTACTCCAGATTTCCCCGAGACTCCTTCCTCAGGTGGTACTTCACATCTCTTTGCGGATGGAAGACGTCCTGAAACTGCATTCACTCGATATCGACACAGTCGACTGGGTGGCGAGTTCCACTCAGAGATAACTGGACGGTCACTTGGAGAGTGTCTGGATGAATGTTTGCGACAAACAAGCTTCACATGTCGCTCAGCAGTTTACTCAGACAGATTTCGTATATGTCGCCTTGGGCGTTTCAACACACGAGATGGATTAAGAATAATCTATGATGCAGACTATGACTACTATGAAAATTTAATGAGTGAGTATGATAAAGTAAATAAAATTTAGTAGTTTTATTAAAAATTAGAAAGACACATTTCTATTCAGCAAAAAAGATTTATTTTCCATTTTATACTGTCTTATAAAACTTTTTCAGCACTATGAGTAAAATTTTTCTCAGTTCAACATGGCAGGGGCCAACTGGCAATATTGTCCACTAGACTTTCACCTGGTGGGCTGGCCGGCTTGTTAACTAATGGTGACAGATGGAGTGGGTGGTAATTGGGCTGAGAACATGGAGCCAGTTGTATCAAGGCCCAGTAGATTTTTTTCCTGGTCCATCATATTTTTGAATTTACTTTTACTGTATTAACTTGCATAACAGCCTTGCTCATTGCTTTTGCTTAAAAATCTCATTTTTTCCTAAAAAGTTGCATAACTTTTTTGTAAAATTCTTTTCATTATCTTAACAAAATATCACAGAAATTTATCTGGTATAAAAACAAATAATTACATGCCTGAGTTGAATTAACCAATAATAATGCCAAACAGCGGGAGCTAGATAGAAATAGTGATTTATTTTCAGATGCGGTATGGGTGAAAAAAATTTGCCTGAGAAAGCCATGTCATCTATATGATAATTATACTCTGAAATTCATTGTCTACTACTGATAAATTAAATGGCACACAGTATTTTTAGATCAGCATGTTGTAAAAACTATTCAAACATCTTTGATTATTGAACATCATGATATTTCACTATTCCAAAACAGGTCATTATGTTGATGGAGAAGTAGGAATTGGCAGTGGAAATATAGGTGGTCAAGGCTATCGACCAGATCCACTTGGCCAAGACACAAGCCACCATGGTCACCGACCTAATCTCAACAGTTTTGGTATGTGATTTATATATTTCTATTGCAATTGTTTATATTTACTCACTCAATGTGGTCCAGTTCAGCAAAGATCACCTTCATACAGAATATCAAGCAATAATAGAAAATTTGGAAATTTTCATACAACAGCGATTTTTGCGACAATCCTAAATTGTGCATTATATGTGAAAACAGTGAAAATATATCCAGGTTTATGTTCTTGTTTTATACTCTCCAATTACTCATGAAATTATATTTTAAAAATATACAAGTGGGATTTATCACAATAATTACATAAACTGTGTAATCGTTATCACAAATTTTGGCAAACCCCAATTAATGATAGAATATCTAAATGATATATATATCACATACAGGAAGTGGTAGTGGTGGATCATCTCACTATGGTGCTGGAGGAGGAAGTACCTTATATGGCAGTGGAAGTGGTAATTTTGGAGGCAGTGGTGGAGGAGGATACATTGGGGACAACCTATATGGGGGCTCAGCTGGTAGTAGTGGTGTCGGTAGCTATGGAGGAACCCCTAGTCCAGGCAGTTTCAGCGGAGGCAGTGGCTTTGGAGGAGGAGTCCTAGGATCTCACTCTGGAGGTCATGGGGGAGGATTTGGAGCCCATGGTGGAGGTTCGGGTGGGACTGGTAGCAAGCCATCCAGATGTGAAGATGGTGATGCATTCAGACAGGTGATTTATGGAAGTAGTTTTTTCTTTCCTCGCTGGATATATACAGGCAGTCCCTGTTAGTGATCATTCCACTTTTTGTCATTCCACTCATATGTCAGTTCCTAATTAACAACGTTGTTTCATTCTTCTATCGTCATGATCTGTTTATTCAACACATTGATGCTTTTCATAATTCTGGTTTTTTGTTGTTTCGCTCATATGTAAGTGCCTATTTGACAAAGTTTCATTCTTCCATTCCCGATCCACTTATTATGCACATTGCATAATTACTCAACTGTTTGAGAACAAGTTGATTCATCTGGGACAGTCGGTTTGCATTTCAAAACACACTTCCAGGAATCTTTGACTTGGACAGGAACGAAACCCCTCATTTAAAAAAAAATGGGGCATGCATAATGCAGTGTGATAGCTGTGGTGCAACGTATGTAGATCAAACTGGATGGTGCTCCGAGTGGAGGGCAATGATGTGATACTTTACGAGCATGTATTCCTTACACACTCTCCTTTCTTTCTCTTCCCCTCACAAAATTTAAGCTTTAATCTTCTTCCTTGCCACTTTGTCACGTATAATCATCCTTTTCCATACCACTCTTTCATATCCAACACCCCACACCTCTTTCCCCTCCCCCCCCACAGCACGTGCTTGACTTGAGAGTGACACTATATAAAGCCAATACCTTTCCCTGATATGTAAGTGCTTTTAATACTTGATGATGATGCAATGCATTGATACGCATACTGTGTAATTAATAAAAAAATTTAAATGGAAAATTACAAAGTTTACTTATATTTTTTTATGACAGAAATATTTCACATAGTTACACCAGGAACAGTGAATTTTATCTCACAATTTAATGTTGTGTCTATGGAAAATATTGATCTGCTTTTCGTCACAGTTTTCAGGAACGTAACCTGACGTATAAGCGGGGACTGCCTGTATGTATATATTTGTCCCATCTTAACTGTTGGTAGTTCTGTATTCATCATCAATCCTAAAAAGTTTTTTCCTTGAACTACAGTAGAACCTCATAAATCTGGTATTAAAATATCCAGTACTTTCTGAAAAGTTTTGCTGCAGGAAGCCGACCGTCTCAAGCGCATCTCGAACGGACTGATATTCTTGCCATGGGTAGTCGATGAAAACCTACCCGAGAGCCTTCTGATTGTTTTCACTCTCGTAGAGATAAGTCTTTAAAAATTATAATTTGCATAGTTGCTGGAATAGGAAATAGGGTGACAAGACTTACTGAAAATTCCGCGAGTGTCAGATTTTTATATTACGTTCCAGAAATTATCTTCAAATCATTAATTTGTCCTGGATTTCTCATATCTGCTAGATTAAATGTCCTCGTCATTATTTGCAAACACATTAATCTTATGCAATATAAATGCAAATATTAATGTAAAAATATGCATAAAATCATTAATTTTGTGTTACATTCAATATGTGTTCACACTTGTAGTGCTTAGCTAAGTAGAGATTTTTGCTTTTCCAAGGAAGTTAGAGATCAGAGTGATTCAACTCGGAGAGCAATGAATTTGAGGAACCAGCTTTGAATGATGAGGGAAATTTGATGGAAGATCTGATATTCTTTTAAACAGGTATTGCGCACCAACTAGAGTCGATTAAGCAAAATAAGTCTCTCGGGCCGGAGAGCATACCCGCGCTTGTTAAAAGAGCTAGTCTCAGTAATCGCACCTTACTTGAAAATAATATTTGAAAAATCCGTTGCACATGGGACCGTTCCGAAAGACTGGAAACTAGCATATGTAAAGCCCATCCACAAAGGCGGTGATAAAGAGAATCCCGAAAATTATAGACCGATTTCCTTGACGTCATCATCGTGTAAGATTCTAGAACATATAATCGTTAGCCAGGGGCGTATATTCTAGGCTAGCTGCAAAGCCCAGAGAATTCAAACAAATAAATATATTTAGGAACGTGTGAATTCATTCGCTTTGACTAATTGTAAGAGAATTAAGTCTCGCAAACAACGGCTCCTCCAGGGCCGCTGACGCAACCCGCTCAACCGTGTTTTTGCTGAGTGATGGCGAAGCTTCCCTCACCAGAGGCACCACTGTCGTGTTCCAACTGCAAAGGGAAATGAGGTGATGGAGGGAGGACGTGAGTCATACGTTCCAAAGTCTTCGCTGAGCGTTGAGATAGACTTGTGTGGTGGCTTACTCCCGTGAGGGTAAATACAAATTCTGCACGAGTTATTTTAATTGTGGCCTGTGTGTAATTATTGCGTCTTATTGAATTAAAATGAGTGATATTATGTGTGCTGCATAATGAGCGCTTAGTCTTACTGAATTAAAATGAGTGATATAATTAAAGAACTGTTGGAAAAGACACCATTTTCTTAACAACTCAGAAAGTTTGCTATTTCAGTTTTTAAAAATATTCCTTGTTGAGGGTTAGGGTGAGATAGCCCATGTCTTGAACTCAGGATACGCCTCTGTCATTAGCTCTGTTCTGCGTTATTTAGATGGTCGTTCTTCGCTAAGCAAAAACCAACACGGGTTTCAGAAAGGTAGGTCATGCGAAATGCAGCTCGCCCTGTTGCAATGCGGAAAGAAAAACACTCAGGTTGATGCAATTTTCATTGATTTTAAAAAAGCATTTGATAAAGTACCTCATAATAAATTAATAGGAAAACTAGGAAAGTACGGCATAAACCCTAATATCGTGAGTTGGGTAAAAGACTTCCTCTCCAACAGAAAACAGATAGTAGTTATTGATGGGAAATCTTCATACCCAGTAAAAGTCACATCAGGTGTTCCACAGGTAAGTGTCATTGGCCCACTACTATTCCTGATATATATAAACGATATCTGCTAGGTAGTTCGCTGCAAAATAAGCCTTTTTGCAGATGACACCGTTTTATATAAGGAGATAATGAGCCAGGATGAACAAAAATTGCTCCAGGAAGATTTAAACGCCCTTTCACCATGGTGTCAAGATTGGAAAATCGAAAATAATCACAGCAAATGTTCCCTATTGAGTTTCTGGAAGAGTAAGAACAATGAATTAGACTCGGAGTACAGAAATGATAGATTGAATATCCAATCTGCAGAATACGTTAAATATTTAGGAGTCACCATTTGTCGTGATCTATCGTGGAAAATGCATATTTGAAGGATCGTAGGCGCAGCTAATAAGAAATTGGGCTTCGTAGTCAGAATAGTAAGATGTAGCACAGAACAGGTACGAGAAACGTGTTATTTATCATTGGTCAGATCTCAGGTCGAATACGCTTCCAGCATATGGGATCTGTACAAAAAGGGACAGATACTTGAGCTAGAAAGAATCCAACACAGAGCAGCCAGATTCGTTAAGAAAAAATATGAGCAAAAATTAAGCGTCACATCACTCTTGAAGGAGTTGAATAGGATATCACTAGAGGGCAGCAGAATTAGCGCTAGGTTAAGGCTTCTGGAGAAATTGAGGTCGGAAGTTCTCTTAGAGAAGGTCTCAGGAATATTAGAGGCACCTATGTACATGGGCAGGCACGATCACTAGGATAAAATACGAGAGATTGACTGTAAGACTGAGTGATATCAGGGCTTGTTTTTCCCAAGGACCATACGGGATCATAATAGGAGAGTGATTCCCACGAGGGATGTTATTAGGTAGGTTTTGGTGCACTGCACCCCCTGCCACCCACCAGTCTGGTGATTTGCAGGGTATTATGTACATGTAGAAGGAAAATTATAAAACTCGCCTCACATATGATTATAATTCAATACTCTGTCCCGTTGCCTTAATGATCAATCAAAAATTCCTATATTTTTGTCCATTAACAAGTCCAATTAGATTCGATATTTATTCTGACAATAAGAAAACAAAACCTCAATTATTTATGCATTCCTACGTCAAAGTCCCAGCTTTATATTTTCATTTTAAGATATTTTAAAATCCAATGAAGAAGTAGATTCCAATAATTCACATTATTTGGAGAAATTTTTTCGGTATTTAGAAATGAATATGAACGTTAACATAGGTGAGAGATCATGAAGGAGTAAGGGAAGCTAGTTTTCGGAAAAGCTTTACTAGACCGATTTAAAACAGATTTGGGATTTCCAAGACTCGGTAAGTGGGAGAAAAAGGTTAGGCACCTGGTATTCTTCCAGCGAAAGGATTTGTGGTAAAAGTCGATGGTACTTTACGAAAGGATTGCCACCTCAGTTGGAGCTCCTAGCTAGGGTCAGGATAGCAATTAGCAGAGTAGCGCCCCCACCTCTTGGCAACTCCTATGGTGAACCCATTTTCGGTCGCCATTGATGCTTGTCCTAGCAACTCTGAGTCATGCAACCGCGTATCACAAGGGATCGGAAAAATTTTTCCTGGAAGATTTTGTCATTTTAGTATCTCCAACTTTCCCTTTTCACTCGGACAAAGTAGGAAACATTCCCAAGTTGAATTCCAATAATATATAGATACAAATACCTTGATGGGAAGCAAGTTGGTGCCCGGATGCATTGCACCCCCTGCACCCCAGGTAGACACACCCCTGATGGGATACCAAAGTACACACATACATATGACAAAGACGAAGATAAAGCATAACCACAGCCAAACTTAGGAACCTGTAAATGCACAATGACAGTGTACTTATACTCATTAGTTTAGTATTTGGTCCTTTATCACTTAACTGCATTAAAAATATGCCACCGGTTCACCGGAGCTTGCCTGATTACACAATAATCCGATTTGCACCTGGACACTTAGGCAACATTCATGACTTTCAAAAAACCTGAAATTTCAAAAATCCGGCATGTGCTATGTCCCGATGATGCCAGATTTATGAGGTTGTAGTGTATTTAAAACATAAATATGAATTCAATGTTTTAATTATGCCAAAAAGTGGCACAAAAACCTATTTCATAGCTGAAATCTCAACAGTGCAAACTGCTATTATTTCTACCAATAGCATGAAATAAATTCTTTGATATTATACCATCATTATCTATCTTGTATGTTTTAAGGTTGGTTCTAGACTTCGCATGCGAAGGCAGTTTGTCCGTCGCTTCACTTCAGCTAACTCATTGTTAATGTGTGAAAAGGAGTGTGCTGAAACCAGAGACTTTGTGTGCAGAGCCTTCAACTTTCGGTGATTATAGAAAAATAATTTAATAATTACTGAAAATATCCAAAACTGTTAAAATATGCATTGATAATTGAAAATAAACATATGATCTATCAACATATTACACTTGAATTATGAACATCAAATTTTTCTTGCTGTGTTTGTCAATCTGTTTGTTTAAACATCTTATATTTTAAATGTATATTTTATGCATTTAAAATATCCTATATCATGCACATAAGTTGACCTTTAAAAGAACAAATGATCTCTGAATATTCTAAGGTTGACTTATATGCCACATATAAAATGCAAACCTTGAATTCTGAATGATTGACATAGAATAGTACAGTGATCCCTTGTAATGCAAACACATGCATTATGTAATTTTACCACCATGGATTTCATAAATTATTACAACATAATCCATGATACGGATCATAAATTCATTGTAACAGAAATTATCATTTCATAATTAGACATTTTAGTGGCAAATACAAACACAGAACAGACTGTAATGAGTTCTTCACATGACTTTTGTTTCGGATGACTCCTGAAGTGGTGGTGAAATAATTAAAAGAATACCATCAAAGGAAAACCATTGGTCTTTCCAACCCTGGGGTGAGAACCTCAATATTTTACTTTTTCACTGTATCAATGCTAATTCACAATGATACTGGTCAAGGCATAGTTGCCCTCCTATATATGATACACTAGAACATTGCCCGTCATAAAATGATGGGGTTTTATTGATGAGAAACCAAAGGAAGTTGATATTATTTTTATTTCAAATCACCCAAAGGTATTTCAAAGCGTACAATATTAAATATACTTCTGCTTATTAAAATTTTATAAATTTAGAGAATGGCAAATGAACTCAAAATATTGAGCGTAAGTAATTAAGGAATCCTAATTCTCATTATTGTCATAACATATGATTTTACTGTTAAGTTTTAACGGTGCAAAATGCCATGATCCAAAAGAGATAGAGAAAAGGCGGGAGTGGCGGATCTGTTGTCATACCATACAAATAAGGAATTTTCATTTCACAAAAGATATTTAAGGAAATAAAGTAAAAAGTTTATTGAAAAGTACTGTGAAAGCATTCATGTCGAGAATTCAACTGGTGATGGTTTAAATACTTAATAATTTCAAGCCTCTCATCTAAGTGTCTTGTGGCATAATGTGTAAGGCGTCTACTTATACCAAGACCTCAACCTCTGCGGTTCGAGTCCACCAATTTTCTCATATTTTTTCTCTCTTATAGCGAGAGAGAGAGGGAGGGACAGAATAAGGCTTATACACACACACACACACACACACACACACACACACACACACACACACAGTAGAACCTCCAAATTCGCGGGGATTACGTTCCCAACAACACCGCGAATTTGGAATCTGCAAAAATAAAAGCAAAGGCCTTATGAGAAAATGGGGGTTAGGTTCGCGGCTCTCCATTATTTTGACAACAATAAATGATGAAAAGGTAGGCTAAAAGTGGTTTGTGTGTGTGTGTGTATGTATATATATATATATATACACACACAGGTGAGCCCCGCTTAACGTGGCCCCAGCCAACGCGGGTTCGTTATAACGCGGATTTTATTTCAAATTAAATTTTTTTTTTAAATATAGATATCTTATGCACAGTGCGACCGCAGTCTAATATCTTATGATTTTTTTAAATTTTGCACTAATCAAATTTCATAAAGCATCCTAAATATTGTGATATTTCAGCAGTGTTGCATAATATTGCATCGTCTGGTGGCCAATTTCACTCTTTTCCCTGTAAATTTCACCGGTGTAACAAAAAATATATCCTCTACGGTTTTACATAATAAGCGAAAAAAAGCTAGGCAGTCGACCCTGGACTCTTTTTTAAATAAAACTTCATAGGTGTTCTGAGAAATATTTTGAAATTTTGTATATCTACCGCTAAAAAGCTTTTTTATCTTACTGTTTACTAGATAATTTTATAGTTTGCTTAATAAATTACATTCTAAAAGTCCGGTAGAAATGTTTTATATTGAATGTGGGTCCAAAAATACCATTTGGGAAGTTATTTCCCTCTGGGAACCTTAAGGTAATGGTGTCCCGGCGAACGCAGATTTTCGCTTAACGCGGAGACCTCAGGAACGCATCCCCCACATTAAGCGGGGCTCACCTGTATATACAGGTAATATCCGATTTACGTCGTACCGATTTACGTTGTTTCGATATAACGTTGTTTACAAATAGGGGACAGTTTCTCCGTTTTACATCATTCGTCTTTTCTATGTCTGATATAACGTCCAGCGAACCGCTGCAATGTATCGAATGCTTCTCCTTTCAGTCGCTAGGCAGATGGAGAATTCGAGTTAATCATTTAATTAGTTAATCCCTTTATAACATACTAGCAGAAATACCCAGCGTTGCCCGGCGAAATTTGGTTCAAATCCGATCGGAATTCTAGATGATGCATGGTATTTCAGAATCTGCTCGGCCATTGTTTTGAATAAAATGGACAGAGAGAAGCAAAAACCAAGTATGAATTATTTCTGGGAGCCCTCCACAATCATACCAAATTTGATTCAAATCAATAGTAGGACTTGGGAAAATATGCACAGTTTAATCAGTCCCCGCCGTCCAATTACGGATAAGGAAGTAGTCGTTTCCCACCTTTCTCACTGTGTATAAGATGTAGAGTTACCTGTTCTTTGAGAACAGGAAGTTTATGAGAACAGTTATTTTATTGAACAGTTTAGGCATCAGAACAGTTCGAAAAGTACTGTTCCATCCTTTCTGACATACAAAGTTATTTTGCTTTTTGTACAATTAATATAAAACATTTGGGATTAAAAAGTAGCCTACGGCTGTCCTATTTGTGAAGAAAGTATCTGTTGAAAGTTTGATTACTCTAGCTTTAATGGTGTGGAAATGTATAGATGCACAAATAAACAAACAAACAAACTTTCATAAATATATGAGATAAATATATGGGAAAAACATTTCCAATTTATGTTGTTTCGATATATGTCACCGGTTTTATATATATATATATAGGATAACTGACCATTAAAGTCCTAACCCTTTTTCGTAATTCAATTAAAATCATTAATCCATGCTTTCATACAGTTATTTATGCTTATCACAATAATTAAAATCAATTCCATTGAATGGTAATCAAAACAGGAAGTATATAGCTGAACAAGTAAGGATTCTTAAAAAATTCAAGAATAAAATCTTTTTCCTTCATAAAATAGGTGGCCTTAAAAGAATAAAATAAGAAAATTTTCAGATTATTTGTTCGTTATAAAAGATTTTGGTGTATTCTTTTCATTACTGTTGCTTTACATATCACTTACGTAATAATTTCACTTTGATAGGAGGTTTTCAAGGTTAAGCTTCATTAAAAAAATGTTTTGCTATTAACTTTATATTCAAAATCCATTTACTCCAGCTTATGGAATGAGATTATTATGTAAATGATATGTAAAGTAATGACAGGTACATGACACCAAAATCTTTTATAATGAGCAAATAATCTGAACATTTTCTTGTTTTATCCTTTTAAGGTCGCCTATTTTATAAAGCAAAAAGATTTTATTTTTGAATTTATTTTAAATTCGTACTTGTTTTCATCTTTTAAGTGCGAAAATGAATAACATTCAATGAAAAATAATGAACATAAATAATTTATCTCAATCGCTTTCTTACAATGATTGATGTAAAAGTTCATGATTTGTGGAACTTTGTGACTTCATAGGACTCTAGTGCTAGTAGGTTTGTCAGTTTAAATCACAAAGTTAATAAGAAGAGAAACCCGGTACCGGCATTAGCCTGCTCTTTTCGAAAAGCACCAAGGAGGACCAATGGCTTTATGTCCCTTCCGAAGGATGAAGCGTTGATTCGCATGCTCTCTTCTAAACACATAAATAAGGGGCCACAAAATCTATTGAAAAAATGCAACTTCCACAGGTTTTCAATAGCTCAGCGTAGCAGGCCAACACGCTCACCACTACGACATGGCACCCCATTTTGCAAGTTTTGAAATTTCAAAGATACTTTTCTACCCAGAAGCCATCTACCGCAGCGTGATGAATAAAAATACATTCCCAAAGGAACCATCTACTGATTACGAGTTGTTAATTGTTTTATGAAAAAGTTAAAAATTTTAAAACCAATAGTGAACAGACATTACAGAGGTATAAAATGACATAATAGAAATAAGCTAAAATTTTTATAAAAGTAAACGTTATAACTTCTCTCGCCATATACTGGTCAAAATGACAACTCACGTTGAAATCTGTATTTCCCGCTATCATTTCTAACGTTGGGTCAAAGAATGCTGTGACTATGTACGTAGTAGTTCAATTTCTTTTTATTAAAATGTCCCCAGACTCACCGGCAGAGCCACCGCAACCAAATAGACTTTTAGAAAGTTTGAACATTCACAGTTTAACTTCTAGATGAGATACAAAATTGTTTATGGGCTAAAAACCATCTGCAAGCCGTATGCATTCAAACATTGTAACATTCTTTACGATCCGATGATTCGTTCAAGAGATATGAGGGAACAAAGAATGGTTACATCTAATTCTCTGATGCAGGTGATCACCAGTGGCATATCCAGGGTTTTGGCAGTCATAACCTCCCCCCTCACAATTAAAAAATTTCCTTTACGCTTGAAAATCACTAAAAAAAGTGTCATGGGGTTTAGCTTCAAACACCCTCCCCTCCCCCTCTCTCGAGTTCGGGCTCAAACCCCCCCCCCCCCCCCCCCCCTGTTAAATTCCTGGCTACCCCAGTGGTGATCACTATATTGAATTACCTATTTCAGTGTGTACACTATACTTTGCAGACCTCGAGTTTCTTCGCTGCAAATTAGTTATTTGATATTTTAGAGGATTCTATGACTTTTAACTTAAAACTAGCTTTGTATTGTATATCAAAGCTCTGGTTTCATTCTGGAAGGACACCGCATTGTGTGAGACCACGTTGGTGCTATCATAAAACCTATGGAAAAAAGGGTTTGATACCAGCGTTCGTACTATTTTTAGGTTTTCGACACGCAATAGATAAAACTCAATGTGCTGAACTTCTTTTTGTTTGTTAATATGACCTTAATCATTCAATCAAGCAAATATTGGTATTTGCATAATAAATGAACCTAAATTGAGTGAGATCCAGTGGCGTAGAGACCATGGATCCGATGGATCGGTCGATCCAGGGCCCGGAGCTCGAGGGGGCCCGAAGGCCCGTGGTCGACATATATAAAATTTTACCCTTTGTGTCATTTTAAACCACAAGAGCTGCTAACTACAGTGAAAAGAATCCGAGAACATGAAACTTATTTCATTAAGAATTTCACCGTAAAAAATAATATAACCAAAAAATATATATTGGAGGAGAGGGGGGGCCCATAAAGAATTCTCAAACCAGGGCCCGGCCTCACCTTGCTACGCCACTGGTGAGACCCTAAAGTTTAATAATGACATGATGCCCAAGGGAACATTTCGTTGAATATCCTATATTTTCCCAATATATCTCTTTATATATAAGATTAAACTTCTGCTGTAAACATGTATATTTTAGACCTATATGATGATACAAATGATGAGGGACTCCCAGATGAGCTAGAAACTTGAAATTTCTCACAATTATAGATTTTTTGTCACAACCGAAGGAAAAAATCTGAAATCGTTGAAATCCCAATTTTCATGGGCTGCTTTTGCCCCATTATTGTCCCATAAGAAAAGCACGTAAATCCAAGAAGAGGTTTTTGTATTTGCTTTTTAAAATTATTTTCCATCAAGTTTCAAACTCAGGAGTTAAACTATTGGAAAGCTAAGACCAATTTTTCTTATTTTTGAAGACAGAATTCAAATCTGTATAGATTTAGCTAAAATTATTAGTTATTATGGGGAAAAAGTAGGAATTTTCTAGGTCATAACAATCGACTACCATGTCAACAAGCTCACTGCTTTTTATATGGATAACCTTTTATGGAAGTCAGAGGGTTATATTATAATGCCATCTATATATTAATATGGAGGGGTTATCTCGTTACTCATCCATAACTTCCCTTGTGTTAAACCGATTTTCACCTAACAAAGCCCATTTAAATCCATTATTAGTGTAGATTTGTCAAACTTCCCCATTCTCTGTTTTTTTCTGTAAGCACAGCTTTAAGCTTAACTAAATCAGGAAAATGCCGGGGGGTTGACGAGTGAAGCGTCATATAAACGTCAAATTTGAGCAATTTCAAATTGAAGAAATTAAAATTTTTGACAGTGCATTGCTGCCACTATCCCCCTCCATTTGGGTACATCACTGCTCAGTGAAATATGGCTAACAAGTTCATTCCTTCAAGATACATAAGAATAATTTACTGCAAATCCATATACTCATAAACACATTATTTCAGACCATATTCAGGACCATTTGGAGGGGAAAGAGAAAACTGTGAACTGAGCGACAGAGATTCACGTGACTTGGATATAAATAATCCCTCATATTTTGAAACCACTGGAGAATATGACTTTTACGAGAGATTTGGAGGACGAGCAGGAGGTGACTGCTTAGATGGTCAGTATGATATTTCTTTATCAAATATTTAAAAAATTTAAAAGGGTTATTCATCCAAATGTTGATGACATTTAAACAAAAATACTGAGAAATGCAAATGATAAACCTTGGTCATTATTTTCTAGTGAGTCAGGTCTGTAGTGAAGATGGTATGGAGTTTACCTTAAGGACACCAGAAGGATTCATGGGCAGAATTTATACCCATGGGTATTATGACAGATGTTTTTTCCGAGGGAATGGAGGGACAGTTAATGTTTTGCGCATTAGTGGTGCCCAAGGATACCCTGACTGTGGAACTCAAAGGGTATTGACTCTGTATAGATAGGGATAAATTGTGATTAAAAGCATTAGTAAACTATGCCAAGAAATATTATGTTAATAATTTTCAAATAATCCTTTTTAGTATGGTGACTCAATGACTAATATAGCAGTAGTCCAGTTCAGTGATTATGTTCAGACTGGAAGAGACAAAAGATATAATCTGACATGCCTATTCCGTGGCCCAGGAGAAGCTGTGGTAACATCAGGCTACATTGGAGCAGGGTAAGAATGATAAATCATTGGCTAACACATTATTGCTGTAAATGTTACAATTAATTTGGGAGAGACAGTTCTCATGTAGAAAGGTATATTATTAATACTCAGAATAAATATCAAATGATAATTTTAAGGATATAATATATAAACTTCTTAAGTAGATTTCAAAAAGTTCTATCAATTTACACCTTTCATTTCTATCTCAAGCTTAATTATTAAGATTTTTACAAAGATCACCTGTAAAAAATTATAATTTTATATGCATAGAGAATATTTTCTGATGATGTTTTATATGTTATGGCATAATTTAATATAGTCGCATATTTTCTAACAGATCAGGAAGCCCCATACCTATTGAATACCTGCCAGCAGAGAACACACTCAGTTCCAGAGTTAGACTTCTTATATTGTACCAAGGAAGACCTACAACAACCATTGCAGTAGGAGATCCTTTAACATTTAGGCTCGAAGCCCAAGATGGTTACAATTATGTTACAGACATATTTGCAAGTAATG
This sequence comes from Uropetala carovei, assembly GCA_036926305.1. Lineage (NCBI taxonomy): Eukaryota > Metazoa > Arthropoda > Insecta > Odonata > Petaluridae > Uropetala > Uropetala carovei. Next base: position 22,217,136 of record JAXCHB010000011.1, read on the forward strand.
TCATTGCACGTGATCCATATTCAGGGAGATCTGTTCAACTTATTGATCGCTATGGGTAAGTCATTTTTACTTTCTCCATAGTATAAGAGAAAGTATTGATTTCATGAAAAAAACCGAATTCGAGATTTCAATGGAAATACACGTTTTGTGGTCCCCAGAGTACATTTTCAATATTTTCTTGATGATGTGTGTGGCAGAATTTTGTGGGCGCTATAACTCAAATACTAATAATCTGATTTGCACACAAATTTATATTTAAAGCTAGTATTAGTAAATGAAGATCTGAAAAGGTTTTGGCTGAATTTGTTCAACCAAAAGTGAAGGTTTATTCTTATTGTTTTAGCATTTTCCTCAAATATCTCCTTTAAAACTCAATTTACGTAAATATTTGTCATTATTAAAGTTGTTGACAATGTAATTTTCTAGAAGATTTGTTTTAAACATTTTTTGATAAGACTGTTTGGTTAAGAGACATTTTCATTATTCTTCTGTATTTATGTGACATCATTCTCCATTGCTACAATAAAATTTTCTAATTGTTGATAGTGATGCGTACACTGCCAAAGGTAATTTAATTGCACGTCAATTATTTGTTATTCATAGAAACAGCTAACAATTTTGTTTACTTATTGTTTATTCAAAATAAAGATTCTTGAAAATGTATATAAATTATTCACAAGTGTGATGTTGAGAGCAATCATATTCATTACTCTGTATGGAGTCATGTGCTGGACACATCAGTTTTTTAATTTACTTTTTGATTATTTTGTCAATATTATTTTATTTTTATGTTGTCATTCATACTTCATGTACAAAAGCTGTATCTTTTAAATGAAAAGTATTTAAAATTATTCAATAAATAGTTCTTAATAAAATATAGTAACAAATATCCAAAAATCTCGTATCACAATATTTGTTTATGCATACATAGAGCCTAACAGATAAATATTAGTAATAATAAGTTATTAACATGTTGGCAGGCAGTAAATATTTGTGGAATTATCCTAACACTACACTAGAATATTTTAAGTGCTCCTATGAATGTTGTGTTTTTTATAATAATGTGTGCACTCTGAATGAATAATTATTTGCAGTACAAAATTGTTACTGATATAAATGTATTGACTTCAAGCTGCAACAAAATGGTGATGGCTTTAGCCTTCTTGTCCATGAAAGTGTTAAATATAAATGGGTTTCCTCAGTATGAGTGCACATCATCATTATCATTAGTAGTCTATCCGTAGAATGGTCCATGATTATTCTTGGTTAAATCTAGTTCTCCACATATTTCTGCTTTCTGTAATCTTCTTGATGTCTTGATAGGTCACTGTACTTTTCAAAGTACAACTATTAATATAAAAATAACTAATAAAAATGTAATCATAAACAAGTGATGGTAAAAAAAGATTTTTTATGGTCTTTATCTCTCTATCTACTAAAAAGGTTTTAAATTTCTGTAGCAAGATGACATAAAGCAGGAGGGGAAAAGCTGGCAGTACAGTTAATGAGGGGAGAAGACAACAAGAACCACTGCAACAATATATAAATCGTGATAGGATCAATTCACAAAACAGAGAAAGTTATCATTTGTGATGTCAAGAAATTGTGCATAATCAATGAACAAAATCAAGCAAGAATTAACATTAACAGAAGATTTGGATATCAAGTGAATCGACAGTAACAAAGAAGAACACATTTCATTTATCAAAGCTGATGTCAGTGGATCTTTTAATGCTCTCTCATCACCAGCACATTCCCTAGGTCCATTAAATGTGTCACCTACTTATTGCAGGACTGCAATTTAAGAATAAGAGTATAATATGGAAAAATTTAGGTTTCATTTGAAGGTGGGTCAATGAAACAAATTAAATTGACCTTTAATAGATATAGTAATGATGATAGACATGTTCATATTTGCCAATATATTGTATCTGCTTAGTAGTGAATGCATTATAATACATATATTCTTTAAAAAATTTTGTCTGAACACAGAGGTCATATGAGAAAGAAGAGCTGAGACAGGAGACTACTAATCACAATAGTGTGTCACACATCTCCAACTATCTCACATCATTCACTTTTGTTTTATGATATACAAGAAACCCTCAATCTTTATGGGTTGAAGCATCATAGTTTTACTTAATCATGGTTAGCTGATGCCTCCCTCCCCAGGACAGTGCTGTGATCACATTCCTTTGTTTCTGCAAGTACCGCAACATTTTTCAGTTTATTGCATTTACTAATTCCCTTAATCATGGCACCAGAGGCAGATACAAGGCTAGGCAACCTAGGTGATCGCCTAGGGCCTTTCACCTCATAGGGGCCTTGCGCCTGGCACCTAAAGATGAAGAAGGAAAGAAACACGTTGATGGTGAGGCTCACTTGAAACATCGTCTAGAAAGCTTTTGCGAAGTTTTATTTGGACAATAGAATTAAGCAATTAAAAGAAACAGATCTGGAGAAAGGAAGTAAGAAATGCTGAGCTTGTACAGTCACGCATGCAATGCCATCGTGAAGAGAATTTGAAAGCCTCTTGTGTCATGGTTAAAAGGTTTTGTGGATATGTTAGAGATTGTGTCGAACGATCAAATGAAATAGACCTCAGCTAGCCCCACCTCTCACTTGGAAATCCAAAATGAAAACAGAAATTTAATTCCACTGCTGTTTTCTGGAGGTAATTTGTGCATTGGATGGCGGGATGTGAAGTTCTCGCAGGATATTCAATGTATGTCAGACGGCATTGAGGAGTTCATAAATCAGCAGCTTAATGTTAGAGGTAAAAGAAATGTTTACATTGAATCTTAAAAGTCCCAGCACAAAGAATTAGTCTTACACTGTAGATGATGAAGACGATTGTTGTAAAAGAGAACTAGCATTTTCTAGGACTTAATCAGTCAAATTTCGCTGGTCCTCATAGTTAATTCGTTGCCAATAGTTAAGTTACATTATCGCAGGGCATTTTATTTATTTGTATATCAATATCATAATTAACATCATTATTCTAATATGACTAAAATATTTCGTTGTGTTATTACTTCAAAAAGAATAATTAACCCCACTTAAATATTAAAATGTCAGGGAGAGAACAGGATAAAGGTAGATAGTTTGAATCAGGAGCTTATAAAAGGAAAAAGCATGCTCTTTTGGAAGAATCACAACAAAAGTTTCATGGATCTTTGAAGAAAATTTTCAAGGAGAGCAGTGAAAAAAGTGATTCTATTTGCAGTGTTAGTGAGACAAATGAAAATCTTACTGATTTTAGCTCTGAAAAAAAATGAAACTATTGAAGACTACAAAATAACCATGCATACAGGAGCTGAAATTATTCAAAATAGCCCAAAAAGGTGTGGTTACTTCAGTAATAGTGCTCTGTAAACTTCTACGTCAGTAGAATTGGTTGTTGGGGAAGAGCCTATTGTATTCGCCAATTATATTGGACCTGATGAGTGGATTTTCTCTTTGACCCATAATCAATTGAGTGATATTGTTTGGAAAGGTCCAATTCACATCTTAAGAGAAAATGACATTCCATTAGATGGTAAAAACTGACATTTTAGTTCATTTTACTGTAATCGTGTATTAAGCAATGGTGAAAAGCATTCCCAATGTTGGTTGGTATATTCTCAAAGTAAAAATGGTGTGTTTTGTGTTGATTGTCACTTATTTTCAAGATTGCTTACAGCCAATCCTCCTGAAGGTTCTTCAGACTCAAACAATTTGAGTTCTTGTTTAAAATAACATGAAAATTGCAAAGATCAAAAGGCATGTATGATGCAATGGCTAGACTTGGAGAAGAGATGAAATGGTAGGATGGCCCTGGACAAACACAAATGCATATTCAGCTAAAAACAACGGTGGCGAGATATTTTAGAAAGACTTCTTGCAATAGTGCAGTATTTAGCAGCCCATAATTTGGCCTTTTGTGGCCATATAGAAAACATAAAACATGTGGCGACCAAATTGTAACGCCATATCAACCTCTAACTAAATGTTATATTTTACAGACAAATTATAACAAAGCAGGAAAACAAATGGTCTTGAGACGCACACGTCTCGAAGTTTAAATTACATGAATAACATAGCATATATTATAATTAAGCAAACATGACATAACGAAAGGCAAGCAGACCTGAGACGTAAAACTTGTTTTGCAACGTAAAACACCTCATGGGTATTGTCTATAGTTACAAGGTGTCCGCAGGAACAGTTCAGCACACATGATTTGCGAGGAAAATCTTCTCGTCTCTCGTAGTTTAAGCTCCTCTCTCTCCGTCAAACAGCAATCGTGTCATGTAGACCGGCGACCGTCGGCTGTCCGTCTCTCGGAGTATCTGCCTCTCGTTCTGCCAAAAGCCGCGGTCATGTGACGGGAGCGGATGAGGGGAGGATCGGCGGGTAGTTTGAACGGGCGACTCCTTGACTTTGTATTGGTTAATTGCTTGAGTATATTATTAACCATGGGAAAAAAGAGGAAATGGGAAATAGGGGTAATATTCGCCCTATATAAGGCGCGTTGCTATGGGGCCGAGCCATTAGCATTGTGTTCGGTGATTACGAAAGACGGCGATAACAAAGGGAGGCGATATTTGATGGCTGGCATTATTCGTCGCATTCTTTCGACAAGTGCTTCATTAAGTGCGTAGGTGCGGGGAAAATCACTGCACTCCCAAGAACAGTGGACATTTCCTTGGGTTAGTAAAATTATGGGTAAAATTTGATCCAATCATATGAGAACATTTGAGCTTCCTCATGAATAATGACAAACATGATTATTATATAAACTTACATTCAGGAATTGTAAGTCATGAGCCTTACAGACTCCAATCGCATAAGGGCCTTGCACCGTCAAAGTCTGCCTCTGCATGGCATCTAAGAGCAAAGTGATAGGATGATGGCTGAATTTTAGAGAAAGAGGATGAATTTAAACTAGAAAATGGAGTTATTGAAGAAGCTTGTTTGTAACTAGGTCGCTGCAGAGAACTACCCCATGAAACTATTGGAATGCATAGAAGACAAAGATGACAAGACAGAAGAGTTCAGTGCATATGAGACTGCATTATTTTGAAGTGAATACTTTCTGGAACATTTTGCCCAAGAAAGAGAAAATAGTTGCTGGTTTTAAGCAATTGAAAAATAGAGAAAATGATTTTTGGAGAGCTAACCAACAAGCCTGGGTCTCAATTGTTCTGATATTCTAGTGGTTCCATAAGTTTCATCAGAGAGAGGGAAAAATAACTTTCCTCCTCATCATTGCTATCATAATATTCCTTATCCTGGGCAATGCATCCACCCATTCAGAGATCATCAAGTTGTCATATCCTAACTTGGAGGTCATTGTCCTGCCTCTAAGCACAACAGCAGCCATTAGACCAGTGGTTCCCAAACCTCTTTGGTCGCTACCCAAAATTCAAATTGTCATTCAGCTCGCGACCCAAATGGTATCGGTGCCTTCAGTTTAACTGCCCCCCTTGACTTTCAAGAAAAATAAATTAATAAACATATCAGCTTCAATTATTCTTTTATTTATGTAATATACATTGAATTTTTTTAACTCTGCACATAACAAAGAAAATGAATTATTCATTTTTAAATTTTTTTGGGTCAAGGGCCTTCCGCGACCCAAACTTGGGTCACGACCCTGTTTGGGAACCACGGCATTACACCAATGCGTAATTGCTGCTTTTAAGCCCAAGGCTTACTCTTGATCACATGTATATGCAATGGAACATGATTCAACAGTGGACATCAGAGAGTTTTGGAAGGAGTACAACATCTCAGACTACATAATCAGCATCAAAGAGTTGCTCATGGAAGTGAAGTCATCCAACATAAATAGAAGGTTCTAGGAAGAGGCAGTTTACAATTTAAAAAATTTCCCATCTTTTGACAAGGAGATTCAGATGATAGGAGGGATATCCTGTGCCACTAAAGGTGAGGGATTTGAAGATATGAAGGCAATGGAGTTTGAGGCACTTAAGTCTCATAACAAGAATCTGACAGAGGAGCTCATAAAATCTGGTAAAATAAAGAATATCTGCAGTTAAATATGCATTTACAAGAGAAGATCTTTATGTGAGAAAGATCATTGATGTACAAAATCCCTGAGGTGGATGTTATGGAGTGGAACATAAGGGTGAAGAGAGAGATCATGGCTATCATGATGCCCTATGGGGAAATTTATAGGTACAAGCAAAAAAAGGCTCAACAGCTGCCTATCATGATGTCCCTCCACAAGTCAGACTTTCAAGTCTCAGACACTGAGCGGCTGCACTCCCACAACTATGCAGATGAGCTGGATGATATTCCAGAGAAACATAAACCCCTAAATCCAATACCATCATCATCATGTTTGTATTCCTCTTGTCTTCTTCATATTCATCATCTTCCACAACATCTTTGTTGTCATCATCATCAGTATTAACTCTTTCAGGGTTGAATTATGAAATATGGTGCAAAAATAATCGTATTGAAAACATAGGGCAGTAGAGTTTCACTACATCAAAAATACAATGATGCCATTTCACATCATATGCCCTGAAAGGTTATAAGGTCACATACACAAAAATAATATTTATTGTTGTCAAACAGTTATGCTTGTGAGCCAGGAATCTATCCATCTTTTTCTCATAAGCCCTTGATTTCAATCATAGTAGTTTGTGTCTTTGCATTATTCATTACGTATGCCCCACGAAGTTTGAGGATCTACTGCAATGGTGCATACATGGGTGGGGTCCACTGGGTCTGGACACACCCTTTGGAAAATTGTTATTTTTCTAAATTGTGGAAACATACATCGTTATTTTAAATCTGGGTTCATGGGCACCATCAGAAAGAAATAGATGGTTTACCCCCTTTGTTTTTAACTTAAATATAATTAATACTGCAATACACAACATTGATATAACTTGCATATAACTTTTGTGCTTGTCAAATATTTTGGACCCCCCCCCCCCCCCCCCCCCATCCACTCCCCTTAAAAGAATCCTGTGTCTGCTACTGATCTACTGTATTTACATATTTTAATATATTTTTGCATTTTTTATACTATATTATAATAAATTTTGCTATAACACTTAATTTGTTTTCATTGTTAAAATTATTTTGAAATTTTTAATGAAAAATACAAGTGTTCAGCGTCCATTTCTCAAATTTGTGCAAAAAGCCATTAAATACTAGTTGTACCATTGGGCCACATAATTCTATCCTCATCCTGTATAATTAGACACTTGTCACATTCCTTGGCCAAGGATTAATTGTGAAGATAATAACTGTGTTAATATAATCACACTAGATCAATGGTCAGCAACCTTTTTTGATCGTGGGTCAATTATTGGTTTTTGAAAATGCTATAAGTCAATTAAAAATACTGAATTAAAAGAAAAAATCAAGCCTGGATGTTTGTATAAACTGTATTCACTGATTGAATTACTTTTCATTTTCAAATCATAAACTCTTCTAAACATGTTTTCCTTTGTGAGTTAACCAAATCATAATGGCAGGTCACTCATTGACCTACAAGTCATAGGTTGCTGACCACTGCACTAGAAATTATAGAGTTAATGAATATTTTCTCTCGATATTTCAGGTGTCCAGTAGATAATTATGTCTTTCCTGGCCTTGATCGTTCACGTGATGGTGATGGCTTGGAGGCCCGTTTCAATGCATTCAAAATACCTGAATCAAATTTTTTAGTATTTGAAGCTACAGTCAGATCCTGTCGTGAAGGATGTCAACCTGTATGAACAGTGTTACAGTTTTATCTATCAACATATTAGTACATAGTATAAATAACATTTACAGATTGAATAAATAAAATCCATTTATTTTATGCTGACTTTATTCACAGGCTTATTGCACAGGCCATGCTGGGAGAAATGAGCCTTCATATGGCAGGAGGAAAAGAGATACACAGTTGGATACTAAACAGCAGCACCCTGAGTTGAACAATACCGTGTCAGAGGAAGAGGAACAAGTCAGAGAGATGATCGAAGTACTAATTCTCTTTTTATGTACCAATGAACTTAATTTATATTATATTTGTTTAATATTAATGTTCTTATCCTTCAAGGTATTTGAATCTCGGTTTGACTTATTGCGAGATGAAGGTAAAGCTGAAATACTGCAAGAAAGTGTCTGCCTAACTTATGGAGAATACTATGGGTTGATAGGTGCTATCATAATCATTCTTACTGTGCTTATTTTAATCACAGCCCTGGCTGGTATATTTTATAGGTAAGCTATCAGGTCAGTTAAAAAGATTTTTATATAAGCAGCTAAAAGGATATATACTAATTCATTCTTGGTTTAGGAGATACTGGTCAGTAAAAATAAAAAATGTAGCAGCAGATATGAATTCCCCAGCTGAGTGTATGTATGGCCACTCCCCTGGAGGAGGTTTTTCTAGCGGACGCCTTAGCAACATATCATTCCTAATCCCTGCATTACAGAAGACATTTGAAGCAAGGTATTTCATTTTATATATGGCATTAAGTGATAGAATATCTGCACTCCAAAGCTATAAATAAATGAGCATATGAACATCACATACTTTATCACTAATTTTATTGATTATGAAATAGAATTCACAAATTATTTATGCAAATACAAATTAATTAAGGAAAAAGAAATGGTTCCAGAACATGTAAAATCAGGGAAAGAATGTGAAGTTTAGGGGTTCAGGGTGAATTTCTTCTAATATCTTATGAATTCACAGGAAGAAATTGAATGCAACTACAATGTTTTGACAAAACTTTCTTAGAAATGCTTAGTGCAGAAAGAGATGAAGCGACAATTTATTTTTAAATGATATAATGGGTCCCAAAAAAGGGACAATGAAAGATTTGAATGCTTATAAATGACTAACAACATTTCTTTATATATAAAGTTTGAGTTAATATTCTTGTGTAATTATGTGGGGCCAAATGGATAGGTCTATATGTGTTTTCAATATCATCCACCGGCCTTCCATAAAAATGTATCCAAGATCTCCTAAATTACTGGGCATATGGTTCTATTGCATTTTTGCTCTTATGCTGTCATAAAAGCATTGTTGTGGGATTTATTTTATTTCTTTCAAGTTGACAGTTTGGCTTCTTTTGATCTGCTCAAGTGTTTTTCGGTTGATCATATGTTCAAGAGCTGTTCAGTATATCCTAGAGTGGCTTATCGTCATTGAACCAGTTAGTATTACTTCAGAGCACCAAGCCAGAGCTGAAATGCAAAAAAGTTTTCCCTAACACTCAGCTCCTCTCCATTTTCTTATTGCTCCACACATAGTATAAGAGAAAGTGCTGTATTCGTGAAAAAAATTGAATTCGGGATTTCAAAAAACATGTTTAAAAGTCCACTGAATAAATTTTCACAATTTTCTTGATGATGTCTGTGTGCGTACTTGTGTTTGATAGAATTTTGTGGGCGTTCTAACTCAAAAACTAATGATCAGAATGGCAAAAAACTTTATACATAAAATTTTTATTAGTAATTCAAGGTCTAAAAAGGTTTCTGCTGAAACTGGCCAACCAGAAGTGGAGGTTTACTCTGACCATTTTTCTGTTTTTTCAAACAATTGCTCTGAAAGTAATTTATGTAAATATTTGTTATTTTTGTGTTTTATGCATTTAACCATTCTGGTGCCATAGAAATGCATTTGTTAAATACTCTTGTTGTCTTTATCCTCATATGTGTAAGAAAAGAATGCTTTGAATGTTTTAATACAAGTAGTGTGTTTATCCACATTACACCTTTAGTGTATCATTCAATTGTTAGTTTTTTATTGGCTCCTTTTCGAGACTGTAACGATAACTTTTGTTGTATTGGTATTTTATATTAGTCCTGTAAAGAACGTGATGCATAATTCAATAACGGTCTGTGTTTGATTTTAGTGGAATTTCCTTTCTCCATTTAGTTTAAACTGGAAAGAGTGTAGGCTATTTTTTATATTCGTTCAAAATAGAAAGGAGGGAGAAGTAGCACGAGTGAGGGATTGAGGAAGGGAAGGAGAGAGGAAAAGATTGGGAGACAGAGATAGGGAGGGGGAGAAAGATACAGAGGAAGGGGGGAGAGAGCTAGAATGAGAAGTTGAGGGAAATTCATACATTAAATGCCATATCCCATCATCTATAACTAGTTTCCACACATCCACCAAAAGTTAGAAATGCCTGGCTTTTAGCCTTTGCATCCTCCATCCGGCAGGCATTTGAAAAATAAAACGGTATTTTCCTGCTCATCCCATAGTAATGTGCATTGATGACCCACTTGCTCTTCCCTTCCATCTCTTCTGTTAATAGACTTTGGGAATCTTTTAACCCTTAACTACTCACGTCCTGGAACTCGGTGCACCATTGGGACTAAAATAAGTATAAAATGTTGCAATTGAAACGGAGCATGCTTATTGGTCCAATTACCCTATCACTAACATGTTAGCTGATAATATGAGGGATTATTTCTTTCGTGAAAATCTTTTATTGTTTTGATGCATCTGTGTTTTGTAGCTCTCAGTGTGCCATGCACACAGTTATGTAAGTAAAATGTATTTTTTCCGATAGTGAATGGGCCACTCTGCTGATTTGTGCTTAAAATGTTGCTTTGTAGATAAAACCTTTTGAAAGCTTTAGTCACTCTCCAGTTTGATGGTTCTCTGCAAAGCAGGTTATCTCTCTCTGACCAAGTACTTCTGCCAAAAGGTCGCTCCATTTATTCTTCTATAACTGCATTTATATATATTTATATATTTTCTTGGTGGGATGGATTTTATGATGGCACAATATTGTATAATGCTACACATTGTGGCTCGCTATAGATGTATAGAAGGGTTTACTTGAAAAAATTGGCTATGTCATTATTGAAAGATCATTTGAAAGAGAGAAGTAAGATCAAAACACCCTCCTGATATTGGAACAGTAATAATAAAACATGTATGTCCAAATGAAGTAGAAGTTGAAGATGAAGGAGAGCCATCGAGGAAAAGAGAACGTGAAGCTGAAGAAGGGCTGCAAAAACAGAAAGGGTGTTGCATTCCATGTGGACATTCTAAAAATATTAACACAACTCTGAAGTGTATCAGTTCTTCAAATTTTACGTGTAAAACACATTTGGCAATAATAATACACACGTGTGTAAAATGCTTCTCGAAAAAGAACCAGGACTGCTCATAATGATTTTTTATGTTAAAAATATTAGAAATTAAAATATTTATACCATTTTTATAATAATTATTAATATGTAAAAATGTGCTGATCATTGTTTTTTAACAAAATAAACAATTAAAATTAATTATTAAAAGTTATCTCATAACCAGAATTGATGTAGCACACTGTGCGCCACGCGTGTAGTTACTTCCCATAAGTGGACACACATAGTTAAGGGTTAAGAGACGTTTTCGAAGAACATGCAAGGAAAGAATGTGTTCATATTTTTACTCTCAATAACCACTCACTTTCACTCATAACATTTCTACGTAAGGGATAACAGCGCATCCTTAAGTAAAATGTCGACACTTAAACTCAAAAGCCCCTCACCCATGGACTGCCTGTTTCTTGTAGATTTATCCAGCTATAAATATCTAAAGAAGGAAACTCCTACTAGCAGAGAATATGAAGGAGGACATCCTGAAAAAGTTGATAAAATGTCATGTATGGAGTATAGCTTTGTATGAGACAGAAACCTGATGTGAAATACTTGGAAAGCTTCGAAATGTGGACATGGAGAAGAATGCTGAAGATAAAATGGACCAACAGGATTTAAAATGAGGATTACTAAGAAGAATAGGAGAGAAGCAAATGATTATACAGACTACAAAATAGAGAAAGTCGAACTGGACTGAACATTACCTTAGGAGAGAGAGCATAATTAAAGACGTGTTAGAAGGGAAACTGGAAGGAAAAAGAGAAAGAGGTAGGAAAAGATTTCAGCTAACTCCCCCTCCCCCCTTCTCTACGGACTTGGCTCGCAGTATTATAAGCAGAAATTGTCAAATTCCATTCTATTAAAAATTTTATCAAAATTAAATATCAAATAAGTTGGTTGTTTGGTACTATATGTATCATATCAAAATATGACTTGGTATGATTCGATTAATGTCAGTAAATAATGAATTTGCAAAAATCAAATATTCAATGAAAATTAATTGCCTTTGACAAGTGTAGATTTTTCATCACTAAATTTTTTGTGAAATTATATGTCATGGTTTTTTAATTTGATTTTCCAAATTAACACCTATTATATTTTAGTAAAAAATAGCAACGTGTAAAAGAAAATCGGTACTTGTCATAGTAGATGTCCACATATGAATCAGAATTTCCTACACTTTGCATTGTGAGGTTCCCCGGGACATTTTTAAGAAATTGCATATCTTGCGCTGCAACAGAGTCCAAAAGTATGATTACAGGAGAGTAGATCTTAGTATGAATGAGTACCAATCTCCAGCTGCCTCTATAGTATTTTCACAAATAAATTCTCATAAAATTTACATTTCTAGGAGCTATATCAATAATCCATCCTCCGAAGGAGAGTGTCCCATTCTCTTAACCTGATGTCGAAGAAGCACCATTCCGTGTTTGCGTTCTATGATTTTTTCTACATTCCTTCTGATTTTTTACCAACAAGGCAACTTTTTCCTTCATAATTCACATATAAATTTGGTTGTATATTATTGCCAATCAGTGACTTTCAGCATATTTGGCCCACCACACCAAAGAAGTTGGACAGCCCTAAGTTACATAATAATACCAGAGTGGTGGCAGTCACTCATTTATGCACTCAATATTGCAAAAAATTGAATAAAAAATTTTTTTTGTAAATTTTCATTGAAAATATTGAGGAAGGAACAGGTACAAATTAGAATTTATATGTTTATTAATTAAAATGTTCTATTACACAGCTAAAATAATGGATACTAAAAACAAAGAATATAGCAAATTTCTGGGTGTGCCACTAATATGCTTCATTGACTATGAGTAATAATTCAACTTTATCAGTGAGGAAACAAGGAGAGGAAATTTATATAACCTTTTTGAAGAATAACTATGAAAATGCCATAACTTTTGTCCAGCTGCATGAATAAACTAGTGCCTATAAGACCAAAAAGGGAGTAAGGAATAAATAATAATTATTATAAATTATTCACAGCAGCACTAGAGGAAGTACCCAAAATGCTAGACTGAGAAGAAAAAGGCATAATGGTAAATGGAGAACATTCAAGTGACCTGCACTTTGCACATGACATCATCACATCACAGGAAGCACAGAAGAGCTCTGTAGAAGAACTGAAGAGCTGGATCAAGCAAGCCAAGAAGCTGGACTTAAAATGAATCTGAATAAAACGAAGATCACATGAAATTCCTTCATAAATCCTGAGAAGGTATACATCAACGGAGCAAAACTTGGAGAAGTAACCAGGTAGGTTTACTTGGGTCAACTAATCACTACCAACAGATCATTTCTTGGATAAATCAACCAAAGAGTGAAGATGGCATGGAGCCAGTGCCGGATTTAGGCATAAGCTAAATAAGTCATGGCTTGGGGCCTTGCTATCTGAGGGGCCTCACTGCCTCCAAAATTATTTTTAAAACACTTGCAATATATGAAACTTTACTGCAAAATACATATTATAATAAAATTATTTTCTTTTCAAAATGATCATTGTGCTTATAATCAACAATAAATTAGCTTCCATTATTACATTTTCTGTTTCTTTTTGTGAAGATAAAAATCTATAATAACATATTTGGAGGCCACTTCACGTTTGGCTCAGGACCTCATCATGTCTAAATTTGCCCTGCATGGAGTGCTTTTGGCAAGAATGAAAACATCTTCAAGTCACATAACCCATGTGTTCTTCCTGTTCAGATGACTGATGCAAAACATGACCCATGAGTAATTCAATGCCTGCAAATAACGCAGAGGAGCATGGACAGATGCATGAATGACAGGAATCACCTGAAGAGACCGCAAAAGGGACGACTGGATAAGAAGGAAGATGGGAGTCTGTGATGTGATTATAAGAGAGAAGGCACTAAAGTGGCAGTGGACGGGTCATATAACTATAAGAAATGATCCTAAGTAACATCATGAGACTGAAAAGTAGACCGAAAGACAGATGAGACAGAGAGCTTGTGAAGTTCTTAGGGCCAACTTGGAAGAGGGAGGCAGTTGATAGGGAAAACTGGAGGAATCTGGGAGAGGCCATCATCTGTCAATGGATTGTAAAAGGCCGATGATGATGATACACACATACAGACACAGACATAATCGAGAAATTAATCAAAATGTACTCAGGAGACCTTAAAATGTGCATTCTGTTGAAATCTCTAATTGTTTTTTTTTACGAATACAATATTTTCTCCTATATTATGTATGGAGAAAGTAGAAACAAAAATAAGTTGAGGTAACCTCCATTTCTGATTGACCAATGTTAGCTTAAGCCTTATCAGACCTTGAATTATTAATAAAAACCTTAAGTATAAAGATTTGTGTCGGTTTTATAAGTAGTTTTTTAATTAGAAGGAGCAAAAATTCCTATCACACTCACAGACATCATCGAGAAAATAATGAAAACATACTAAATGGACTTTTAAACATGTATTTCCTATGAAATTTCCTTTTAAATTTTTCATGAAAACAATACTTTGTGCAGTTGGAGAAAGAGAAAATTCTGAATTTGACCGGGAATCAAACCCAGATCTCTCACCTGCCAGGTAAGTACTTTAACTAACTAAGCTATCAAGCAAAACCAATTCTCTATTCTTGAATTGGGGAGTTTACAGTGAAGAAGGCTAAGTAGTAAGCCTTACAAAACTAGATGTCCTCACTTGTCATCTTGTTAAAACAGTTCTTTCTCTATACTTTGTTTTGAGAAATTAAATATTAAAGGGGCATCAAATTATAAATTTCCTCAGGTGGCAAATATCTGGGCAGGGCCCTGTAATTATGTTAAACATAGAGGCCCAAAGTCAGTCCCAAGTAGCTAAGGAGTCCTAGGCTCAAGCCAATATAATCCACAGGTGAATCTTCCTGTCTATAGTGTTTTTTTCACTTGTATTTCAGACTAATCAGTTGTCTACTTTTAAATTTATGATCTTAGGATAATATAGCTGATAAAAATTTTGGTAAATGGATGTTTATTTAAACATTTTAAAATTTAATCCATGCTTGTTATGTTTGAAAACAGGCCACAAGGACAAAAACTTACAAGGAGAGCTGAAGAAAATGTAGATGATGAAATTGTATCTGCAATTGAAAACAACAGGGAAAGCAGGGCTTTTGATGATCCAAGTGAGCCTATTTACACAGATCCATCTCTTTTTGAACGATCACGGAGTCTTCGAAGCATAGCCATCTCACAAGCAGAGCAGCAACTTAATCAGAGACTAGAGAATGATTGATATGAATGAATGTCTTGGAAATTAAAGTAGCACAAGTGGGGACTACAGTTTCTAGGTAATCAAATTAAACAAAAAATACTCGTTAGGTTCATGAAGAATGTTTTCTTACTAATTAAAAACAATATGTAAAAACAAACATTAATATATTTTGAATGATAACTAAAGTATACACAATATTAAATACATTGGGTTATACATGAACATTACTAAGTTTTACCTGAATTATATGATTGCAATTATATTGTAAAACCAAATACTTTATTAAAGAGCATGGTGTTTCTAACAGTGAAACCAAAATTGGTGATAGGTTAAAGTTGATCTTTTTAGTTAGAGCAAACCAACTAACTCTAAAGTAGAATAAAATAAAAAGTTCAATTTTCAATTGTTTTGAAATACTTATTCCCCAAATGCTCTTTGAAATCAAAGATATCCTTAGAAATTTAATGAACAGCTTTTTTCTTGCCATCTGTTGGAGAAATCCAGTTATTCTAAATATTATTATTCCCTGAGAATTAAGCATCATCATTAAGCCTAGAGCAATATGGGACATTAACATGTCATCCTTTCAAATTAATGGAGATTTTCTGAGATAGATTAAGAGGTATTTTTATATAAAAGACCAACATTCTACACATCAAATCTATTAGAAATTTTATTAGGATTTATTTAATATTATTCATTTGTAAAATTCTTAAACTTGATTAATGGATCAATTTTGTAATATACATCTCAAAGCATTCTTCCAAGTATAGCCTAACATCATGTTCATGGTAATAGACTGCTTCAAGCTTCTACATTCTTAACTTATAGTATACCGTATGTCTCCTTTGCTTGCTGGCTTTCCTTCCCATTGCTTCTTTTTATCATGAGAAAATAATTGAGAATGACACTGCCCAATCTGGCAAAGAAATTCCAATCTTATAAAAGATTCTTAATACCAATAATACTTCAATGCTAAATGGTACATATGTTTCCTTTTACTTTAAGAAAAACTTAAGGAATGTAGCATTGATTTATATTAAAACACATTAACTGGATGTAATGAGTTAGATCTTTATGCTTATTTTTTTCTGTAGAATTATACTGGTAAGGTTATAGTTTAACTTATTAAAGGCATTACACATGTGAAATAATAAGTTAACCAGGCAAGTTCACTGTGGGTATTACAAGATAACTTTGGTTTTGCAGAAAACACATACATCAATTAGTAATGGCATTAATTTTTTAAAAATTCAATTAAAGGGTTAAAAATACACTCATTTTTGTAATTCTTTTTCTTTCCATGTGCATATTTGAACCATTCCATTATTAAGATCATTAACCAGCTCTTTTCATATTCTTAACACGAAAATAATTTCGAAGAAATTCCAACCTGCAATGTTAGAACTTCAAACTACAGATTTAAGGTGATAGATTACTGTAAACCTAAGTGATTTCTCCTATGCGATTCAAAATATTAAATATTTTTTGTGACAATTTTCCTATTATATTTTAATATCTCAGAAATTAAACAAGATTTGTCAAATAACCTACAAAATAAAAATCTAATGAAAAGAATACCATTTTAATTTAAAATATTGGTAATGTGAGTGTAAGCTTTATCTGGAATTCTCTTAGGAGATAAGCATTTGAAACTAACAGGTAAGATATCTGTATGTGTATACTTGAAACAGAGCTTAAAGAGAAGATAAGAGTGAAGTTCAAAAATCTTCGAAACAAAGCAATATTAAAATATTGGATTTTTTTAGTTATTAGATATATGAGCCATGATTGTGGCCTTAATATATAGTAACCTTAAAAGTGTTTTGTTTACCTAATGCAGATTATAAACTCTAATAATTTGTACTAGATCTAAATACATATATACCATTTAATGAACATTTACCTCAATGAAACCTGGAATATCCTGGCAGAAGTTGGAATGAATCTTAAATAAATTGGACCTTGGAGCTTAATGTCAGTGAATTTTACAACATGAATTTTTGTTCTTCTACCATACCAAAATATATGAAGAAAAATTAACCATTTCCTAATGCTATGAGCAGAGTTTAGCAATTTTTATTACATTAACAAATAAAAATACATTCAAATATAAATTATACAAATGATATGCTAATCCAAATTGCAATAAAAATCAAGAAAATCAGACTGTATTTCAATTATTCATAAGTCATATTCAACGGTTGATCATGAATTGTCCATTTTAAAAATTAACAATAATTGAGTTACCACTGAGGAGTGGTTTTTACTTTCTCCGTACGTAGTATAGGGAAGTATTGTGATCACGAAAAAAATTGACTTCGAGATTTCAATGGAAATACTTGTTTGAGGTCCCTAGAACACATTTAGACTATTTTGGGAATGATGTCTGTGTGTGTGTGTGTGCATGTGTATATGATTTTGGACGCTCTAACTCAAAAAGTACTTACCATGTCGTCATCAAACTTCATATATAACACTTTAGCATGAGCACAAAGAACTGATTAGTTTTTGGACAATAACAGTTAACCGGGAGTCGAGGTTTATTCGAAACCCGATTCGGTTTTTGCGATATTTCTCCGTTAAAACATCATTACTGTATATACAATTCTACACAAATGTTATAGAGAATGTAATTTCCTACTACTTTTATTTGAAACAATTTTCTATAGCAGTTATTGTTTAGGAATTATTTATAAATAACCGGTTTTTCGGTTTCCGTCAAATATCTCCTTAAAAACATCATTATTGGTAATCTTCATGAGGGCCAAAGTTGTAGAGAATAATATTTCTTCCAAGTTTTGTTTGAAACAAATTTTGGTAGAACCATCCATTTCTGAGATATTTTGCTTTTTCTAGTATACAGCACCACCACCATTTAGCGGTGAATTCTGTAAACATTCAAAATATACCTAATTTACGGCAATAAGGACAACTGCATTCTTTTACGATACGAAATAATAATTTTTCCTCATAATGCTATTGCAATAAACTAAGTATCAGTTTTATAGAAAATGATTGCTCATACTTAACCCTGGATTCATAAACATTAGTCTGCGAGTTTACTTCATTCTAGGAAAAATGATGCAACAGCCAAAATAGTGGAGTGGAGGGGATGTTGCAATTAATATTTTTTCACTTACAAAATGTTTTTAGCATTGGATATTGATGTTCCTAACAAGTAATCTTTGTTCCTTTAATAAGATAAATTTTGTTAAATTTTTAAATATATTTTTTTACCCGTAGTCTGACAGACAAATGTTTACGAATTGTGTATCTCCCAGGAATGTTTATGAATCTAGGCCTAAAAAGAGACTGGTAACAAATGAATAATGAGAGGTCCATAATCATCTCATGGTCTGGTCCAATGTGATTGAATGATCACTTAACCCCTTAAACGTGATATAAAAATGGTTACCTTTGTGATTTCAGTGTCACAGAATTAAACTTTTGCTATTTTAATTACAGCAGAGAGAAAATATTTGTATAAGAAGGTTCATTAATCCAAGCAGCTTAGAGATAACTGTGATTTTTAGCAGAAACAATGATAAAGGCATTGTAAAAGTCGATGCTGCATGAAGCAACATATGTCAGCATACACACTTAATGCATAGTTTCTCTTACATTTAAGGCTAGGAACTTTTCAACTGAATTAACTCCTATTTCTTCATGTTTTCCAATATTTTCTTTTAACATTTCTAGAGCTCTTGAGAGTCAAATCAATTTATTGACCTTTTGAATATGGAGAGCAATGACAATTCTTCTAAAATCTCAATCATAAGAGCCAAATCTTTAATAAAATTCATATTTGCTAATTTTTTGGCCATTCCAGAAAATTTTTTAATTTGTGAAAAATACTTTTACAATGCAGGATATGGCTTCTGCACCAATTTAGCCAACCTTAGACTACAGACAACCCAAGTTATATGACACTTATCTTAACTCAAGGGTGTTCTGCAGCCAGCTCCGTCTGGCTCATGTGAGCCATTTGTTAAAATTTTTTATGCTCTGCGAACCGGTTGTTGAGGTAAGCATTCCACAATATCCTGAGGTTAGCGATGCATCACAGTCTGGTAATTATGGGATGCCTACAGTTTAAGGGTGATTTCTAGATTGTGTTATGCAGCAATTTATTATCTGAAAGATGCCAAACAATTGTACATGGAATATACTACATATTGGAAGCCACCACCATTGATATATTAGTCATTAATGATATTTAATCATTTAAAATAAAAATTTAACTTTTGTTTACAATATTATCTTGTTTTTTATTGAAATCCCTTTAATCCCCACAAAGATCATATAACACAATCTCAGGGATGCAAAAAAAGGTCATGAAATCGATGCTGGGTGGAATGGCTAACTGCAAGGGGAGGCGATAATATCGACCCGGTTGTTATATATGTATTTGGCGGCACACCTCTGTCTTATCTCTTTATCTTTTACTTGTGCCATATAACTTTTATATGGCTTTTTATGTTTAATCAATTCTTTACAAAATCCCATAATTAAATTAAAACTCGGATCTAATTTATGAATTGATAATTGCTTTAATTTCCATCGACTGAAAATTTCGATTTTTTTTGCCTATTAGTGCATATAAAAGTATATTTTTTTAAATTTTACTTTATTTATTTTTTACCTTTTAGTCTTAATAACCCAGTTCGATATCAGGGTACAATTTATGTTTTTTCACAAGACAATATCTCCGGAACGATTTGCAATAGGGACATGGTTCAAACGTCATAATGTTTTTGCAGATAAGGAGATCCCAAGAAAACTAAAAATTAATAAAAAGTGCTACTTAGACAATATAACAACATTGTTGCTTGGTCCCAACCTAAGAAAATATTCCCGTTCTAAAACAGGATAAATAGTCTGCCATGGTAGTTCAGCGGTAGAATATCCGCACGGCAAGTGGAAGACCGGGTTCGATTACCGGTCATGGCCGATTTTTTCACCTGTTTCCTCATTTCTCAATATAACAACAGTTTGAATACAAAATTTTTTAACGTCCTAATTATATATGCTATTAGAGTTAAAGCCATCTTGGAAAAAAAATCGGTACAACATACATTGTACAAACTTTCTCATATAATAATGCGTCGTTTAGTTATCTTTTAAAAAATATGAACTATGTAGAATTGTTATAAACATCAGCTTCATTAACTATACGAAATTTGATGAAAATCGTATGAGCCATTTTTTTTAGAAAATCCAATTGTTTTTAAAGTTATCCAAGAATAAACAAGCCTTATATTAATTTTTTGAGAAATATGAAGAAAGTAGCATTACTGCAGACATATACTCAAGTAACAGTATGAAATTTGATCAAAATCGTTGTAACCGTTTTTAAGAAAATCATATTGTTGTTAAAGATGTCTAGAATAAACTAGTCTTATATTCATTTTTTGAGAAATATGAACTAAACAGTATTATTGAAGATGTAAACTCAAGTAACTACGAAAATCATTAGCGCCATTTTTGAGAAAATTAAAATGTTAAAAATGCGTAGAATAAACTTCCCTTAATTATTGAGAAATGTCAACCATTTCTTCATAACTTCTATTCTGTATGATAAAATGCCTAAGTACGAGATTTCATTCATTTTCGCAGTATCATCTCTAGAGTCAGTAACAGACAGACAGATGGCATCGCGAAAACCACTTTTTCGGACTCGGCGACACCTAAAACGTAAAAATCTCGAGGCCAAATTTTTTCGCGATTACAATACTTTCTCAATATATGTACTTCGCATATGAGAAAGTAAAAAGTTGAGCCACTACTACCCTTGCGTTTATACTGATGGCACAAGATCTGTGTGTTGCCTACATTCACGGCGCACCACCCTCTTGCACCATAATTTTTTATTAAATTTCATTTTTACTTTCTCATATACAAAGTATATTGAGAAAGTATTGTTATCGCGAAAAGATTCGACCTCGACATTTTTACAGAAATATACGTTTTAGGTGTCACTGAATCCGAAAAAGTGGTTTTCGCAATGCTGTCTGTCTGTCTGTCCATCTGTTACTGGCTCTACAGCCTAAACAGTAATATTTTAACATTTATTATACTCGTTACTTCAAATTTGGTGAAATTACCTGCATAAGTTACCTTTTACTGGTGGAGGTGGTGTTATATTCAATTAATCTGGATATCAAGGCTGAAGACATTTCTTGTCGCATACAAATCAACGAAGCGCAACACGAGTAATATCAAAGGTAAGTCATCGGTACTATTACACAATTATTATGGGCGTAAACGTGCTTTGATTGCTTTTAATACGAGAGAGAGAGGGAGGGAGGGTGAGAGAAGGAAATATATATATATATATATATCGAGTGAGGTTAATATAAAAGTTATTAAAAAGAGCATCAGCTCTTTCAAGGGACGGCCCCTGGTATTTTGGTGCCCTGGGCAAGAAACCATTCAGCGTGATCCTCTGTAAATTTTTGTTAAGATATTTTTGAAAGAGATCGTTCATTTATTTATTGCCCCGTAAAATGAATGATAATGAAAAGAAAAAGGAATTTTATATAGATTCCTGCCTATCCCGCGATATAAACTGGTATCCAGCATTTATCCACTTGCAAGTGTATTACTGCATCAGCTCTTGTCAATCCGTGTCACTTAATTATTTTGGTACCATACATTTCAGTGATAAATAACTTTTCAATACTCCCCACCTAAACATTGAAGCCACAAAGAAATAAATTGTAAAAATTTTGTATGAATAGAAATAATCCAGTGGCTTCTAGACAACATTCCGCAGCAGATTCTCCAATTAAATTCAACGAACGTGCTGAGCATGGTACGTCTTGAGCGGTCGAGGTGAACGGACGTGTCCGCAGCGTAACCCTAAAGTAAAAGGGAAGAGACAATATGGCTAGGGCAGGTAGCAGTGTCGTAGACATTAAGTGCAAGGCGTCTAATAGAAAACTAAGAAACGGAGTGCAATGCATAGGGTGCGAAGAATGGTATCACCTTAAGTGTACCAAAAGGAAATTGGAGGAGTGCATAAAGGAGGGCTCGGTGTGTTTGACATGTGCCACCAAAGGGCGCAAGAACAGACAGCTGGAAGAAAAAGAGAAAATCATAGCAGATCTAAAGGAGGAGTTGGGAAAGGCGAAACAGAGGATTAAGGAACTAATGAGAGAAAACGCTGCCATAAAGGAGGAAAAGGAGAATGGAGCAGAAAAGGAGGAATGGAAACAGATCCAAGTGAGGAAAGGTGAACACCATGGAGAGAAAAATCTAGGTACGGGCGGAGGACCATGTGTTCGAGTGATGGGCGATTCTATGATTCGTTTTGCTGGCAAAGAATGCAAGAAAGAGGGTGCAATATTGGAATGTTTTCCGGGGATGAGAATCGAACATTTGGAAAAAAGGATTGAGAGTTTGGATGATGAGAGGAATGAGGAGGTGGTGCTGATTCACATAGGAACAAACGACATAAAGAGTTAAAACTGACAACCATGTTGTGGGTTTGATGTGGGATATCTGCTCGGTGGCCAAGAAAAAATTCAAGAAGGCAAAAATAGTGGTCAGTGTCATAATTAGAAGGAGGGATGTTTCGAGGAGATGAGTGGACTATATTAATGAAGGATTGGTTTGAGTTTGTCAGAAGCAGGACTTGTGTTTTGTGGACCCAAACTGTTGGGTGCAGGAGAACGACCTGTGCCATGATGGTTTACACCTAAACAGAAGGGGCAGCGATAAATTTGGAAGTTTGTTTAAAAATGTAATTGAAAATATGAGGGTGGGAAACCAGAAGGTGGAACCGGAGGTGGATTTCTGCAGGCGGAAGGTAAAAGGGAGGCAAGAGACAATGACAGACCGAAGGGTGATGGTCGAAGTGAGAGGTAGGCGGATGTGGAGTAAGGCTTGTGGGTTGAAGGATCGACGCAGCATAGGTGGAGACGTGGGGAAGCTGGAAGAGGTTACCGGGGGTGACACTGTGGGAACGAGGACTGTCAGCGATGACTCCAGAGGTGTGACTGTGGGAAGACGAGAGGAGCCGCAAAGAAGACAGCAAAATATTGATGCAGGAAAGGGTTTAAGAGTTCTTCAGGTAAACTGCCGTAGTTTGCTAAATAAGATAATCGAGTTTTCAACATTAGTGGATGCACACAAACCGGATGTAATAATTGGGATGGAATCATGGTTAAAAAGCGATATAAATACAAATGAAATATTTCCAAAAGGTTTCACGGCGCATAGGAGAGATCGCGATTCTAGGGGTGGTGGGATTTTTATTTGCATAAAGGATGGTTTACCGAGTGTTCTTGAATGGATTAGGAAGGATTGCGAGATGACGTGTGTACGATTAATAGGCTCAAGTGGCAGTAAAACGCTAGATATCATTGCAGCCTATAGGATTCCGGGGTGCAATATGTTCCTGCTAGAGACCTTGAACGAGTTGTTTTCGGAAAGTCCAGGTCGTCTAAATTGTCTAATAGCCGGAGACCTAAATCTACCAAGAGTTAAGTGTGGGCTGAAATAGCGGCGGGTGGGAGGGCCCAGGAACTGATAAACAGCCTGACTCATGAAGGGGATTCTCGTAGGTAGGAGAAGAGTCTACTAGGGAGGGAATGTGTTAGATGTTTTCCTATTATGACCTTACGAACTATTTTTAAGTGCGGAAACAATGCCAGGTATAAGTGATCACGAAATTGTATGCTTAGAATTAGAATGGGGATTTTGAAAGACCCTCGATATAGTACCAAACACTACTATCTGGCAATACAGAAGAGGCGATAGAGGGTTTCTTAAATTACCTGTGCGAAAATTTTTCGAGCTGGACAGGGAGAGGGGAAATGCTGCATGAAAAATGGAAGGATTTTAAGGCCATATTATCTGAAGGGATGCAAAAATTTGTTCCCAAAATAATACTAAGGTCCGATCCGAAGTATTATAATAAAAAGGTGAGAGTGTTAAAAAAGAAAGTTAGGAAAGCACACAAAGAAAAGAATAAAGGGGAAGAATATGTACTTATTTACAGGAAATTATTTAGGGAACTAACTAGGGAAAAAAGACGAGCACAAGCAAGTTATCTCCTAAATATGCTAGATACAAAAAATAACAATAAATTTTTCAAATATATTAGAAGTAGTAAGGATAATTGCAAAAAAATTAGAATGATTAAGGGGAAAAATTGAGAGATAACCTTAGATGATGAAGGAAAAGCAAATGAGTTTAGTAACTGGCTCACTAGTGTTTTTGGGAAAGAAAGTATATATTCGATGCTTAAAGATCACCAGTGGAGCTCGGGAGGACAGGAATATGAAAGGGCTGCACTTACGGCGAAATAAATTAAGATAAGAGATCGGGACATAAAGAGGAAAATTGTGAAGTTGGGTAACAATAAATCAAGAGGACCAGATAACATATCAAGTATTAAAATTTGGCTTACAAGAAATAATTCCATACATTCGAGTACTATTTAACATAACATTGAATAATTCTAAAATACCAGGCGATTGGAAATTGGCAACGGTAGTGCCTATTTATAAGGGCGGGAGATAAAACAAATGTAGAAAATTATAGACCGATCAGTTTAACTTCAGTCGTGTGTAAGGTTATGGAAAGAGTCATAGCAGATTATATTAGTGAGCACTGGGAAGCAAATAGTTGGCTTTTTAATAACCAACATGGATTTAGGAGAGGTTATTCATGTGAAACACAGCTGTTAGCACTGTGCCAAGACATTGCTGAGGCCATCGACGAAGAAGAGGAAGTTGACGTGATAATAACAGATTTCTCAAAAGCTTTTAACACAGTTTCCCATGATAGATTAATTGAAAAGTTATGGGATATGAATATTTACCGGAGTAGTTCACTGGATAAAAGAGTTCCTTGAGGGTAGAAGGCAAAAGGTCAGAGTAGGTGAGTAATTTTCAAAGGATGCTAAAGTGACTTCCGGAGTTCTGCAAGGAAGCATTATTGGACCTTTATTATTCCTTATATACGTAAATGATCTCCCGATATCCGTAAAATCAGAAATTAGGTTGTTTGGGGATGACTGCGTCATCTACAGGAAGTTATCGGATGAAAATGATCGTTTAGTTCTCCAGAAAGATCTAGATGAGGTGGCAAATTGAATAACATTGAATAGGATGAACATAAATGTGAATAAAAGTAAATATTAAATTTACAAATAAGAGGGTTAGTAGCCATTATGACTACAAGATAAACGGTAAGCATATACCGAAGTCGGATCATTGTATTTAGGAGTCCTTATGATGAAAGACTTGGATTGGGGATCGCATGTTGAAAATATAGTTGACAAAGCATACAAAAATTTACATTTTGTAATGAGAAATCTTAAAGGGTGTTCTAAGACAGCAAGGGAATTAGCTTACACGTCAATTGTTAGGCCAACGTTAGAGTATGCGACGAATGTGTGGGATCCATATGGAAAAGGGCTCACAGATAATGTCCGCGATTCGAATCGCCCTCCCTCATTCTCCCTGTCACAGTTTGTGATGCACCCATTGAAGTTTGAACAGCTGTTATCTCTCAGGCATACGATGAGTTCTTCTCATCCTGTGAGGGCTCATCGCCACTTCTTCTTCATCCGTCGCCACGGCTGCAGTAACTTAGCCTCTGGCGATCAGGACAACTTGCGAATTAAACCAAGCAATAATTGTACATTGCCGGCGAAATAAACACATTCCACATTGAACTAGTAGGCTTATTAAGACCTGCAATTATTCGCAACATTTTTTGGTGACCCCGACATGATTCACGAGCCAAGCAGCGAACGTCAGCGGCGGCACTTGCAAGTACAAGCAATTCAACCCGTTCCTGCATAGAAGAAGGACTTCGAGAATGTCTACATTTCTGTGATTGAAACGATTATCGGGTGAGTGGAGTCCGAAACATCTGGTTTTCCTTAAATTCCATCATTTCACTCCTTTCATTATTCCTAATTTCTCTCGTATGCTTCTTTATATGCTAGAGTTCATTAATTGAGTTACCATAGACTCCCATTTGATAAGGTTACGTGACCATGGAGAATATTGAAGTGAAACGTTTAATCCATAAGTGAGGGTTAATAAAATCTCGTCTCAAGCGTTTTAAATTATTATGCTGGTGCCCCTTTCGAGAGGCAACTGAGGTGGTCGGCACAGTCCTGCTTATTCCACATAGAAAACAATGGTCAATTGAGCCGCCATCGAATAAGAAAATTATTTATATGAAAGGCTTATTCTGTTTGTATCAGTCGGAATTTTTGCCTTAGTACTACCTTGAATATAATGTAAAATATGAAATTTAAAATTAGTGCATTTTTTGAAGAATCCCATAATTACTGACGGATATTACGGTAGTGTGTTCTTAAATGAGGCTATATCATTCAAAACTTTATTCTATTTAACGAAAACTTCAATATTTTGCATCTTTCAGAATCTGGTACCTTTCATAATTAGGGTCATTCATATTTTGGCGCCTCTCATGATTTGGCACCGTAGGCAGTTGCCTATGTTGCCTGTGCATAAATACGGCACTGGATAGCCCATTATGCAGGAAAATGATTCCAAATATACCTTTATTGTCTGAAACCCGCTGGTCTGCGAAACATAAAAGTATGAGGATATTTTATGAAAACTTTAATTGTGGGCCTATGCATCATTGCTACCTATTCTTCGAAATTGGAACCAATCACTAACAAACTTCAGCAGGAAGATTTAGATTTACAGTCCACTTTACAACATATTCAAGTTTTGAAAAATATATTCAGTATGCACAGAGAAAAGTCAGAGGAAGAATTTCAAATAATTTTTAAGCATGCGATGTCAAATGCTAAAGAATTGGATTTGGTTTTACAATGTCCTTGAATAACTAAACAACAGGTGCACCGTGCAAATCCTCCATCACACTCTGCTGAAGACTACTTTAGAAGAGCAATTTTTATTCCGTACTTAGTTAGGTTTTCTGGAGAAAATATCTAAGGATACAATTTCTATCAGTTTCAAAAATTATAAAAAGTTGACGTTGGTCAAATATTTAAATGTAACAGAAAGTATACAACAGTTTTATGGTGATTTACTGGACAACTTCAAAGCTGAAGCAAAAAGCTGGTATGAACTGTGGATGTTTTCAAGGAAAAGTATTGATGTATATTCCTTGGAGTAGGGAAATTTGCATATTAGTATTATCCATCAGTTTTAAAAGTACTCCTGATTGGTCTGGCATTACCGGTTACTACATGTACTGTGGCGAGGTCCTCCAGCACTCATGGAAGGGTAAAAACTGGCTGAGATCGACAATGAGTGATAAAAGGTTAACAGCTTTATGTATGATGAGATGTCAGGCGAGAATAGAAAAAACAAAATATTTCATGGAAACGTTGTAAATAAATTCAGCTTGTAACCACGTAGGATGAAATTACTTTCTCAAGAATAGTTAACTTAGATGTAAATTTATTTGAACTAAATAAATAAACAAAAATATTTATTTTGTTTCATTTCATCCTATTAATTATTGATAACTACTTGTCAGGAGTCACATTAATGATTTTATTTATGTTCAAAATCCAGGGGGGAGGGGGGCAAGTGCCCCTTTTGTCCCCTCCTGCCGGCACCCATGCTGGTAGGAGATATGAAATGCTTTTTTTATATCTCTTCATTTGTTGTACTTAAAATATTTTCATTATTTTTAGTCATAGACATCTTATACAGTATGTGTAACTAAGTACTGGAACCTATCCCCATTTACTCCTTGTTATATCTACCTCTGGCAACAAATTTTCTGACAATGAAGTGGGTGCATCTACTTCATTATGGAAGGTATGCCTAGAGCAGTGTTTCCCAAATGATGTCCCGTGGAACCCTAGGGTTCCGCAAAGCATAAAGAGGTGTTCCGCAAGAATAACAAGATGCAAACTTGAAACCGTCTTCAGAAGGGGAGAACTGTGGACCAAACCCTTTCTTTAGAATTATAATAACGAGCCCGGACCTGGATTTTAAAATAACTTGGTATATCGGAGTTGTCAAAGCATTTATGCTCGATGGAATCTTGCTTTAGGTAGTAAATATTGGAATTAGTATTTGGAAAGGTCAGATTTAAATACATCCGCACAAAGATTGTAACTATTTTCAATGCGAAAGATAAAATTTTGTCATTCTCCCGGAAGCTACAGTTTTGGATTTTGTCTGTAGAACAAAATAATTTGGATTGTCTTCCAACATTCAATGATTTCCTTGAAGAAAACAAATGCAAACTTGAAGAAGAAATTCAGAGCAACATTGTAGATCTTTGCAATTTATACACCAACTTCAGGAAGTATTTTCCAAACATCAATGACAACAATAACTGGATTCGAAATCCATTCAGTATAACCGAGAAACCAGAAGAATTATCTGCACTAGATTATGAAAATTTAATCTAAATCACTTCAGATGGCCATTTAATACAAACATTAAAGAAGTTTCTCTGATTACATTTTGGGGCAGCTTATATCATCAATATTCAGACTTATCAAGATGGGCAATTCGAGAGTTATTACCATTCGTGAGCACATACTTATGCGAAACTGGGTTCTCGAAATACACAGCAACAAAATAAAATACAGAAATCAACTAGATGCCGTGCCTGATATGCGAATTCAACTTTCCAGCATTGGACCAAATATAAAAAGAATTTGCCAAAAAAAAGGAAACTCATTCTTCACATTGAAAATTGCTAACGTAATGTATACAATCAGTCAATTTTATTTATTGTTCATATTATATCTATTGGTTTATAATAAATGTTTTGTTCATATAAATGATTTTTATCTTTAAATATATGAAAATAAACAAAATGTTGATCACATGACCTATTTTTATTATTATCTTTACTTACTTGTGCTTTGATTTTCGTCTTATAAACAAAATAACTGTTTGGGATTCCGCAACTTTTCTTTCGAGTTGCAAGGGTTCCGTAGCAAAATTAAATTGAGAAATGCTGGCCTAGAGACATACCTGGGAGATATGGTGCCTATGGCAAAATTTTAGGAAACGCCTTAGTTACGTAGAATATGATTTTTCCTTCATTTTAAAAGAGAATAGTAGCATTTTACTAACAATGACTTCGACATTTGAGTATTAAATTTATACTTATTTATCAGAAAATAAACTTTTGGCATGTTTTGAGGGAACTTTTGGAGCCTTTTGAAGGTGGTGCCTATGGCAAATGCCACCTTTGCCATACCCTAGTTACAGCACTGGGTATGCCTGTAATGGTATTTAGTGATTTTACTGCAAAAGAAGTGTTACTAAAATAATTGCACATAAAGAAAAAAGATATAAAGATACCATATCTTCAGGAAGTATGCAAAGGAAATAAATCTTTGGGTGCTAAAGTTCATAGTTTTGGACATATAATGGATGTTGTTACAGAAATAATGAACTACATTTAAGGATTCTCTTTACTACACAGATTTTTAGGCACTCCTTGAGGATGTTGAATTTGAATCTTATATTTACTTTCTCATTTATCTTACACTGCATTCTGAAGTCACTTAATTTAGTAAAAGTAAGGTTCCTACAAAATTTATAAGCTTAATGACAAAAATTAAAGTTTCTTGGGTGCAAAAATGAACATGTTAAGGAACTTTAAGACTTCTTGATAAGTAGATTTAGTTTTCTTTATTGACAACCATGAAATAAAACAATTTCAATACTGAGCTTCAGGGAAAACATAAATAGGTGGACAAAATGATTGGTGCCATAAATTCTTTCAAATATAAACTCATCTGGAAGTCAAACTAGGAAAGAAATTCTCTTGCGTATATGCGAGGCAAATTGTTGCCAAAGGTGATTTCAACACACATCATTTGTAGATCATGTTAAAATACCTCTGGAGTGGTTCAGAGAAAGGTTAAATTAATTTAAAATAATTGAGCCAGATGGAAATATTTTCTTAAACCCATTCAACCCAGTAGATGTTACAGAGATTGCTATGTCTATTGCCAAGTTCCTGAATGAAAAAGTTGAAGAGCTGGAACTTGAAATTTTAGACCTAAAAAAATGATCTACTACTAAAATCCCATTTGAGTACATTTTAGAGTCTGCAGGACCCAAATAAATCTTCAATGCTAAGAAGTGCTTTTTTAAAAATAAAATCATATTTTCGGTCAAATTATTTTTGTGAGTTGCCATTTTCAACAATGAAAATGGTTAAAAACAACACAGATCAATCCCTACTGACACAAAACTGGATAATTTTTTACAAGTAGAATTACTGCTGTACAACCCAATTTATCAAAAGTTGTGTAAAATGCAATATCAGCTGTCACATTAATGCAAACAAAATACATTAACACTAATTAAGTTTTATTTACAGTGAAACACCTAATATACACTTTTCTGGGGATTGAACAAAAATGTTGTAAATTGAGGGAAAATGTAAATCGGGGGAAACGAAATTCGTAGAATAATACTCATATTATATAGAATGCATACATATTTTCATGCAAGAAAATAATGAGATTAAAAGATGAATAAGAAAAAACAAATTTATTTAAAAATACCAGAACAATTTCATTTTTTTCTAAAGTCTGACACCTTAGATTGTTTAGTGTTTTTTATTCGACATTTTTGTATCTCATTTTCTATTTCATAAAGATTTTTTAATAAATGTTCACCTACAAAACTTCCTGAAATAAAACATTTTAAATTTTCGATTGATGCCATCACATCCACACAGGATGGAAAAGGAATCTCTTCTTCATCATCTGATGTATTACTTTTGCTTTCCACTAGATGTTGATTAATTACAGTGGTTTTAACAATCGTGTTAAGTGTCGAAATCGGTAATCCGAGTTGTTTGGACAGTGATATCCACATACCAACATGGTTGTCAAATTTTTTCAAAATTGAAACTTTATCCTGCATGGATAAGGCTTTCCTGTTTCTCTGCGACATCCTACATCATCGTACAAGAAGTAAGGGTACCTTCAACAATAATTATTAACGAAAATGAACAAAACAGTGTTTCTAAATCAATGGTTCACTGAATGCCGCCGGTCCACGAGTTATCTTTCAGAAAAATTCTAGTCAGCGAAATTACATTTTTCTCATAACAGTTGAATATCAGCAGCATTGATTTAAGATTGTTTCTCCGAAATCAGGAAGAAAATAAGTTTTAAGAGTTGACATGGTAATTTATTGAAGAGAATAATAAATAATAAAAAATTTTAATGCATTTGTCTCGTTTACACGGTGAATGTAAAACACGACAGCCATTATTGCGGTAGCTACTATCAGGAAACTGTCATCATGTAAACAGTGCGACAGCAACTGTCACATAGTTTCATCAAGAAGTCATAAAATGGCAGCACATCCAGGCATTAAATCAAGGCAAAACGTAAATAGCGTTATTTTATCACATTGGCACTTTCGACCAACGTGTTCACTATCTTCTTTTCAATGCAGTTAACATAGACTATAAGTTGTTTGCAGTGAAATGCCAATAAAACAAAAATAAGGTTGAGTGAAATGTACATAAAATGCAGGAACAGTTATTTTTATGATGCGTGTTTTGCAGGAAACTGTAGTACTACAATGAATGGGATGAAAACGTGGCCTTTAAAAAAAGTGTAAATCGCGGGAAAACGTATATTGCGGTAACGTATATTCAGGAGAACACTGTATTTTAAATGTAAATTTATAGGATTTAAAAAATTATTTTAGCTAAAATTGCTGAGCGGAGAAGAGGGAAAAGGGAGGAGGGGAGTAGAGAAAAGAATACTGGTACCTGCTGCTTTTTCTTTCAAATGAAATGTGCCCTTGGCTGCATAAAGGTTGGTAAGCACTGGCTTATACTTATGCTAACTTTTCCTCATAATTATTCCTTATATTTGTCCTAACCATTACTTCTATTCTTTATATTTATACTAATTTTGGGTTGAAAAATAATTTCAACCCAAAATTAGGATAAATATACATAATTTCAAAAACATTTATTTAAAAAAACAGACTAAAAATTATCGTTAAATAGAACAATTATTTTACTGTATGCTAGTTTTTATTTCAACAATCTAACATTAATACTTTTTGCATAATAAAATAATAAAGCAACATCTACAGTGAACCTCACCTCGCCTGGACAGGAGAGGCCACAGGAGGATTTAAACTCTGGTGCATTAAATGAAGTCCAACCAAACATTACTATTAATGGCCATCATGAGTACTGAAAATAAAAGCACTACAAATTCAATAGGCATTAATACTTTCTTGAGTAACATAGCCTTGGTATTAATTAAGGAAAGCTTTTACAGCAATTGAATAAATGAAACATATTTTGAGGTGAAATGCTTTATTTAACAATTTTAAACAAATAATTTTGTAATACCTAAAATTATCACAAAACGCTTTATAATTAAATTCTGTTTTTCCCATTTTCTACAAAATTACTGATTAAATTCAATAAATGCTATTTAAATTCTTTTAACCTTATATGAAGCATAAGAATGGACAGTAACTTTGTCTGTTGAGAATACATGGCCTGTTCAAAAAGTATCTGGACTAGGTGTTAATTTTTAAATTAATGGAATAAATGATAAACTGTGTCTCATTAAGTTAATGAAATGGAACTACAGCAAAAGTCCATTCTAACGGCACCAAAGTCGTGCCGCTAAAGTGAATATGCTGATATAATGAATGATGTCACAAAATCACATTCCAATTACAATGACGGCATATATGCTATCTTCAGGAGCAGCACACATTTAAGCCAAAAACCCTTCAGTCTATAATCACATCAGTCCAGATAATTTTCGAACAGACAATATATTAATGCATAATACCTAATTAATACCTAAATTAAACAAACGAAAATGAGATCAATCATCAAAATCGCCCTCACGATTTGCCAAGAAGGAGCGATACACATTTACAATATACCAAATACAAAATAAAATCACAAGGATATCATCGACAAATCCCAAAATTCCATATACAGCTTCTGGTAAGGCATCAATAGGAGACAATACATACAACACCCCACAGGATATCAACAAAATAACCCTAAGACGGAATAGAAGCATTGGTTGCCGACTGAATAATTCATTGAACAAGCGCCGGATCAGGACAGGCCAATCATGTATATTTTGAAGGAGCTATAAAGAAGAAATATTTAATTAGAGATAAAATGCTTTATAGTAAGATTTAAAATGAGTAATGATATGGAGAAGTCAATCTATAGTAAATAAACAATATATTTTTTAATCCCTGATATTTACAAAATGTAATTTTTGGAAAAAACCATGATCCAAAATTACTATTAGAGGAATCAAATAAGACTGCTAATTTAAAAACTGCTTAATCCATAAGTAATACCAAATCTGCTTTAAAATAAATGCTCAGGTGAATTTTCTCATGCTAAATAGTATAAACATACTTTTCACCTAAAACTATCATTTAAATGAATAAAAAAGTGATATGGCTAAATTCCACCACTGTTTGTTCTCAATAATTTTAGCTATAATCCCTTTTTCAAAAATTTAATATACAGAGGAGCTAAGATTTAAAAAAATTCTTCCATCTTCCAACAATAAATAAATGTCTCAAGGAACTCTAATGCAGGTATGGGCAAACTACAGAATTTTGAAAAGATATGAGCCATGCACACATTTTGCCAGATCTGTAAAGATATGAGTGAATAGCATGCAGCAATTTTCCCCACAACTCCGCACTTAACGAAAGCACTTAAGAAAGCAGCGATATTCTGCGATTTTTCTGCGTTTTCGTCGCGTTATTTCGACAAGTGCTTTCGTTAAGTGCGGAAAAAGGTATTCTGAGGAAGAATTCATAGAATTGGTTTTGGAGGGGCTGAATCCTATGTCGCAGTCGACGTTGACCTTCGCTACTCGCCCCCAGACGCTCGGTCAGCTGGAGGAGTTGATGAGTAACGCAGCTAAGGGACTCATGAACCGCCTCGAATATTCGGCGGCTGAGGCGCCGTTAAACTTAGCAAACTCGTTTCCTTCTCCCAATTCACAGTCGGTTGCATTCCCCCATGTACCAATTTGTTCCTTTTGTAATAATCGTGGACATTCTTTCCGCGACTGTCGGCGAAGAGCTAGTGAAAATCGCTCCGCGAGATCCGCGAGAAACCGGCCAGCTATTTCGTTTTCCAATATAAATGACCAACTTGAGATGCCTTTTGTAAATTGCGATGTTCATTCCGCAAAAATTCCAGCTTTATTAGATTCCGGCTCCTCCTTATCGATGCTTGACATTAATACTTGGCGTAAAATTCCCCGCACGGGACGAACCCAACAGTGTGACATTACGTGTCGGAATATCATTGCAGCTCGGATTATCTTGACACGATATGTTACATTGAGAGTCCGTATTCAAAACTTATCGTGGCGACATACATTCTATTTGTCCGATTTGCCTGTCCCAATGATATTGGGTCAGGATTTCATCAAAAGGACGCGGATCGTACTTTACCACGACGCGTTTTCCTTTGAAAACTGTCCAGATAAGAAATTCCCTTTCCACTTCAATTCCTACACTTCGTTAGCGTCGTCCGATTCGCCCCCGTCATCAATTGTTAATATGCAATGCCAAAATGCTCCACTTGCAAGCAACACCCATTCCAACAGGGAAAAGGTTTCCTTCGGCGGCGAAGATAATCTGAGTCGTCCAACAAACGAAATAAAATGTCTCGTCGATGGCTATTCCGACGTAATCTCTTCACAATTAGGCCAAACCAACCTGATGTGTTATGAGATTGAATTGCTCGATTCAACTCCGGTCAGATCCCCTCCATATCACTGTTCACCGCCAAAATTGGCCATGATGAGGGCTCATGTCGATAAGTTACTCGCTGACGGTATTATCCAGCCTTCGTTATCAAACTGGTGTTCACCTGCCTTTCTCATCCCCAAGAGAGATGGCTCCGAAAGACTAGTGGTCGACTATCGTAAACTCAATAAGCAGGTCAAGGCCGATAATTTTCCTACGCCTTCGATAGAACACGCCCTACAATATTTGGGCTCTGCCAAATATTTCACGATTCTTGATTTAAATTCTGCCTTCCATCAAATTCCTTTGACATCGCCTTCAAAGGAGTATACCGCCTTCGTCACACCGTTTGGGCTGTATCAATATAATCGTCTTCCATTTGGTTTAACCACATCTCCTCAGGTCTTTTCGAGGTTAATTGACAAGGTGCTAGGTGATTTAAAATATTCTTGTGTGTATCCATACATTGATGATTTATGCATTTATTCCAAGAGCCTCCAAGAACATCTTCGTCATGTCAAACTGATATTGGAGAAGCTAAGGGCAGCTGGTCTAACGGTCCATCCGGAGAAGATGAAATTGGCCCACGAATCCATTACCTTCCTTGGACATCGAATCTCCCATGGCGAACTTACCACTGACCCAGAGAGAACACAAACCCTTTCGGCATTCCCTGCTCCTAAGTCAGTTAAGGAGGTGTCACGCTTTCTCGGTATGTGCGGTTTTTATTCCAAATTTATTCCAAATTATGCGGAGATAGCATCCCCTCTGAATGCACTCCGCAAGAAAGATGTCATTTTCAAATGGACCAGTTTGCAGCAAGATTCTTTTGTCACATTGAAACAGTGTCTGTCGTCTCCGCCTGTACTTCAACTTCCTAACTTTGAGGAAGAATTCCATTTGTTCGTGGATGCCAGTCAGGTGGCACTGGGGGGGGTTCTTCACCAAACGTTCGATGGGAAGCTAAAGCCTATAGCTTATGCTAGTAGAACCTTAAATAATTTTGAACAGAAGCAGCCATCTTATGAATTGGAGTGTCTTGCTTGTTGTTGGGCGGTTGAAAAATTCAGGACTTATCTACAGCCAAAACTATTCCATTTATACACAGACAATGGGGCGATAACCTGGTTGTTTAAACATCCCAAGCAACTAGGAAAAATTGGACGAATGGTTTTAAAATTGTCATCCTTTCGCTTTGTAATCCATCATGTCCCAGCTTCTAAAAATAGGGTAGCAGACTGTCTATCTAGAGCGGTCGACAAACCAATTGAGAATCCAACTCATTGTTCTATGCTGTTACATCAAATACCTCTGTCCTTCACAAACATTAGGGATCACCAGAATTCAGATCCGCAGCTAAAACAGCTGATCGAGCAAATCAGACAGGGAAGCCCATCCCACAATTATTTCATTAAGAATGGATTATTATATCATGGAACAAGCAGACTTCAAAGGGGTAGAGTGGTGGTTCCAGATGCCCTCAAGGCCATGCTATTTTCCTATTTCCATTCCTTACCAACTGCTGGACATATGGGCATTAGTAAGACTTCTGAGCGAATCTGTAGGGAGTTTTGGTGGGGTAACATGAAGTCAGAAATAGCCCAGATGGTAAAAACCTGTCATGACTGCCAAACATGTAAACCTAGGAACACCCTTCCCCCTGGAGAAATGAGTTCTACTACTCCTAACTACCCCTGGGAGAGAGTTTATATAGACTTTGTTGGTCCATTACCCAGAAGTCGGAATGGAAATACCTGTGCACTCACAGTCATTGATGGTTTCACCAAATTTACCTTCATTGAACCGGTACGCTCTCAGTTAGCCTCCCAAGTTGTTTCCACGTTATTCCAGAAAATCTTTCCTAAATTTGCCTATCCTAAATTCTTGGTTTCTGATAATGGAACCCAGTTCAGATCTGCGCTTCTGGCAGATATGTGTTTTAAATATGGTATAAAACAAATTTTCACAGCCCCTTATTATCCGCAACCTAACCAAGCTGAACGGGTCCACCGAAACCTGAAATATGCCCTAACTATCTTATCTCAACACGACCATAGGAAGTGGGATGAGTATGTGCCCAGCCTAACTTTTGCCTTCAATTCTGCCAAACACAGTAGTACAGGATATACTCCAGCGAGGGTGTTTATGGGAAGAGAACTTCCACACCCTCTAACAAATTTCTGGAGAATTCCTCCACAAGCTCTGTCGGAGACGTTAACACAATCTGAAAGGCAGTCCCTATGGCAAGAGGTGTTACGAAATTTAAAAAGGTCAAGACTTAGACAAGCAGTGGCATTTAATCGAAGTCATTCAGGGAATCCCTTTAAAACTGGTGATATGGTCTTGTATAAAAGGTTTCCTACTAGTTCAAAGGCGCACCACCAAACCGCCAAACTGACACCACAATGGGTCGGTCCATTTTCGATTAAAAATTTCTTATCTCCTGTGACAGCTGTTCTGGAACTGTCACCCACTAGGGAGAGAATTGCCAATATTTCGCATTTAAAATTATATCATAAATAATTCTGTTATTATAACTTGTATGTGCCGGCGTAGGGAATTAGCGACCCCATCGCCCAATGATACTGCATCATTGCAATCAGCACCCAGATGAGAATCTGGAAAAATATATCCATTTTCAGCTTAAGCTATGCCTTTGTGAATACAAAGATGATGTTCGAGGCAGCATACAGGATGTTTAGACCTTTATGTTTGTCTCCATGGCTCTAAATTTTTATTAGTTAAAGTAACCTAGCCATGCTTTTCTTATGTTTACTGGTAATACTGCCTCTATTACCACAATAGTTTTGTGCACTCTCCCCAATTGGGATAGTGTACCTTAAAATGTTTATTAGACTGTATGCTATTGTTAAAAGGCTGTGCATCTCAAACGGGGGGAAATATACTAATTTAAAACTGTCTCACTAATCATAATTATCTGTACTACTGTGAAAATTAATTAATGTCATAACAATTATCTGTACCACTTACTAAGCTCAAAATGGTTAATGTCATACTGACTCGAGCCCTTGTCTTAGAAAATAACTGCTGGTAAGTGCCCAGCATAAAATACTGTTTACTTTACTTGATACTTTAAATTCAAAATAATCTTTTGTTAAATTTCGGTACTTCCCACTTGGAACTACCATGAACTCCTTTTTTCTTATTATATCCATTGTCTTTGAATGTGCCCTTGTTGTAAGCCTAAGGCAAGGAGTGGGCAATAAGTTTTGTATCTCAATTCACTGGTGCTATTCTGAAACCACACACCAGAACCTTTCATGATAATTAATATCTGTTATGGTAAAGACATAAGTGGGCCGATTAAATATCCAGCCGAGAAGACATCTCACTGCAGTGCTTAGTGAACACTTTCCAAACCTGCCTTCAAGAAGTGTACTAAACCCGAACAGTGTGGATCAGTGGTGAATGTTTTTCTGTTTCCCCTAAGAACTTCCACGGAAACAGGGGCGCAGACTCGGATTTTCTGAACAAAATAACATTTCCAGTGAATTATTCCCAATATGTGTGAATTATCCCAAAGACAGTAAATAAATTATATTAACAATACTAAAGAGAATTCGTGTGTGTGATCTAATATAAAGAGCGAGTAAGGAAGTGCTACAGAGTAAGGGTGTGAACACTTGGGGGAAGAGATGGTCTAAGGAATCTCCCCCCACCCTTCAAAACTTTATTTTTCTTTGGGAAAACTTTATTTTTTTTCATTTTCTGAGGGAGGATGCAGCAATTTTCCCCACAACTCCGCACTTAACGAAAGCACTTGTCGAAATAACGCGACGAAAACGCAGAAAAATCGCAGAATATCGCTGCTTTCTTATCGATGTCTTTTTCATCGATGAACAGAACACGGATGGCCTCACCGAATGGCCCGCCGAATGGCCGCTACCACAGCAACGCGCTTTATATAGGGCGAATATTACCCCTATTTCCCATTCCCTCCTTTTCGTAGGGGTATAACACTTAGTCACGAATTTAACCAATACGAAGTCGAGGAGACGGGCATTTAAACGACCCGCCGTACCCCCTCCCTCGAGCGGCGACGTCAGGCGAGAGCGGGCAGTCAAGAAAACGACGCAGACCACCGATAGAGACGGCGAGCGAGCTGTGACAGGAGTGGTAAAGAAAAAGGAGAGAAGAGGGAGAGTGACAGAGAAAGGGGACGAAAGAGTGAAAAGTTTCCTGTTGGAGAGACGGTAACAATAAGTTCACAGTTTCTGAAGTGGTTAAGTGTTGTTGATATTTTATGTTATTTTGTTATGTGTACGATATAGCATTTAGTTGGAGCTGTATGTGGCGGTAATCTTTGGGTCGCCACAAGCAATTGAGAAAGTGTAAAGATAAAAAAGGAATGTGCGAAATGCCTTTTGCTCATACTATTCCACCACACAGTATATCCTTTATAAAGAGGAAATAAAAGGGGCATTCAAATGAAAACCGCAAAAGTTAAATAAAAGTATTTTTTACAAATAAGAAGGAAAATATGCATGTCAATCTTCAATGTAGTCCCCATTATGTTCGACACACTTCCTCCAACACTGCAGTAATGACTGGATTCCTCGAGAGAAGAAGTTTTGTGGTTGGTGTTGAAGCCATTCATGCACCGCAGTCTTGCCCTCTTTATCTGGCAAGAAGTGACGTCCTATTAATGCAACTTTTAATGGCCAAAAAAGGTGGTAGTCCCTTGGGGCTAAGTCTGGTGAATGTAGAGGATGGGGTAACACCTCAAACTTCATCTCCTGTGTCTGTTTCACTGTACAACGGACAGTGTGAGGATGGGCATTGTCATGCTGCAGACATACAACTGAGTACAACAAACCACGATGTTCCTTTTGAATTACTGGCTTTAAACGGTTCAGAAGCACATCGCAGTACGAGGGGTGTTTGAAAAGTTCGTGATAATAAACAATAACAAAAATTCATAAGACAACAAAAAGAACACATATCAGTAATCAATGATCTAGTCAAATTATCACCATTATTACAATACTGTTAACCGAAATTGCAGGCATAGTTATTTTGATGAAAGCAACAGGTGTTTAATTTTCAAATTCAGTTTACTTCTTCAACGATGATATTTCCAATTTTGGCTTATAAAATGAAATGGCTGTCATTATTGGGTATTCTATATTTCATTCATCTCAATAAGTGTTATTTATTATATGTAAACTCGTTCGTTTTTAAATAATTCTATTTTTTGTAATACTTGTCATATTCTTTTATAAGGGGGTACTTCAATTGATCGATTGAGTTATAAGGGGTCATAGGGTACTTAAACCTAATCTTCCTTATTATATGAAATCTTACGAGAGGAAATTCCCCTTTTTTCGTCACACGAGTGATTATAGTGGTGAATCGGAATGTATCACCCCCTTATATAACGTATTTTTATGGGGAAAACGTGTTAAAAATGTAAAAATAATAATTTATTCATTTTTAAGGGAACCATTCCGGAACCAAAATTTTGACAATTGTTCCGGTTCCGATACAATATTTCCGTTCCAGATCCAGGAACCGTAACTATTTTGGAACCAGTCTTTGTTCTGGTTTTCAAATCACTTTTTATCAGGCTTTCCTTTGACTTTCCATCTATTTCTTGAGTGGTTTCTATGAGTACCTCTGTTAACGTTGATTCAACTTCTTGGTCTTCCAGCACACTGAATAATTATGGAGTTCATGCTGAAATTGTTCTTTCTGGCCTTCCACTAATTGTGTATTGATGCTATTCTTAGGCTTCCTTACCAGCTTCTGTCTTTTCAAGTTTGAGTTGAATTTTATTCTGCATTGTACCAAATGATGGTCGCTTCCAGTTTTAAACTGGTTGAGGACAGAACAATCTTTCATCACATGCTTTTTATTGATTAGTATGTAATCAATTTCGTTTTTTATGTTATCGGATCCCTTCCAGGTCCATTTTCTATTGTGACTCTTCTTGAAGGTGCTCATTATATGAGGTTGAATTTTTAATTGGCAACACTGTAATAACAATGCTCAGACATGGAACTACACTGTCTACACAGCATGCATGAGAAAGTAGCAGGTGATGGTTGTGTGTGTGAAGTTTGGTCACTACTGTTAGTCAGTTGACTGAGAAGTAGTAAATTTTAAAGCAGTTCTTGGTGATACTGCCCTAAGCTATGTTCAGCAAGCAGGAACAGCGATCCTGGATAAAATTGAGGACACAACACTAAAGAGTGCTGACAGGGACTTCGTGAGGCATGTGGAGAGGGTGCACTGCCACATCGCACTGTTGCCAGATGGGTGAACGCATTCTGAAGGGGCCGCAAGAATGTGTCGGATAGCCCATGCTCAGATCACCCGTGTTAAGCAGGACAAAGTGGACCTTGTCGCTTCTCTTTTGCATGTGGATAGATGGTGGACCCTTCAAAAGTAGGTATTGCCCATAAAACTGTATTAACAAGTTTGAAGAAATATTTGCAAATGCGTAAAATTGTCACACGTTGGGTTCCCCATCATCTCACAGAAGTTCAGAACTGGCATCGCTTTGAAGTTGCATGCATGCATTTGGAGCAGTACGAACAAGAAGGTGATTTTACCTGGTTTCATGACTTAATTCGTATCATATGTCAAGGCTGAACCGTTCGCCACAAGTATGGTGAACCTGAAAATTCTGTTTAACACCTCTGTTATAGAATACGTTTTAGAATTAATGTTTTAAAATAAATGCTTCCGTTGACCAACCCTTGGTCAACGGAAGCATTTATTTTAAAACATTAATTCTAAAACGTATTCTATTTGGGGTATAGATATTTAAATTATTATGAATAGCATTATAAGGCAAAATTATTGTTTCGTATCGTAAAAGAATACAGTCGTCCTTATTACCGTAAATTAGGTATATTTTGAATATGTTTAGAGAATTCACTGCTACATAATGGTGGTGCTGTATACTGGAAATTTACGAATAAGCAAAATATCTCCGAAATGGATGGTTCTACGAAAATTTGTTTCAAACAAAAGTTGAAAGAAATATTATTCTCTACAATTTTGGTCCACATGAAGATTACCAATAATGACGTTTTGAAGGAGATATTTGACGGAAACCGAAAACCCGAATGTTTATAAATAATTCCTAAACAATAACTGCTATGGAAAATTGTTTGAAATAAAAGATGTAGGAAATTATATTTTCTACATTTTTCATACTGGTCAATGTATACAATAATGACGTATTATCGGAGAAATATCACAAAAATCGAATCGGTTTCAAATAAACCTCGACTTCCGGTTAACCGATATTGTCCAAAAACTAATCAGTTCTTTGTGCTCATGCTTAAGTGTTATATATGAAATTTGGTAATAATATGACAAGTACTTTTTGAGTTAGAGCGCCCACAATCACATCCATCCATCTATCCACACACACACAGACATCATTCCGAAAATAGTCTAAACGTGTTCTAGGGACCTCAAAACGTGTATTTACGTTGAAATCTCGAAGTCGATTTTTTTCATGATCACAATACTTTCCCCATACTATGTATGGAGAAAGTAAAAATATGAATTTCTTCTATATTTTACAGTGCCGTATACATAACAAAGCACTCATCTGAGGTTAACATTATCCAATAATGATTTCAGGCAATGATTTCAAAGAAAATTTATAGGTGGGCCAAAGTAACCCCTTTTAAGGGTTTTGTCCCAAAACTTCAAACACTTAAAAATCATACTTAAAGTACAGTAACATGTGTGGTATGGCTCACGGGGCTTAAATTGTTCCTTAAAAACCCTAAAAATAATATAACACAATCATTACTACTAATATAACAATCCTACAACATTTTCTTCCAATTACAGAGCACAATTTGGGATAAGTAACCCCAGTTGACAGTAGTATAGGGAAAGTACAGTAAGTCCCCACCTTACACGGTTAATTCGTTCCAAAAATTTCCGTGTAAGTCGAAAACTGTATAAGTCGAACAATGTTTAAACCAATACCTTTTTTGAAGCAACGCAGTCGGCTGTGCAGTACTACCGGCAGTGTAAAGAGAACTTCAGTGGAAATGTACGGCAAATGCCATCTTTTGAGTAGCTGGTCAAGTAACCTAATACACACATCAGTTAAACAAATTTGTCATTCATTTCATTGGATAATGAAAGACGAAAAAAGTAGAGGTTATAAAAACAAAATGTTAAGAAAATGAAAATTTATTCATTACAATACATCATACTTAAGTAAAAATGATAGTAATTGCAAGAAGAGTATTAGTACATAGTATATACGTATTTAAGCAGAATCTGCAGGTGACAATGGCATTACATCATTTGTCTCTGTTTTATGTATGTACTTGTCCAGTGATGTTTGTATAGTAGCTTTTTTCTTCTCATCATAAATAATTTTATAGCATGCAAATGCATCATTAACTGTTCTAGATACCTTCGTGAACCATTGGGTGTTTGGGTCCTGTGCCTCAAAACCAGCCAGTGCTTTCTCTATCATGTGAAAACATTCTGAAATCTGTTTAGTTTCAAATTTTTTTTTGGCTCAGCATCCTGTTCTTCCTCTGAAATTTCACCTTTCTTTCTCTGGTCTTCAAGCTCCATCAAATCTTCGTTGCACAATTCCTTTGCATCACATTGTAATAATTCATGAAAATCATTTGCTTCAACATTTAATTCTAACGTCCTGCCCATTTCTTCAAGTCCATCGAATACATCTTGCTCTTCAAATCCCCTGAATTCCTGAATAAACTGGAGGATGAGCTTTTTCCAAATAGCATTCATGGTAGATGAAGTAATTTCATGGCAGGCAACATCAGTGTTCTTAACAGCTTTATAAATATCATATTCTTTCCAGAACTGCTTCAATGATATTCCATTCTCCCCTTCAGTAGCTTTCACTGCTTGGCTGAACGTTCTCCGTAGATAATATTTTTTAAAAGTCTGTATGACTCCTTGATCCATCGGTTGTAACAGAGAAGTTGTGTTTGGTGGCAAATACATCACCTTGATGTTTTCATGATAGTCACAGAGAGTAGCTGGGCGGCCTGGGGCATTGTCAACCAAAAACAATACCTTAAATGGTATGTTATTTTCCTCACAGTAGTTTTTTATCTCAGGCACAAAATTGCGGGAAAACCAGTCTTGAAAAATTAGTTGAGTCACCCATGCCTTTGGATTAGATTTCCATATAACAGGCAGTGAAGCCTTTGCAATGTTTTTGAGGGCCCTAGGGTTTTCACTGTGGTAAACTAACAGTGGTTTTATTTTGCAGTCCCCAGCAACATTTCCTCCTACTAGGAGCATCAGCCTGTCCTTTGATACCTTGAATCCTGGCATAGTTTTTTCTTCTTTCGCGATATAAGAACGATCTGGCATTTTCTTCCAGTATAACCCAGTTTCGTCCACATTAAAAATCTGTTGTGGACGGTAATCCTCATTTTCGATGACTTCTGCCAAAATCTTAGGGAACTCTGTAGCTGCTATTGTGTCTGCACTAGCAGCCTTACCAGTCACTTTGATACTGTACAGTTTAGCATGAACCTTAAACCTATTAAACCATCCAGAACTTGCGTTGAATGTATCACTACTCTCACTATGCTTATCTTTTAGATCTTCAA
The DNA here is from genome assembly GCA_036926305.1 of Uropetala carovei. Classification (NCBI taxonomy): domain Eukaryota; kingdom Metazoa; phylum Arthropoda; class Insecta; order Odonata; family Petaluridae; genus Uropetala; species Uropetala carovei. The sequence goes on from JAXCHB010000011.1 coordinate 22,261,839, forward strand.
AAAGACTCACGGCTTTTTCCTGTATGAGCCTAAGGCTTAATGGCATTCATCGTTGGTATTGATCTTCAATCCAAACAGTCAGTAATTTTTCCGTTTCTTCTATTAATATGCCTCTTTTCTTTGTAATAATTGTAGAATGCATTGGCACAGAACTTTTTACATGTTCTTTAATTCGATCTTTATCCCTTATAATTGTTCTAATTGTCGACTCATTCATCTCATAAACACGCACAATGTCAACAAACTTTTCACCTTTGCCATGCCTTTTAATAATTTCTACTTTGGTTTCCAAAGTTATAGTGTGCCTCTTCTTATTAACACTCCCAATATTGTCACCACTCTTACGTTTCTCAGCCATAATGAGGGCTTATACCTAGTTTGTTTATCAAGATTCTTTAAATGCAATTACCAGATACCTTTCATGCAATTTAAAGCTCTTTCACAATAAAAAAATCTGATGTGGCCAACACATGACTTTCTCCATATTTGGGGTATAGATATTTAAATTATTATGAATAGCATTATGACGCAAAATTATTATTTTGTACTGTAAAAGAATAGTAATCCTTATTACTGTAAATTACGTATATTTTGAATGTTTACAGAATTCCCCGCTACATGGTGCTGGCAATGTATACCGGTACTAAGAAAAAGCAAAATATCTCCGAAATGGATGGTGCTACGAAAATTTGTTTCAAACAAAACTTGGAAGAAATATTACTCTCTACAACTTTGGTCCACACGAAGAATACCAATAACGATGTTTTTTAAGGAGAAAACCGAAAAACCGGTTATTTATAAATAACTCCTAAACAATGACTGCTATGGAAAATTGATTCAAATGAAAGTTGTAGGAAATTACATTCTCTATAACCTTTTTATAGACTTGTATATACAATAATGATGTTTTAACGGAGAGATATCGCAAAAATCGAATCGGGTTTCGAATAAACCTCGACTTCCGGTTAACCATTATTGTCCAAAAACTAATCAGTTCTTTGTGCTCATGCTACAGTGTTATATATGAAGTTTGGTGACGATATGGCACGTACTTTTTGAGTTAGAGCACTCACAATCACATACACACACAGACATCATTCCGAAAACAGTCTAAACGTGTTCTAGGGACCTCAAAACATGTATTTCCGTTGAAATCTTGAAGTCGATTTTTTTCATGAACACATACTTTATACTTTACCATTACTATGTATGTAGAAAGTAACAAATCTAACAAAAGCACTTCTGTCTTCCACGGTTCCTGCAGTGTACAAGTAACGCCATCTATCAAGCAGCTGTCTAACTAACTGTATAAGCTCGGCAGTTCAACTACCCTAATGACACATTCTGATCTGCGGATCCGTGTAACTCGGATCCGTGTAAGTACTGTATTATGATCACAAAGAAAATCGACTTCGGGATTTCAATGGAAATACACGTTTTGAGGTTCCTAGAACACGTTTAGACTATTTTTGGAATGATGTCTGTGTATGTGTGGATGGATGGATGGATGTGATTGTGGGCACTCTAACTCAAAAAGTACTTGTCATATTAATACCAAATTTCATATATAACACTTTAGCATGAGCACAAAGAACTGATTAGTTTTTGGACAATATCGGTTAACTGGAAGTCGAGGTTTATTCATTCTTTGAGAAAAATGAAATATGTAGCATTATTTCCGACGTAAACTGAAGTAACGGTACAAAATTTTATCAAAATTGTTGTAGTTGTTTTTGAGAAAATCAAATTATTGTTAAAGTTGCCTAGAATAAACTAGCCTTATATTCATTTTATGAGAAATATGAACTATGCAGTATTATTGAAGACGTAAACTTAAGTAACTGTATGAAATTTTATCAAAATTGTGAGCTGCTTTTTTGGAAAATCAAATTTTTGTTAAAAATGCATAGAATAAACTCCCTTAATTATTGAGTAATGTCAACCATTTCTTTATAGCTTCTATTCTGTACGATAAAATTCCTAAGTATGATATTTCAATCATTTTTGCCCTACTGTTTAGGCTCTAGAGCAGGGGTGGGCAAAGTTTTCCGTATGGTGGGCCGCATCGGTGTTTGCGAATTCTTCAGCGGGCACATTGAAAGATGCCAATGCTTAGTCAGGCCAGATTAGAGTTTAAATCAGAAATTGTTTAGATTCTTAGACATCATACATAAGTGAAAAACAAGCATAAACAATGATTGTAGGGCTAAATTTTCAAAATTAAAGGTTTTATTGCCATAATTTTACCAAACGTAATATAAAATTGTGTTAAATTTTACAGATTGCTTTTTCACCAAAGCTTCGCGGGCCACGTTAAATGCTCTCGAGGGCCACGGTTTGCCCACCCCTGCTCTAGAGTCAATAACAGACAGACAGATGGCATTGCGAAAACTACTTTTTCAGACTCAGGTACACCTAAAATGTATATTTCCAGCAAAATCTCGAAGTCGAATTTTTTCACAATAACAATACTTTCTCAATATACTTTGTATATGAGAAAGTAAAAATTGCCATCATGACTTTGGAATAATTCTCATCAATAATGCAAGATGTAGGAAACTTGTAATTATTTATAGAAGACAAGCAAGAAGAGAATTATTTATAAAATTCTTTTTTAAGCTTTAAATGCCCTGCATTACAACATATGTACCAGTAAAAAGCATCCCTTAACCACTTGAGTGGGTATGCCATATACCATATTTAATCGATTGTAAACAGACCTTTTTTTATTTTTTGCCTCCGTAAAAATTGCCACTCAGCTTAGAATCGGGTCTTAAAAATCAATGAATGAAAAAGTAAAGTAACCAATGCATTAGTGCTTGTAATTAGATTATAACTCTAGATAAAATGTGATGTGTCCAACACATGACTTTCTCCATATTTGGGGTATAGATATTTAAGTTATTATGGATAGAATAATGAGGAAAAATTATCATTTCTATAGTAAAAGAATACAGTGGTTCTTATTGTCGTAAATTAGGTATATTTTGAATATGTTTACAGAATTCTCTGCTACATGGTTGTGGTGCTGTATACTGGTATTAAGATAAAGCAAAATATCTCCGAAATGGATGGTTCTACGAAAATTTGTTTAAAACAAAACCTAGAAGAAATATTATTCTCTACAACTTTGGTCCTCACGAAGATTACCAATAACGATGTTTTTAAGGAGATATTTGACGGAAACCGAAAAACCGGTTATTTATAAATAATTCCTAAACAATAACCGCTATGGAAAATTGTTTCAAATGAAAGTTGTAGGAAATTACATTCTCTATAACCTTTGTATAGAATGGCATATACAATAATGATGTTTTAACAGAGATATATCGCAATAAACGAATCGGGTTTCGAATAAACCTAGACTTCCAGTTAACCGCTATTGTCCAAAAACTAATCAGGTCTTTGTGTTCATGTTAAAGTGTTATATTTGAAATTTGGTATTAATATGGCAAAAACTTTCTGAGTTAGAGCGCCCACAATCACATACACACACACACAGACATCATTCCGAAAATTGTCTAAACGTGTTCTAGGGACCTCAAAACATGTATTTCCGTTAAAATCTCGAAGTCGATTTTATTTGTGAATACAATACTTTCCCATTACTACGTATGGAGAAAGTAATAAGACTATTAATATATAAATAAATAATCTACTTTAAATGTATGTAAAAATAATCACAATAATTGAATAGGAAGAAATAAATGTTTTGATAAATTCACTCATGAGCCATCTCTAGTATGCACACAATTTTGGGAGTCCCCAAGCCATCTCTAGCATTCATGTTATTCTAGGATTCCCTGATCCAACTGTCATTTCCTCATGCCTTTGCAAGCGTAAATTTTTGTAATTTATTTTGGCGAGTTTTTCAGTTTTCTTTAATAATCCCATAATGGGACAAACGCATTATTCTGCGGACTTTAAGAGAAAAGTGATAGCATATGCAGAAGAAACATCAAATCTTGCTGCACAATTGCACTATGGGATAGATGAGTCATATGTGAGATGTTGGAGACAGAGAGAAACTGGGATATTTTTGTCGCGAGATTAAAAATCTGGGACATAACCAGGACAAATTACATTTAATAAAATTGTATTAAATTCTTCAATATAACATAGTTTGTGTTGTTGTAATTTAAGTTGATATCATTTTTATTTAATTAAGAATTGAAAAAACCTGGGCATTCATACTTTTCCATGTTTTTTTTGCGACAAATCCAGGAAAACCTGTACACCCAACATGGAATTTTCATCTCGTGCCCTTGTGAAAAGCAGGGATCGATGTCAGCTTACAATCCATTAATTATGGTATATTTGTCATGACTGGCGGTAATCCTAGTGCATATGTCATATACAGTAAAACCTCACATAGCATGATAGTTGCATACCTTGATAACAGCCTTATATGAAGCATTAACGTAATAGGAAATAGGGAGTTAGGTTCTTGGATCTTATATTTTGTAAATTTTTTTATAAGAATTTTTTACCTGTATTTAAATACATAAAATAATACGATATTTACTCGCATAATCCACGCCATCACGTAATTCACGCAACCTTATTTCTCGAGGTGGAAAATTTTTAAAAATATACATTAATACCATGAGAATTTCACACACCAAAAGTTTTGGTCATGAAATTCTGAGGAAAAGGTGCGTGAATTATGCAAGTAAATATGGTATTACTTTCCCTGCCTTTAAGTCAAGAATAAATGATAATAACTGTGGAGATCATGTTACCCAAAACTGTTACGTATGACTTCTCCAAGAAGTAACTATATTGCAGCTTCAAGTAAATGATACAGTAGCCTTTATCACGGACACGTTGTGGAGCTCTGCAATATCAGCACAATATGAGAAGCGCACATACAAATCTCTCAATGCAACATTTTTATAAGATAAAATAAATTCACGAATCAATCTGTCTGTATTTTTTCTTTAAAATATTTGAATTTGAAGTTTTTATCATTTATAGTTTATGAGAAATTTAAAGGTTAACCTTGGCTTTGACTTGTCAAATCACGTCTTAGTGAGACAAACCACCTCATATTCTGAGATTTGATAGAGAAATGTATACCATGTCTTAGCAAAATCGCATCTTGTGAATTTGCATTATGTGAGGTTTTACTGTATATTCGCCACACCGTTTTCTGAGACATCTGCTAAGGGTATGCTAAAATATTCTGTCATGCAGCTTCTCTCGTATCTAGCTGTAACCTAGTACGCTTTAGAAACCATAGATGGGATTTTCTTCCTTATGTTGAGCAAAAATAGCTTCATATGAAAACCATGCATTTGTTCTGCAGGGATACCATTTCCTCCCCCTACTGTAGAGAATGTGGGGGTGCGAGCTTTTTTGTACCTCCTTGTCGAATTTAACTATTACAACTGCTTTCCTCCAAATGTATCAGATATTTATAAGCAATGGGAGTAATAAGACCTTCCCCTCCATTAGAGTAAATGGTTTACATGAAAAAAATAGATGTGAAGAAAAACAGACAGTTGGCTTTTCAACGGCATATTAGAAAGTGTGTTGTGAAGTTGAGCATTTTTCAAAGCATACCGTAGTACGAATAATGCATACAAATTTTATTTGTATTTCATTTGTAGGAATCTAATCTTGTTTCATCCCTTGAAATATTGAAATCAGAAATGGTGTCATTTAGCAAGCATGAAAAATACTCTAAGGTGACTTACGAGGATATTTGCGACATTCTAGAAGAAAGTGAAAATGAAAGTGATTCCAGATGAGGTTTGGAGGCCGCTTATATAAACACTTATTTAAGTGCCAGTGAATGTGAGGGAGAAATATTCCCCACACAAGTGGATGTATAAAGTTTATAAATAGTAATAATTTTTTTATTTGTGCTACATTATTTAAATAAAAAGAAAATGAATTGTTTAATGAAAATTTAATGTTTTTTTAATATTGAAGTATTAGTTGAAAATAACCTATTTCCCTGAATTAAACCTCTAAATGGGATGCAGTTAATGAAAAAAGTACCCACTCAAGTAGTTAATGTCTTGTGATACGATGTATACGTATACCACAGGTAATGCAGTGATATTCTACACTCTTGTATATAGTGAGTCACTCCAAACTTTGGTTCCCAAACTGTGTGCCACGGCACACTCGGGTGACGCAGCTGATTTTTAGAGGTGCTGCAAAAAATTTTGTTTAGTTAAAAAAATTAATGATTTAGATGTTTTAGTAGGTAAATAGGGCAATAATTTTCCTCAAATAAATTAATTATGATGTGACACCAACAAAAGAATATTTCCAAAGGCTGTAATACTCATATGTAAAAAAATTTAATAACCTTGTTTCAAGGTTACGGTGCCACAAAAAGTTTGGGAACCACAGCTCTATAGGTCAGTGGTTCTCAAATCTGCGAACCCCTATTATTGCAACCGGCAGTATCTCAACCTCCTTAACTCCATTCATCTACAAATAAATGTAAAATGTTATTGGAACATTCAGAAAAAAATCAGGTTTTAAAAAATATAAATAAAGGAATAAAATTATGCAATTTAAATTAATGAAAAAAATAAATTATTGGAACTTTTACATATGCACTTCTGTCTTCGCAATCTCTCTGAAAATCTACTGCAACCCCCTTCGAGGTTGTGACCCACAGTTTGAGAACCACTGCTCTAAGTAATGGTAGGATGTATTTCCTAGGAACTACTTTGCAAACAAGCAACCTAAGGATCAAAAAAAATAACTTTACTGACTCATGCTGTTGAAAAGTTTACAGCTCAGCGGAGCCAGGCTTACTTCTCTGTGTAACAGTTGCCTAAGGGACTCTTTTGTCTTACTGTGAGAATGGAGGAAGCATAGCATTTGCACTCCTTGAAGTGAATTTGAAAGTGAAAATGGGGCAAAGGGGAGGCTAGGGATTTTCCCAGTGGCATTTACAAGGGATCTTGGTAATCTCTTAGTTCTGATCCCTATTGTATAGTGAAAAAATATCTTTCCATAACCATTATGTGACAATGTATCATTGCTTTTTCTTTTAAATGCTTTTTATTAGAATATTTTCTGATCGATAGTTTAGGAGATATAATTATTTTTACGAATATATGTAATGATATTACAATCACATTATTTAAGTCAGAGCATACAACATCAGAATTTGGCATTTAAATTGGGCATTTAAAGGTTAAAATCAACCACTGAAATTTTTTTCAAAGAGATTAGGATTAGAAAAGTTCAAAGCAAAGTTAAAAACTATAAATACAAGACAAAGGGATTTTTAAAAAATCTTTTTAAATAATTTTATGCTGTCATAATCAGTCTTACCGTTTTTGGCGTTCCTGCAGCTATGCGATTAAATCGATTAATAAGAATATTCATTTCAACTCTTTGGTTTCCAATTTCAGTCTCAGGTAAGGCATTCCTTTCTTCTTCTGTGTATGAATTAAAGAGTAATGTGATCTAAGAAAGCAGAGATAAATGTAAATGTGAATAAACTTTTTCATGTGATTAAATCAGAAAAGGGGAAACATTATGTACCGGTTGTCTGCAGAGTGGACATGTCATTGTTTGTATCACAAAATCCTCATGTTGAAGATATCTCCTCATGCATGGCCCTAAAAGAGACAGTAAAAATATTTGCATTTTTAAGTCACACATATGATAAATAAGAAAGCATATGAGAAAAGGTTTTACCCAATGGAAATTCAAGCTTAAGACTTTCTGCCAATTTAATTACATAAAAAATCCAATACATTTATGTGAGGACTCATAGATATCCCTTTGAGTCATATTACATTAAGACATTGCTTACTGTGCATAAAACTTCACATGAAAACATTAAGTGGGTCAAATAACACCTTATATTGATTCAAATAATTCATCCTCATCTAAGTAAGATTCAATCCATTGAGTTATAAGTATACAGGCGACTCCCGAGATTCCACCATTCAAGATTCGACCATTCGAGATTCAACCAACTCGAGAATTCGACCGGTCGAATTAGAAACTAGTTTACGCAAAGTAATTTTCGGCCCGCCCGACCACGAGAGGTTTAGTTTCAGTCTATACATCGTTATTTCTGCTTTAATTGTTTGAATTTGTGCTGATTTGACTGTTCGAGATTTGACCACGTTTTCAGGAACGCATCCCTGTCGAATCTCGGGAGTCGTCTGTACCCTGATTTAGCTTGATTCGAAGTCAAATTGCTGATTAATTAATGTCTGTGTATTAATTAGAGTCCTAAGATTCTTTAAAATTTTTGTTGCAACCTTCCAGAAGCCAGTATCTGATTAAAATACTAAATAAAATTCACATTTCAAATATACTGCAATCTAATTACATACTCTCTGTAATACAACATCTAAATATACAACTATTTTAAGTATATTGCGTCACTTCAAACCCAAGCCAATGCTCTCCAGGTGTTTGCTTAAAGTGTTTTCTTTAAAGGGCTTTGTAATGAGGGAACCCACTGATAAAATACAGTTGGTGAGTTCAGATGTGAGACACTGAGAATACCTGGGCACACAAGCAGTTTTCTTACATCCAAAATGACTGCGGAGTCACACAATGCCCAACCATTAGCTATAATGCATTCCACCTCATGAATTGGTCATGATTATGGTGAATTTGTCATTTAAATGCAATTATGATGCTCAATCATAGTAAATTTTATGCTGCATCTGATTATGCATATTATAATTTTCTAAAAATCTAGGAAAATTATTTAATATTGGAGAAACTAAAACTTTTTGGCATACTTTTTTTTACTTTCTAAACATACATCATATCTTGGCTTCTACTGATCCAATGGTGACAAATTTTGTTATGCCTCTTTGAAGATTGTAAATATTGATAACACAAATAAAAAATATAATATTAATCAAAAACCTTTTAAAAATTTAATTACATTATTCTTTCTCCTATATTTTTCAGTAGACATGAATAAGTCAGTCTACAGGAGACTTCCCTAATTGATTTAGAGGGGTGCATCAATTGAACAAAATGTGTAGAAATGTTGAAAGTTATTTTTAGAAATCACTCCATTCCAATAACATTTTTAAGTTCTCACAGTATGGATTGACAGATAATTTCTGAAGTTTCAAAGAATATTATTTATTTCTATACTGAATATTAATAAATCTAATTCAATGTATTAAGTCTGTCTTTATATTCTAAAACACTATCCTAAAGAATAGCACCATTTTCTACATCACTGATTATAATTCTCTGCAAATAAAACCTGTTTCCTAATAACCAAACAGTATGAGGAGAATCGCCTTATGCTGCCAGGCAACTACGTCCAAAATTCGAATTAGGAACACAACAGAGTTGCAATCCTAATGCAGGTGACCTTGAGACCCAGCACTTGTTTACTCAGATGGGGAATTCTAACACTTCTGGCCACATATTACTGTTTCCATTGGATCCATTTCCAGCATTTTTCTTGTCAGAACTCAGAATCAGTGTGCCAACTATCTAGCGCCAACATTGAGGGGCTACTGCAATCAGTTATGCCACATACTGTCCTAAACTCTTTCACACAACCTACCCCTCATGCCATTGATTCCTATGGTGAAAACTGCTTCCATTTATGTCATTTGAATTACATCACACTTTTAATGAATGTATCATCAACATAAATTGGGATACCTATACTTCACTGCATGGCTTCATAGAAGAATCCTCACAATATATAAATCTTAAACTATATATTAAATGTTAAATTTTTCTGTTAAAAATAATATTTTAATGTTATGCCTTAATCTGACTCTTTACAAGACAGAATCCACCTTTATAAAAGTTTTATTACAGAAAATGATAATAATAGTCTTTTAGTACAATAGATTACCTTCACCATTTCTAAACTTACAAGGAGAGGACATGAGGTGAAATCCACGGATTCCTGTCACACTTTGCGAGTAGGTAGCGTCACTCCACTAGTGTACGTGTGCAAAATGCTATGTGTAGATAAGCAGTCGTTAATGAGAAATTAGCGATTAAAAATTTAAGGCAACTGAAGCTCAAGATGAGTACAATAATAAGGCATCATTTGTTAAGCGAAACGGTGGTATAGTCGGTAGAGACACGGCCGCCGAAACTTATTTTCGCACGTTCGGGACCGTCATCGCCAAATATTTTTAATCATTTTTACTTTCTCATACGAAGTATAGAGAAAGTATTGTTTTTGCGAAAAATTCGACCTCGAGATTTTTACGGAAATATATGTTTTAGGTGTTGCTGAATCCGAAAAAGTGGTTTTCGCAATGCCGTCTGTCTGTCTGTTACTGGCTCTAGAGCCTAGACGGTAGAGCGAAAATGAATGAAATCTCATACATAGGCATTTTATCATACTGAGCAGAGTATACATAGAAATGGTAGACTTTGATCAATAATTAAGAGTAGTTTATTCTATGCATTTTTAACAACAATCCGATTTTCTCAAAAACGGCTATAACGATTTTGATAAAATTTCGTACAGTTACTTGAGTTTACTGCATAGTTCATATTTCTCAAAAAATGAATATAAGGCTAGTTTATTCTAGGCAACTTTAACAATAATTCGATTTTCTCACAAAGAGCTCCAACGAATTTGATCAAATTTCGTAAAGTTACTTAAGTATACATCTACAATAATACTACGTATTTCATTTTTCTCAATGAATGAATATAAGGCTAGTTTATTCTTGGTCAACTTTAACAAAAATTGGATTTCCTAAAAACAGGCTCATACAATTTTCATTTGCTAAAGATAACTAAACGACGCATTAGTACCCATATATGAGAAAGTTTGTACAATGTATGTTGTACCGATTTTTTATTTATTCTTTTATGACACAATAATGCATCATTTATATTTTATCGGTATTTCCTGCGAAAAATATGCATTTTCCGTGATTGTGAAATTATTTACATTAACCTGTTTTATCTATTTAATTTTCTTTATATTAATGATATGAAATAGATGTAATAACAATGATATAATAACAATGATATAATAACAATGAAACGATTGCTGGAGTGGTTAATCAGTGGAGAATATTCACAATCAAAGCAAATGGTGCAAGCATTGAGACTGTAGCTGGTAGTTTGGAATCTCACGAAAATGTGCCTGTTTTATCAGGTGTTACACAAAAACAAGAACTGACGGATGCGATAGAATATTGTATACGACTGCTGCGAGAGAAAGAACTGCTCACAGATAGTGTCAGTGCTTCAATTTCCATCGTTCTCAAGGCATGGGATGCGAAATCAAGAACCATATCACAAATATGCAAATATGCTTTGTGAAATGGTCTGGACTAGTATATTCTCGGAGTGGAACCCCTGTAGCGGAAAGGGTACTTACGGGGGAGAGGATATTACAGAAATTCTTTCATTGTTATTATGAAACAAACCAGAATGTTCTGCTAGATTATAAATATAAATGATGCATTATTGTGTTATGAATGAATAAATAAAAAATGATAAAAAATATTTGGCGATGACGGGTCTCGAACACGCGAAAATAAGTTTCGGCGGCTGCGTCTCTAACAACTATACCACTGTTTCGCTTAACAAATGATGCCTTATTTTTGTACTCATCTTGAGCTTCAGTTGCCTTAAATTTCTCAATAATGACTGCTTATCTACACCTAGTGTTTTGCACACATTCACTAGTGGGGCGATCCTACCTACTCGCAAAGTGTGACAGGAATCTGTGGAATTCACTTCACGTCCTCTCCTTGTTAGAAAAAAAATTACACTAGGTATAGATTATTACTGCACTGCTGTTGTGTGAGGTAGTTTGAAGACCAGCACATAAAAAATGAAAAGTCAAACGTGATATTATATAAATTTCTGAGTCGTTAAATAGCAGTATCTTTTGTTTTAGGTGAAAGATTACCATATAACATATTTTGTTTTATACAGTATTTTTAAATTTATATTTTATTTTTATGTGAAACAACTGTTATAAACATTCATCATAAGTGGGTCTAAAACTTGAGCAAACCAAGGACTTGCATTCTAGTTTTAAAATTTACATGGACTGATATTTATTACATTTGAAGAAAAAATGTGTTCATGAAAAGTGCTCCTACCATTTTTTTATTTATAAACAAAGGTGCAACAAACACTAGAATGCCTTTACTATTTATTCAATTTCTTTATTTTATTAATTACATAAAATGCCATACATGACTCACAGGCCCCCTGGAGCATCCATGGGGACCCCTGAGGGGCCCATCCATTGTGGCTACAAAACATACAAATAATATTATTTTCAACCTTATTTTCATCCTAAATCACATACATACGTATATTACCGTAACTGCCCGAATAGAAGCCGACCCCGGATTTAAGCCGACCTCCCTAAAAATTTCCACAATTTTTTAGCAAAAACATAAATTTCGTAGATTTTATGCTGAAGTGTGCCGGACATTCATGCACATATTAGAATACTTTATTCGAGATTGAAGAAATGTGGGGGAAATGGTTTAGTTGTTGACATTTTGAAATATTACTCCAATTAATAATTTTGCGTTGCTGAGTAATATTCCACAGTCAGTGACAATAATTTCATTCATCTTCATTTTCACAAAAGGTCAAATATAGTAACAGTAATCTCGCCAAGACATTTTTTAATCCAAGTCTATTTCCAATGAAATTAGCATTTACATTGCCTTAAGAAATTGCATTTTTATAATTATACACGTTCCGTGTAAAGTTTTACCGAAATTCAAACAGTTGAGCGTTCAAAGCCGTCAACACATTTTGCGTAATCGTCAATTTACGCAAGGGATCTCGCCAAGATATTTTTTCATCCAAGTCTATTTCCAATGAAATTAGCATATACATTGCCTTAAGAAACTGCATTTTTATAATTATACACGTTCCATGTAAAGTTTTACCGAAATTCAAACAGTTGAGCGTTAAAAGTCATCAATGCATTTTGCGTAATCGTCAATTTACTCAAGCGATCTCGCCAAGATATTTTTTCATCCAAGTCTATTTCCAATAAAATTAGCATATACATTGCCTTAAGAAACTGCATTTTTATAATTATACACGTTCCATGTAAAGTTTTACCGAAATTCAAACAGTTGAGCGTTAAAAGTCATCAATGCATTTTGCATAATCGTCAATTTATGCAAGTGATCTCGCCAAGATATTTTTATATATATTCATCATAGGTCAAATATTTACTTTACGAAAAATATAGTACTATCATTTGCACGCGAAGGCAATGAGAGACTTCGAGATTTAACCATAACCCAAATTTTCCTCGGACTCGCATTTAAGCCGAGGGGTAATTTTTTCATGATATATTTTGACAAAAAACATTGGCTTGTATTCGGGCAGATACAGTATTTATTACTGCATTAATTTTATGACACTGATTGAAGTTTGTAACGTGTATAACAATATCCTTCATTATGTCTTGTACCCCATTAAATACAAGATTTACAAATAATACGTACAAGTACATAATTCATAAATACATTTATCAATAAATTATTTTTAGACCCAAAATGGACATGGTACACCATAGAAAAAGAGAGTTGCTAACAATAAACACAAAGTTAGCTATTTTCCAAGCCACTGATGTGGGGAAGAGAAAAATAGATGCGGCAGAGCCTTTGGCATACCAACTTTGAGTGTAACATTTATTTAGAAAACATAAAGAAATAAACTGCAGCTCATCAAGGTGTCATCAGAAAAAGAACTCTTACAGTGAAAAGTTAATTAAATAGGTGTGTTTTTGATTGGTTGATGGAAACTAGAGCTAAAAATATCCTTTAATCAAGCATGCTTAGCCACTCATTAACCTTTAAATGCCAATTTATTTTGGGGCATTGAAATTATTTTTTACTGTTTTCCGGAAAAATATCTCATAAGCTATTGTTGATAAAATGTTCAAATAAAAAGCAATTTATAGCAAAAATAATGAATTGCATGCTTGTGTTTTACAGGAAAGGAACAAGTAAAACAAAATTTCAAAAAATATCATTATTATGAAAATTTCACATGCCTTAGCCTACTACTGCTATAGTTGGAAGACTATAATATGGCTAAAAAAACACAAATGCCCAAATGGAGCTCCCTCTTGAGGTTATGTTTATTGCTTTTCGAGTGTGAAAACAGGTAGGAATGCTTGGGCCTAGATCTAGATAAACAATTGTTTACTGTTTATCTGAGGTCTACCCTTCACTAAGCCTTTGACTTTGGGCACTTTTGCCTCTGTCTACTGTGACATAGTTCTTCTGGGATGGTCTCATCCAAATCTCATGATTCCCGTTCAAATATGATCTATGTAAGCAGTCTCGGAACTAAGCCCACTCGGCATTTAAAGGTTAAAAATACACTCGGCCCTCCTATAACACGGGGATGCATTCTGGACAAGCACCGTGTAATGTGCATCAGCGTTATGTGAACCCTGTTGTACATAGTGAAATTGGGGTTGCGTTCCATACCTTTTCATGCATCCTTATCCAGAACAAAAATTCCAAAGTTTCTCTCTCCTATGCACATTCATGTAATACATACATATTGTCTGCCTCAATAGTTTGGCAGTAGAAAAACTTCGGCAAGTGAAAGCTTCAGATATGACTCACAGTCAAGGCCTAATTTCTTTCCTGCTTTCTATGAACTCATGCTATCTAGCATATACCTTCATAAATATAAAATTAAGATATACCCTTTCCTATTTGGAGTAATACACACAAATAATGCATTACTAAACCAAAAACAGCAAACCATAAGAGCCATGGGATACTAGAAGATGAGTTCTCATGCTCACAAGATGGAACCATAGAATTATTTTAAAATGCATTACATTTTACCATGCAACATTCTTATATAACAAACAAAATAAAAGAATTACATGAAAGGTCAAAATTAGAACATCACATAGAACAGAAGTGTCAGCCTTTCACTGTGGGGCCAGTTTTTCACTTTTTAACCACTTAAGTCAGCCATGGCACAGGAGCAGTTAAGAGTATTTGACACTCGATGTTAGGGTCTCAGTTAAAAACCCTACTGCAAGCATGGTTACGCTTGTCTATTCTTTCATTGAAACTACAAATGTAAATGACTGACAGTTTATGTGCCACTGTAAAAATAAGCCAACTCTTTTTCCTCTTAACATCTTATACCAGTTCACAACCAATTCCAACGTGACAAGCACCAAGTTATCTCTTAGAATATCAATCAAGCATCAATACAATTTTATGAAAATAGAAATGATTATAAATAAAATAAAAGTTAAAGTTATTTTGAATGTTCTTCAACAGCTCAGAAAGAAATCATCCCAGCAAATTAAATTGCTATTAGTAAAAACTTTTTAAATAACACAGAATAGCACAGTCAGACTGCTAAAGGGCACAGTGGTGCTCGCGAACACGAGATTGAGAACAGTGATTTAAGTGCTATACTTCAACCTACAAATGGTATCTTTCTTCTAATTTACAAGATATTCACAATTTATTTGATCCTCATAAATAAAAAAGCTATCTTTCTATTACATGTATTCCTTCTCCTAATAAAATTCTTGCTTATTATATTTTTAGTGTCTTGATCTTTAAGGAAAAGGAAAATCTGAGTGTAAATGAGTTTGCAAAAACTCATACCAATTTAAAGTAACAACATTTCTGCCTTACAGGTTGATCGCTTGATAAGAAAAGTCAAATCATCCTCTAAGGCTACAGAAAGATACCATATTTACTTGTGTTTCCCACACCCTTGTTCACCAAGTGCACACTTATTTTTGGGGCAGATCGGAGGGAAAATAATAAACTCGTGCCAGAATAAGTTGACATCTAGGATTTAAAAAAAGTTCGGCCTCTCCACTGATTCCCTTCCCTAAAATAAGGTCTGCCCAAGTTCTTCTCCCTCCTATCTGTGTGATGCAATGTATTGAGTGATCTCTTTATGCAGATGTTAGTAGAAATCTCCTCCCTGGTAGTCACCACTCTTATGTTAAAGGAGTGTCAGTGGCTCACTATGAACTCGGCGAACACCGATACCAGATGCCAAACTATTCCAGCAAAATTATAGGTAGAAATTTATGGTAAACAGAACTGCTTATTTTGAGTAACAATAATAAACTTAAAACTCATTTAAAAGGTAGGTAGTTCTTTTATTATAAAAGTATAACATCACCTCAACCTCATAATGTCCATATTGATCTTGAAGATGCACCAACAACAGGTTAAACCGCGCATTTAAACTCGAAACTTTTGCTTAGTGGTATAGATGTGTGTATACTTCGTAGAATTCCTTGTCTTCTGCACGTATAATCGTAGACGCAAGCATGTTGCAGTAATTTTACTATTGAGACTCGCAATTTAAATAACCTGTTCAGAAATCTTCATGACCCTTTTTATACCGATATTTTGGGAAAAAGTGCATGGGATACACGACTAAATATGTTATTTTAATTGAGTAATTAAGACACATGGTAGCATATTTTAAAAACAAAAATACAGTTAAAGAATTACACACACAGAAAAATGTCTAAAATAGACTGGCCAAAAAGGTCTAACCAACTGATGGACTGAGTGCCTGCTAAGATACTAATTCTAACTGACATCAGGCGTAAGTTGGTTTATTGGAATGAGACAAATAGTCATAGGTTGCATAATAGATGAATTACTGTATGTTTGTGCAAATTTGAGAATTGATACTGTGGAGATACAGGGATTTAACTTCCTAAACACTAAATTCAATTTAATGCCAAATAAAGTCTAAGGACCCACCAGTCACTTTCTAGCTTACCTCTAATAAATTGCGCATTTATTATGATCAACAAAGAAGCAGATAAAGCTTTGTTACCTTTAATTATAGCATGCACATTCATAAAAGAATTATATAAATTTTTATTACCACAAAAGGTATGCCCACAGTTTGTTTCAACTTTAAATACAAAACCACTTAAGCAGATAGGACATGTATCCTCAGTGGACCCTCTATCAGGAACCTGTAAATCTGAACAAAATTCAATGCATTGTAAAATTATATAAATATATTAATAAAACATGAGATAAATATATTTTAGCTATTTCAAACAAATCTTCCGAAGAACTCAAGTAAACCGTGGTTAAATTTGAGACATAAGTCTTTGTAATAGTTAAAACAATTTTGTACTATAAAAATTTACACATAAAAGTTATGAAATATCTCAATCACAGTTTGTCATAGAAAACGATATAAAATGTTTTACTATTTATGAATTTTTCCAAAGATTGTTATGCAAATTAAACTTCATTTTGAGTTTTGTTTCAACAAAATACTTGGGCACATCATGACATTTGGCCTGCCATACATTTCAGTATTATCCATTTGGCACCCATTTAATTTGAGATCCTTGGGTTCAAGCTCAGAGAGGATCTAATGATGCATTCAGTATCTTAAATCTCCAAAATCCTTGATCCAATAAATACAGGGAGACAATCATTAAAATTAGCAGATTTAAACTACTGTCTTTTAGCAATTACACATAGCCCTCAATTCAGGGGCGTATCCAGAAACTTCTCGAGGGGGAGGGCGATCGCTCCTCCACCTAGCGAATCCGCCCCTGCCAACTGCCCTATATTTTGAAAATCCCTATCAGAATCCTTCTTTCCCTTGCTATATACACCTAATCTGCGGTGTATAATTGAGGATTTTTGTACAGAATGAATTTAAGAAAGCACTCAGAGAAGTGCAATGGGGTTATTTAAGGAGGTGCCAGCATGAGACTACTCTTTATGAAGGGTACCGAGGGCTTAATGTCCCTTCCAAAGGACAGAGCACTGACTTACAGTCTCCTTAAAACCACACAGGCAGGGGACAGGACAGTGCCAGGTTGAAAAACTCGAACTCTACCGGATTTGAACCCAGGACCACTGAGTGAAACGGCAACACTCTAGCCACTCCACCACAGCAACCCCTTAGCCAAAAGAATGTTTTGTATATAGAATTTTCAATGGTATTTCCTTCAAAGTGATTCATGAATACATTGGCTATCATCAGTGGATATGGAGGACCAATGCTCAGTTTTTATTTATACAGAACTCTCTTTCCATTGAAAAAAACATTGCTGTGAGGCAAATTTTTACAAGTTTAGCGATATCTTCTCGAAAATTTCATTAATTATTTTTGGGGCTTCCCTATGAGTATACCATATACACCCACGTATAACGCACACCTTTTTCCCTAAAAATTTCGGCTAAAAAGCAGGGTGCGTCTTATACAAGGGTATATATTTACTAGGATAGCTATTATAATGGACCGACATTAGAAAATGTCACCTAATTTACATCCGCTCGATAATGGGATGATATTAAACATTCTGATAGTACTCTCATGCATTTTCTCGGTAATAACTTGAACTAAAAACGTAAATTAATGAACAAAAATGCCAAATTTATTAAATAATTATACTTGATGTACAATACAAGATATTTCACACAAAGTTAAAATAATAAAGAACATTATTAAGCATCGCAAAATCCAAGAAATTCTTGATCATTCATCAGCGATGTTATCAGAATCATCTTCCGCAGGAGATAACGTTACGTTCTCCATGGCATAATTCCACATTGTAATTTCCTCGCAACTACATTTATGTTGGTGACTAACGTGCGAATAACAGAGTTGGCTATATCAAATAACGGCGCCAGTCGACCTCCACCGATGGGTCCGAAGTGCAGTTGAACTGCAACTATGTATTCTGTTTCGACATATTAAAAACTGTCGCCTTCACACTGGGCAACCACTAAACTATGTAACATCTTTTCTTAAATGGCAGATTTTCATTACCGACTTGAGTGAAATGGTCTTACTTATTGCTAGTACGAACTGAAGTTAGTATATTTTCATTAATTTACTTATCTCAATGATATTAACAATATAGCAAATAATTTTGCTGTTGGATGATAAGCATGTGACAGAAATCGAATTCTAGAAACATATGCATGCTATGAGTGGGTACATAAAAAAATCGCAGAATATGGTGCCAAAAATCTCCCTGTGTGTTATACACAGGTGCGTTTTATACGTGGGTATATACAGTATTTGTGAACAGGGATACAACATTGCAGTGGACAATTACAAATCTAGTTGCATTTTTTGGAATGTACTGTTAAATCTACTGGAATTTCTAAAGCAGGATTTCATTCCTACCTCTACTGGTTGCAGAACCCTTGTTAGGTTAGGTATATGGCCAAGTTTCAGGTTGGTGAGTCAATCAAGCTGACTACTATTGTGGACAGATATATCAATGACCTCCCCTTCTCCTTCTGTAGGAGATAAGGTTGTTCTTTACATATATGATTTTAAAAAACTCTCATAATTAGGATTTCCCATCCATTTTTCATGTTTTATTTAAATGAGATTTGAGATATTCCACTACTTTGAGCCCTTCTCTTTGAGATGCTATAGACAGGTTTTCTCTTATCATCTTTCACATTAGCATAAGTTTTCCTCTCTCCCAATGCCTGATATTCTAGTCACCTTAGTCAAGTTTTAAGTAAATTAGCTTAAGCTGTATGATGTGGGAGGGGACCATTCGATGGGTCCATTTCTTGAGTGTGATCTAGACATGGTAAGGTTGGTTGAGGTTTTAGCGAAGTATTTTTCTAATGCACTTTTCATGGTGGATGAACTTTTACGAGGATAATCCACTTATATTAATTTTGCAGTGTGTAACCTAAATCCACAAGAAGAACTTTTCAACAGCATGCATCTAATTGTGGAAGAGTTGTTTGATAACTATTTGCTGAAGGTTCAAGTTGCTGGATCAAACAGACCAGCCTTAATTCCATGAATCAGGCATTATCCTCCAGATGATGGAACCTTCCCATTTCAATGGGAAGGGTCCAGTTCCCTATTCGACTTGCATTTGCAATGACAATCAACAAGGCTCAGGGGCAAACCTTGGATTGTGGCGGCGTTTTTCAGTCACAACCAACTATTTGTGACCGCATTACATGTCAGCACCCCCCAGAATATTCTGTTTGCATTACCTGCCTCACAGCTTGCTGCAACAACTAAAAATGTTGTGTACCCTGAGGCTTTGGAATAAAAAAGGAAGACTTTCCTATCAAAAAACCTTTTCTGGTTTACTTTTCTCTTTTTCTGAGAAAAATGATTGGTGGAAACAAAGGTCTAAAAAGCAACCCTCCTTTCAATACTGTCCCTGATTTTGCGAGCCCTTGGCATCCAAACTTGCAGGCTAGTTTTTATAACCTAGTGAGGCATATCTTTTGATGTTCATCCCATATTTAGGAGCAAGAGATTTGCCTCATTTTCTCAACCGAACAAGATAGCATACTTGCAAGTACACTGAGTTTAATTAAATGAATCCTGAACACTCAGTGAAATTTAACTTTTGAACTTAAATCAAATTTGACTGCTTCTCAGATGAAATTATTTTACATCATTTATGTTAAAGAATAATAATATATAAATATTAATTTCATTTTTTAATGAAATAATTGGGAAATAGGAATAAAAAGGCAAAATCTTTTTTCAAGTTTATTTATCTTAGGTAAACATGGTTTTAGTATTAATAAATCATACAATAAAATTTCACAAAGTTTGAGGAGGATACATGAGCTGCTGTGCAAGCTAATACAGCTTTTTTAAAACAATGTTTGGACATCTATCGCAATGAAAACTAAGTGACTGACAAAACTGACAGTGAATGTATTCTCCCAGAACTAAACTGCTTTTGTTAGGAATCAGTGATATAAAATAAAAGTGAGGTAGCAAAAACTTTAGTTCGTCATTCAAACACTTTCATCAACAACAGCCATTGCCCAGGAAAAAAGAAAATTCCGAGGCAGATCCTAACACAAAATGGACACAATATGAAGAACATCAGAAGATTTTGCAAGGAGGAGTTACAGCAAAAAAAAACTTTGGAAGAACATGAGAAAGACTAGAATAAAAAGAATTCCTATCTCCTATACATACAAGTCATTATAGATAAGACACGGTATCTATTAAAAAACACAAAAAGTCATGAAGACTTTTTCTTTTCTGATATTTATATATCCTATAAAAAAGATATTCCCTTAAGTTATGTAAAACTTCCTTAGTAATTACATAAATGCCTTCTTCAAAGTTCAATAAAAAATTAAACTACCGTAATTTTCTGATTTTTCAACGAAAAATCGACAAAAAGTTAGGGTGCCTATCATACATGGTAATAAACGCATACAACTTTTTTCAGAAAGGAAATGATTTATATTTTCGGACATATTTTTACCAATAAATTGTACATATCAATGCATTTCAATAACATTCCTTTGAATATCATTTTTCAAAACAAAAATAAGAATAATTATTTATTTACTTTTAGCTGTCCGAATAACTCAAGCTTCTGAATTCATTATCACTGCCCTCACTGTCCTCAAATATTTCATTGGTGATTTTGTGTTCTCTCTCATCATCTACATAAATGGCGTCACTAAGAACTTCATCTTCATCCTCACTATCCACTTCAGCGAAATCATCATCCCATATGATGTCATCTTCAGAACCATCCATGGCATTTGTGAGGCAACACTTTTTAAAGCCACACTTAATCAGTGATGGATCAACTGTATCTCAGGATTCTTTGATCCATCTAGTAATAAGTAATACGTCAGGTTTCTTTCAGTTGCCAGACTGTGTAAAGGAATGTGCACCAGCATAAAGCCCGCATCCATCACTTGTAACTGGCTCGTCATTCTCCTGGGAATGATGGTAAGATCAGTGCGATGATCATTTAATATATCCTTATTATTTTAGATACCTCGACCAGCTTGTATGAAGTCAGAAGTAGATGTGATATTCACGTAAACTATCTTGCTTGGCAGCAAGGCGAGAACTGTTATTCCAACTGACCAGATTATTACACAATACGACATTGAGGCATGTTTTAATACATTGTATCGATCTTTAAAGTGAGAGTCAAAACTATATAGACGTAAAGTTATCGTAAACACTCTTGCACACACCTCACCTGGCAGCAAGGCAATAGTGGATGCGGTACATCCCAAAATTTGAAAGAACCCTGCACTTTTTGATTGGAATATGCCACTTGGTGTGCAGACAGGTATGTGCAAAAGTAAATTTTTCAGATAAGGAGCCACCTCAAATTCCGTGTAGAACACCGTAATGGTGGCCATTGAAGATGGCGGCGGAGGCTTTATTAAAATCGTTAATATCTTGGCTATCTTTCATCTGATTGTAATTTTAGTTTTTTATCTGAAAGCTTGTAAGTTATGTTATATTTTTTTTAATTTGCATTTTTCTGTAAACCTTACGGTTTTCCCAGAAATTGCGGAAAACTGAAAATTTCTCAATTTATCTGTTTATTTGCTTCATTACTTCCATATAACGCAAAATTCCACTTTTTTGTGTTATAACAAAGAAAAAGAAAATTCTTTAAGCTTTTCATTGATACCACCTGTGCACTGTTACCATGAAAACTGCCGCGGTAATTAAAGGAAAACCAGCAGAAGAGCGTATTTCTGGACTCGGGCAAGAGCCACCTACACAAACCAGGTTGTCATTCTTAAGGTCATAATACTAGGAATTTATTCATTCTTAAATATTCTGTTACTAATATGTTTAGTGAATGTTAAAAACCATTATCTACATAAGAAATCAGCAGTTGCCAAGTGAAGTCGACCCTCGCTCTTAACCATGGTCAATGAATGCATTTCTCCTGGGGAATTCCACGGAGAACAAAAGAAAGCACCAGTGAGAAGCAATGAGGAAGGCACATTACCACAAAGGTGCTAAAAGCACAGTTGGAGCCTACGAAAATACAGACCACAACTATAGCAGCACCACAGGACAGTCCTCTTTCCATGGAACAGGTATTTCCTTGTTTCAAATACCTGTCGAAGGCCAAACGGGAGATCCTCGAAACTTTCTTACTAATTTCTGCCATGTTACCCAAAGGAGTTGTACAGTTCCTCAGCTTCCTGACAGTTACGGTGTTGTAAAGGCAGTAACCCTTCACACCAAGCAGCCATCTGTGCCAACAGCCTGTGAGCTCATTTAGACAAAATGTTACCTTCTGTCATAGGTCTGGAATGGAAAAATGAAAGAGAGTGGCTAGATCATGTGCTCACTGATGGAAAGGATGGCCCTTTAGATCTCACCTGGGCTGCTTTCCATGCCACAAATCAGGCCAAATGCTCCTTTGACGTAGCCCTTACTTCTCTTCTGCGCCTATTTAATGAAGACTCTTCTTCAGCATCAATGCTCAAACACGCAATGGACCATATCAGGAAGTTAACAAATTTTCTGAATCCGGGGCAAATTCCTGTCATATGTGCAGACCAACCTTTGTACGCCTTAACTAAATTAGTTCAGTGGAACTGGTCTGAGGTTTATGGGGAGTCCACCTTCGTAGCATTGTTTGCTCCTTTTCACATTGAACAGGCTTTTTTGAAAGTGCTTGGACAAATCCTCCAAGGCAGTGGCTGGGTAGGTGTGATTACCAATTCAGCCATAAACACAGAAGCGAGTGCAGAAGCCAATCTTAAAGTGACACATGTAACCAAGGCTAGAGCAATACATCAAAAAACTGCCTCAGTTCTCTACAGTCTACTGCAAGATTCATATACAGCCGATAGCCCTGAAAAATCCTTTGAAGAATGGATTTCAGAGAAATCTTCTCAATCTCCAACATTTAGATTTTGGTTTCTGGTTCTCAATCTTGAGATCCTTCTTCTCTTTATTTTTGCTTCAATACCCTGGAATACACCAAAATAATGTTGAAGAGATGTCATTGTGTCATACATGCTAGAATTAGTCTATTAACTTGTCATATTGCATTTAGGAAAAGAACTAATTGAACCTTTCAGTTCCAGCCGATATTTCTATGTATTTTCTTTTACAGTAAGATCCACCCCTATTCTCATTAGCTCCAATAAGAACTTGCAGAACTTCAACAAATCTGGGGCTGATAATTTTTTGGAGAATTCACATTTGTTTGTCATTCTTCCATACTTAATGATATGACATCTCAAGTCTCCCAAAAGCTCTGGCACATTATTGCTATAATTTTGCCATTAAATAAAGCTGTTCTATACTTGTGGAATGGTAATGCACTATCCTGCACATACTACCAGCTTCTCGCAATTCTGTTTGCTAGTCTTTGTCATTATTCACTGATGCTGTTTTTATTCAAATTCTGGACATTTCAATACTAGAACATTCAGAAATATTCGTAATACCATAGAAATTTTAAAGTTCACTTCAAAATTTTATGAGAATGGCTGATAGTGTGTAATACACCAGTCATAGAAAAATCCTTTGCTTATAAAAGAGGAGATATAAATATGAATGGTGATGGAGTTTATCAGAGGAAGAAGTGAATCATGTGAATATGTATCTATGCTGGTTTTTGCTGAGCCCTGACACAACAACCTCTCATACTTCTTGAGCCTTATGTGCATCATCCTTGTTCGGGCGTTTGTTTAACTGTTCCTCATCATGGGAGGCAAGCAACTTCACAATTTCCTTTGCCTCTAGATCATCATATCCTGTCTTCATGCCTCTTATCAACAATTATGTCCTGGATATCTCTAACCCATGAAAACCATTAATGCAATCTAGCAGAAGCTTTTTCCACGCAAGGTGGTGTTGCAACAAATTTTACCCACTCTTACCTAAAATAGGTTACCGTAATTTTCCGATTATAATATGCACCCTATATAATTTGTACCTGTGTTTCTACGAGTGAAATGTGAAAATTGTCTTATCACCATGTATGATACGCAACTCATTTTCTGTAAAAGGATCTGTAATTTTTCACATGGTTATTAGGACTATCGAGACAGTTCTCACCTTGCCACCAAGTGAGATATGTGTGAGAGTGTTTGTGAAACCTTCACATCTATATAGTTTTGACTCTCACTTTAAAGATCGATACAATGTATATAAATATGTCTCAATGTCGCATTGTGTAATAATCTGATCAGTTGGAATAACAGTTCTTGTAGACGGTGCGGTACACTGAAAAACCCTGCACTTTTTGATTGGAATATGCCACTTGGTGTGCGGATAGGTATTTGCAAAAGTAAATTTTTCAGATAGGGAGCCACCTCAAATTCCATGTAGAACACCATAATGGCGGCCATTGAAGATGGCGGCGGAGGCTTTATTAAAATCATTAATATCTCGGCTATCTTTCATCCAATTGTAATTTTAGTTTTTTTATCTGAAAGCTTGTAAGTTATGTTATATTTTTTTAAATTTGCATTTTTTCTGTAAACCTTACGGTTTTCCCGGAAATTGCGGAAAACTGAAAATTTCTCAATTTATCTCAGTTTATTTGCTTCATAACTTCCATATATAGCGCAAAATTCCACTTTTTTGTGTTATAACAAAGAAAAAGAAAATTCTTTAAGCTTTTCATTGATACCACCTGTGCACTGTTACCATGAAAACTGCCGCGGTAATTAAAGGAAAACCAGCAGAAGAGTGTATTTCTGGACTCGGGCAAGAGCCACCTACACAAACCAGGTTGTCATTCTTAAGGTCATAATATTAGGAATTTATTCATTCTTAAACACTATGTTACTAATATGTTTAGTGGATTTAAAAAACCATTATCTAAGTAAGAAATCAGCAGCTGTCACATATGGTGGCAGTTGTTCAAAGATGGCGACCAGACGGTTTTTTACATTTTTTAGAACTATATTTACTTTCTTTACAAAGTTTATCCTTAATCTTAAGATATTCCAGAAAATGCAGAACACTGTCATTGTTGTAATATCATTGTGAGTTGCCCGTGGTCACTGTATATCTCTGACTTCACAGTCAGGTGGAGGAAACACTATGAGTGACGATACATGAAACATGTAAATTAATACTTCATAAAATTACTAAATTTATACTACGATACTATTGCAAAATAAGGAAGTTAATCAATCACCATAAATAATTTTAAGCCTGGAAGTAGATATAATGAAAATCCCTGCCTCTGTTTTCAGCGTGCTAAGGTAAGTTATCGTCCTCATCTTCGGCTTCAGCACTGCATTAAATAAGGGCAAATGATTGAAATCATTCTAAAGTGTATAAACTTAAGTAAACCGTGTGTTTTCAAATGTTTTCTTTAAAAGTAAAGAATACTTTGTTATAATTGCCTTTTGTTGCAGCAGTTTTGAGCTCAGTTTGTGCTAAGAAGTGGGCATGGCACCTGTGCCTTCCGACATATCTGCATAATTTAATAGTTCAAACATTTTTCTTCTGTTTTTCTGCCATATTAACCCACCATAGTATGCACTAGCTTTTTTAACACCATGGCACACAACGCAAGGAAAAGACCAATCACTAAAAACTTGCTAACTGAAATTTATTAATCCAAAAACTGTATTTGTACAATCATGTTTATGAAAAGAACTTATCACTACTAGGCAGCGGAAAATTAGAAAAATCATAAAAGTGCAGGGCGTTAACAAAGGATAAGACATACGTCACTATAAAAACCACATAGCACAGAGAGCTACCACAAAACTGAAGTTGCCAACACTGCTGTGAAGAGAAACTATCTTTTTGACTGATTCAATAACCTAAAACTAAACAGATATGCAAGGAAAGGTTAAAATGTTACCTAGTATAACTCATCTCAAGCACATTTTGTCCCTTTGCAATTGATTATGACGCAGTCAGCAAGTATCTAATGGAAACGTCCCATACTTGTTTCAAGTTACATTAAAATTATATGACTGTGAGTTTTGAAAACCGGCGCACACATATTTACAATAGCATTGCGAAGAAGAAACGTAATCAACCAAGGTCGCACACTGTCTCCCCGTGTGATTTTCATGAAACTCCCAAACATACATCAAAAATATAATTTAAAATTCAACGTTTCTTCTTATAAAATAATTTTTTAGACATTGATATAATGGAAATATGAAAATATTATGGTCCTGCAGTTAGATTTTTTTTAACGCACCGCAATTATGGCTGTAAAAAATGTTTGAAGCACAAGGAGAGAGAGAGAGAATGGATAGTCTACACAAAGATAATCGAGTTTATTGTATATCTCATCATACTAGTGACAGCAAAATAATTTGGCCCTTTATATTTAACTAATACATAATTGTTTAAATTCATTACAAGTAAATATTTAATTCCTAATGAAGGAAAGGCTAAAAACTAGCAGTTTAAAAAATCCAATCTTAGCAATTTACTGAATTATTACATAAAATACATGCATAGAAAATCTTCCTTCTCATTAAATATATTCAATTTTTGGATTAGTTGTTATTAAATAGCACAGTGATTCCCGAAGTATGACCTGCAGGCCCCAGGGGATTAGTGAGGGTTTCTCAAGAGTTCTGTAAACAAATTCCCTTAATGGCAAAAACTAGTACCAGAACCATAAAGGAAAATGGGTACTTAAGGAGTAAGTGGCCTGTAGTACCTAGTTTGTTTCACGGCTAGATGGCACTACTTCTGCACGCTGCTGGACCACCCAAGAGTAGTGATGTACCGGGTACCTGGCAATTACCCAGTACCTGGCATACCCGGCCATATTTTCAGTACCCAGAAATTACCCGGACCCGGCACCAGGCGCTGGGACCCGGTGCCGGGTACTGGGTCCCTCGTGAGCAAAAAAGGATAACAATAAAAACAAATAAAATGGAACTTAATATTTTACTTTTACTTTTTAGCCTGCAAGAAACATTCAGAGAAACGATATTCTTAATTATAATAAACTTTCAAAAAACCGATTACTCTAACAAAAGTTAAACCGAACCATGAAATAACATTTTACATAATATGCATAATTATACTTAACAACCGGTTAACAGTAGCAGATTGTAAAATCTTATAAACTTTATAAAATCTTCTTAAGTAAAGAATGAAATAAAAGAGCAGTCAAAATTTTAATAATTAAATTTCAACAATAGGAGATTATGATGAAGAAACAATAGTTTTTCCACATTTCGCAGGAGTTTATTCATCCGCTTTTCGTATATCATTCCCCCCTCGCTAAACATCCTTTCACTGGGTATGCTGCTTGGAGGTGATGACAAGTAACGTCTGGCCAATTTTGACGGTTCAGGAAAGATAGCTGCATTTCTTGCCTACCAAGTTCAAGGATTTTCTTTATGAGGGATGTTAGGTCATTTAAGAAAAATTTCAAATTGCCTCTCTTCTTTAGAATAAGACGTATTGTCCTCAGCACGAAAGTCTTCTTGTTTGCTTTCATTTTCAAACAAAATTTCATTTAAGCAAGCCCACACATCTTGAACCAAATTGGCCGGGTAATTTTTCTTTGCTTCCCTGGGTACCTGGTACATCACTACCCAAGAGCTTCCAATTTTGGCCAATATTTGGCATTATGTGCATCATTTGTTCTCTTGAGTGGTTTCTCTTGCATTCCGATTCTCAGAGGATTGCAACACTGGGTTTCTCTCTACTCTTATGTGCGAGGGAAAATTGGGTTTCCTAAATTAAGTGGAGTTGGGTTGGGAAAATGTTTTCAGAGAAACCACCCATCGGAACAAATGATGCACAGTGCCAACTATTGGCAAACATTGGAAGCTCTTGGGAGGCCCAACTGCACTCAGAAGTAGTGCCATCTAGTGGTGAAACGTTGAACTAGGTACTGCAAGCCACTTACTCCTTTAGTGCTTAAATGTCCCAAAACAGACTGGCGACAAGTTACTGACCAAATAATAACTTATAACTGCCTTTCTACAGTGCTCAGAATATCAATATTCAGTAGTTTCTATCGAAGGCTAGTGGTTAATATGGGTGAAGTTTGCAAGAAGTTGTAATTTACCACTTCCTGAAAATTTTATATTCTAGCTCTTTGTTAAAAGCCCACAAAGCATCTGTACTGTTACCACCACTATTTCTTTTA
Source organism: Uropetala carovei (assembly GCA_036926305.1). NCBI lineage: Eukaryota > Metazoa > Arthropoda > Insecta > Odonata > Petaluridae > Uropetala > Uropetala carovei. The sequence continues at coordinate 22,290,670 of JAXCHB010000011.1, forward strand.
GTTTCAAGAATGCCTCTGAATACTGGTTGCACTTTGCAAGATTTCCGTCAAAAAATCTGCAACAGAAAGCAGAAACAAACGAAATATGACAGTCGAATAGTAGGTAGTGCTAGTGTGCAGTTAGCATTAACACATTTCCATTAATTGAATTCTAGTTTGTTACCCAGCAGGGGCTTACTGTGAAATGAATGCAACGATCACTGATATCTGTTTCAGACAAAGCAGTTAACATAGTGAACTTCATAAAAGCTTGGAGCCTTAATTCCAGGCCATTTCCATTCCATTTAAAATCAAATCCGTGGTTTGAGGCATTATTTTGTAGGAATTATCCATCTTGGAGAATAAACAAATTAGAAAAAACTTGGTACTTTTTGCACAATTTATTTTATTAATAAATCACGACCAGGGCCGGCCCAAGCTTTCTTGGCACCCCCGGTGAAAATTTTCAATTGTGCCCTTCAATATTGATTAGTGATGTAATAATCCATCTTTGTTGCAAAAATTATATAGAAGTAGTCAGATAAGGTTTTTTTGTTATATTTTCCCTCTGTGTATAAATGATTCATTTTTATTTCTGTTACCTAGTATGGATTAATTTCTTATTTCAATCATTTGAAGAACGACTTTCCCCTGTAATATTGATTTTATGTTATGTATTTAATTTTGTATATTCAATAAAAAATACAAAAAAAAGAAATAGAATTACAGGAGAAAGAATCTTACAATTCAGATATTTGTTGTAGGATATATTTTAAAACTTCTCTCACAGCTTGCAACAGTTACTGGTACTGTTAACAGTATTTGCAATGCGACCCATAGGTTGGTCAATGTGTCATGTAGTACACCTCCGAAGCGCTCTCACGGTGGTAAAAAAACTTTTATATTTTCTATTTCCAGACAGAGGTCTTCACCGTTTAAATCACTGTCATTGTTATCTTTTAATACATCATGAAGATTTAAACATTTCTGTAATAATATTTCATGATTTGAATTATTTTTTAAATTAATTAAGAACCCCCACGTTTTGTAAAACTCCTGTATTTCTGAAAAACGATCTCACATTGAAATTATTGCCTGGTCGATAATAACTTTTAAAATATGTTTTATAAAAAAAATTTCCGGATCATCCCCAGTCATTCGTGTAACTTTAAATTTAGGTTCTGCTCCTAATAGTTAGTGTTTTGGAATGGGTAAGAGACGATAGTGAGATGATGTGTATTAAAATAGTTGGTAGAAATAGAAGAAATAATTTAAAAATAATTGCAATGTATAGAAGTCCAAATGAAGGAATGCATTCATTGGAAGTATTAGCGGAGATATGCTCAGAAAGCCATGAAGGTCATACCCTCATAGCTGGGGACTTAAACCTCCATGGAAGTAAGTGGGCTGGTGATACGGCAGGGGGTGGAAAAACCCAAGATGTGGTTAGTCATCTCACTAATGAGGAGGGATTTACACAGGTTGTAAATCAACCCACTCGTGGGCAGAACATACTCGATGTCTTCCTTTTGAGACCGATCGATATGTTTACTCGAGTGGATGTTTTTCCGGGAATAAGTCAGCTGTGTGCGTGCATTTAAATTGGGGAAGTTTACAAGGTATGAGTAAAGAGAAAGAAAAGATGATTTGGCAATACAAGCGCGGGGATGGAGAAGGGTTTCAAGTGTTTTTAAGGGATAAGTTTCCAGAATGGGTGAGTACAGGAAAGTGTGTGGAAGAAATATGTTTAAGGAAATATTGGTGGAAGGGTTAAATACTTTTGTTCCAAAAAGGATTCTTAAAAAAAATAGTGACCCAGAATTTTATAATTATAAAATTTTAAAATTGAAAAGAAAAGGAAGGAAAGCACATAAAATAAGAGATGTGAGTAATGAATTATAACAGAATTATAAAGATTTAGTTTGTTATTTAAATAAGGAAAAGAAAAGGGCGAAAGAAAATTTTTTATTAAATATAATTTCGAAGGACAATGCCAATACATTTTATAAATATATAAGGAGAAGAAAAGATAATAGGGAAAATATAGCAGTATTGAAAAATAAAGAGGGCATTTTAATAACTGACGATAGAAGGAAGGCAAATGCATTTAATGAATGGTATATAAGTGTGTTTAGGAAACAGGAAAATGTAACAAATAATTTTGTAGAAAATAAATTTGATTCATTAAGTCATGAAATAGGGGAAGTTTCACCGAGATTAAAGCCTATTAAAGTTATGCAATTTGATATTTTTTTAAAATTAGTAAGATGAGGACAAATAAGTCAATGGGGCCACACAATATTTCGACCGATTTGTTGAAAGTGGGATCGACTGCTGTGTCTCCCTATATTTTTCATTTATTTAATGTCACAATGAATAACTATGCCTTACCTACAGTGGCCGAGAGTTATAGACCGGTAAGTTTAACATCAGTGGTTTGTAAAGTAATGGAGAAGTTGATTGCGGATTATATCTGAGAATGGTGGGTTAGGTTAGGGAAAATTGGCTATTTAAAAACCAGCATGGGTTCAGGAAAGGGTATTCTTGCAAAACCCAGCTTTTAGGATTGTGTCAAGATATTGCTGATTCTATAGATATAGGGATAGAAGTTGACGCAATGATATCACAAATGGACGCGTTTCGTGCAATGGGGTATTAGAAAGAAATGATATACCTGTACGTAAGGGAAATAGCATTTTAAAGTTCTTTTCTTCATCATAAATAATCCATTTTCTTCCTATTTAATAATATTACATGCACACGTAAGGAAATTAAATGTTTGTTTGCGAGATTGTTTATGTTAGCAACAACGAAGACGTAACCATGCAAGAAATTTTCTAAGTTCAACTCGAACTGACATTTTTGTTTGATTTTCTTGATAACGGCTACTCCTATGATAAAAATGTATAGGAAAGGAAATACTCAACTTTACTAGTTCTATAACTTTTATTTGAAAAATATTTTGATATGAGCAATACTTTATGAGATATGACAAAAATTTAATTTTTTGTCACCAGTAAAGTGGTACCCCTGATTGGCGTACGATTCAATTTTGCGGTTTTCTTATTATATTTGATTGTATGTCCTTAATATCTATTTTCATGAAAATCTGTTTGGTAGAAGCCGAGAACGAACATGCGGACGGACAGACCGACGATAATAGGCACTCACGCAGGAAGCAAAATGCGCCTAAAAAATGATACGCTGTTACCGAACTCTTCACGGCATCCTCGACTAATAAGTTTAATGAATGACATGCGCATGGCATATAAAATGCTCGTGGATAAGAATTTAAAAATCTTGCTTGGACTCCCTTTTCTACCCCTTTCATATTTGATCCATTGTCGTAGCCCTTACCTCGACAGTCTTTTGTTATCTTTTGGAAAAACTGTATTGTTTGGTACTCTGGTTTGGATGTAGCTTTTTCAGTAATGTCATTACCAGGAAGAGTAAGGCCAGAAAGTGATGACGAAGGACCCGCTGCGATACTTGTATTTTCTGTTATAGCTTGTATGGTATTTTGAGCTTCGTGTAGACCAGTGGAGTTAGAAAGTGATGACGACTGACCATCAATTATAACTTCATTTTCTTGCGACTGCGAAAGTATTCGTTGTAAGAAAGTTTGAAATTTTGGGCATTTTTGAACTTCCTGCTCCAGTTCCAATTTTCTTTTACGATATTGGTAACCACTCGGTTTCTTAGGGGGCATGGTTACTGCAAATTCAAGAATGAATTTATAAGAAATAGTATTGCATTTAATGAAATTTTATGAAATGCATACTTATATTTACATAAATAAGTCACTTATACATAAAAAAATATGATGGAATGAATGCAAATATGAGGTTGCAGAGCAGTGATTACGAAAAAAAAAATAAAAATTAAGTAATTTTGCATAAAGTTATGCAGAAAACGACGTGGGTACAAAAATGTTACGAAGAATAATATTATCGGGCTCTGTTTTTGTTGTTTTTTTGCTGAAAAATTTACAAACAAAAAAGAAGCTATGTACTTACTTCACAATAGACTTCACTGATGTTCTTCCAAACTATCACCTAATGAACACTAAACAATAAAAATCTGCTCACTAAAGAACACTGTTCTCTATTCTTTTTCATCCATAGAACTGTCGAAGATTGTTTACCAGTAATCTTCACTCCCCTTTTCTCCTTCTCAGAATTCCTACAGATCCAGAATAAGGAACTTCCTTTGAATAGGTTTCACTGTACTCAGGTTTAAGGATTGTGACCTTTCGGCATTGAAATACTTTGAATTCGTCTTTATTAAGTGACAACAAAGTTTTTTGTAACTTTGTAACCCAACCCAACTCTCCCTCTTGGCACCCTAGGTGGCTGCCTGGCTCGCCTGTACCTTGGGCCAGCCCTGATCACGACCATAGTTTCACTACACAGTAGCATCATCAGGTGACAAGAAAGAGGAAACATCCCCACTTTTCCGGCTCTATATATTCCTGATGTTTTCCCTTTCTTGTCACCCGATGATGCTACTGTGTAGTGAAACCATGGTCGTGATTGAGTAATAAAATAAATTGCGCAAAAATTACCATGTTCTTTCTAATTTGTTTATTTTCCAAGTTATTTAAATCCTTTGAGGAACTATTTAGTGAAAACAAACTATGTTGCCGCACACAGAAGAGAGGAGGGAAGGTTCTTGCAAGGATGTACGCACTTGACAATGAAATGTTTTTATCATCCTTTTCATTTATCCGGTCTACTAACAAACTTTACATAACTGCAGTAGACAGTATACTTGGCAGATACTTTTACAAAGCACAATGAATTGAACCTCTCCAGGCAAGGCAAAAGTGCTACAATTTTTACTGGAAGAAATGAAATATATTCATTACTATAAAAACTCAATTCCTGGGCTATATGCATGAAGGAGAAGAACTATGAAGGGTTTTTCAACTGTCAGGCATTTTCTAGAAGAGACAAAAGTAAAAATTATGTTGTAATGTCCTGAGTGACATTACCCAGCATCTGCATTATTTGAGTTGTACTTTTTTGGAGTAGTTCCCTCCATCTGTCGAGGATAACAGGTGAGTGCAAAAACCATTCTTATGGGTAAGTATATCAGACAATGTCTCTACAAAGAATTACCTGAGACTAATTGAGATCACAACAAATTTGGTATTCAAGCAAAGACAACCAAATCCCACTGATAAACTTCTTTGGTAGTCTCATCCATCAATATCCAAATTAATCTAAAACTGTGGTTTTCAAACTTCCATGCTTCTCAACTACGCACCTATTTTCTAGGTGCACTACCACCAAAATGAGTACCACAACTGACTGAATCCCGCAACAGATACGAGAAATCAGCTCTATGGCATTAGCCCAACATTCAGCAACTTTGCAACAAGAAAAAACAGATACATTCATTTCACTGACTCTAGGTATATAACATTCTTCTTGCTCTATTTTAAAAACACATTTGCATTTTCTCCAGAGGATCTGCAAAGTTTTCAGGAGGAAAAGACAAGAATGGTAGTAAAAGTCTGTGAAACACTGATTTAATGTACATTTTATATAAAACAATTATTGAAAATTTTAAGGAAATTAATATGAAAAACAAATTCCTGAGTCATATTCCAAAGTTAAAATAAATTCAAAAAAGTTCTACCAAATAAAAGAGTAACAGACACCTCGTCTTTTACCTATGTTGAAAACTAGGGAGTCCACAAATCTAAAAGCAACATACACTTCGGCTTAAGTAATTGAAAATTATTCTTTTTCTGAAAAATAATTATTGAATGCAAAGCTTAATATGCTGAAATTCCCAATCAGAAGGCTTAGAGTGCTATGTTTACGCACATAAGGAAAATAAACATAGTTGTCACTGACTAATAAGAGTAATCTTGACTTAATCAAATAATATAGTATTGTAATTTAATAAGTATTGCTTCTGCCAAATGTTTCTTTTGGCTTATAAAAAGTTGACAACAATAACATATGCATATAGAAACCGAGAAATTATAAAAACAAAATAGAGAAACTACGAATCAATTATTAAATCGTCACATGTATAAAGACGAGCAGAAGGTAAACAGGAAAAGATAACCTTTATTCTAAAAGTTGTCAATAAAAACCAAATATATCCGGTATTTTCTTTATGATGTAAAATATCACAAATTCAGATTACTCTCAAACAATGGAAGATGAAAAGTTCTCCCTTAAAAGAGCAGTCGAAGCTATTGGTTTCACCGTAACATAAAAAGTTATAGATGTGTCAAGAAATTAAATTTGACAGAAACTTCAAAAAACTGATTTCGTAGATTACAGATATTTCATTATCCAGAATAGATATTAAGTTTTCATACCTTGGGAATTTGCTCGCGGCGGATCGAAATTTTGATCTGCAAACATACCGCCTAATCTAGTGAGAAACCTAGACAGAAAACAAAAGATTTTTTTTAAACACTGCCACAAGATTAATTTCTTTTTTATTACTTTTACTTAAACGTAAAAATCGGATAGTTTCGCAACATGTTAGTTTCACGTGATTTAAAATGAGAATAAACTTATTGAAGAACCTTTAAAATCGCATTCCCTGGGAAGAACTGCACATGCATATCCCAGTTACAAAGTCATATAAGAAATGGTAATTTTACTAATGGAGATAGGGCTCTCAACTATATACAACCGTATTTGATACACATCAGTGTGACATCCAGAAGATATCATATCGAATAGCTGAATTGTCATGTCATTTGTTAAAATGAGTATAAAGCAAACCGATACATGAACAATTACTTACTGTGGAATACAGATCCAAGTGTATAATATAAACCACCCAGAAACTAAAAGGGTAACGAAAAGCACCAATAAAAATAACACCTCATCTCCAACTCCAAAAATTAAGCTTTCGGTCATTTTACACTTTCCACTTTAACTATCCTCATAAAATTGTAATTAGGGCAACTAAAGAAGCAGCAATCATGAAAACACTTCACCACTCCCATACGTACAACTAAAGGTGCTTTATTTAAACTCGCATCTTCTAAATTTATTTTACACCTCCTGAACTTGTTGAAGAAAACCACGTTTTCTTCAAACAAGTTTCCACAGGATACCAACTGGTTGCAGCACTATTTACATACTTTGGGGTTGCCAACCTATAAAATTAAACTGCAGTTCACTCAAATTCCCGTTATATTTTTGCTCAATTTAGAATTTTTTAAGTTAACATGGGAAGAAAAAATATTCTCGATATATATATATTGCAACGAATAATTTGTTTACGTTAAAATCAACCACAATCTAGACCTAAGAAATATTATTATTATTAATATCACATTTCAGACCTTTGCAATAAAAAGGCTAATTTTTAAAAGACCATATGTTCTAGAACAGCAACGTAATAATATACAAGCAGCGATACATGTAAGCCACATGTTTGCTTATTTATATATCAACGGGCGTACACCCAATTTTAAAAAATTATGATTGATATTAACAATAACTTTCAATAATAAAATATTTGGTATAGGTCACAGAGTTCTAAGCAGAAAAGGGTACAATAGTTCATCCCAGTGGGATGATTTAAATAACATTATAACCATTCATAAAAATAAAGCAGGTGTTCTAATATGCTTTTCATTCATGTATATCAGAATTTCAATTCATCACTTTCAAAATTACACTTTATAAACTTACTTTCCAACTCCCTCTCATAGCTATCAAAATAATTTCCTATAGTAATATTACCACAGAAATGGGACCATTTTCTCCACAATAACACAGGCAATATAATTCATAAATAACCTTTGTAGGGTAATTCTAATTTCTATTATGTTTTAAGTACACCAAATCCAAGGTCTTTCTCTTCATCTTTTAATGGATCTAATATATCTTTCCACATCCTACCTCTTTCCTAATGTTCTTCTCTCTATGACTTCTTTCAACAGACCTTTTCCTTTCAAAATTTGACCCAACCATTTCTTATCTTTCCCTTATTACTCTAATTAAGATCTTCTATTCAAAAACAAGCATTTAAAAATAATTATCTCAGGTATCTCCAATATCCACAACAAGATTATAAAAGACCAGATGCACATTATGGCCGCAAAGCTTTCAGCGAATCTATGTTTTTTATAATAATTCTAACATCAGGGAAGTGTAATTAGGCTGGTTTTTCTTGATATATATATTTCTTGGATAATATACAATGTAAAGTCAGACTACGCGGATTACACCCTTGTGTATCGTGAAACCAACTCAGTAAACGACCAGGAGACAGGCTATTACGAAGTGGTGTACAGATCGGCAACTTGACCTGAGTATGTATAGAGAAATGCACGCAATAAATTTCATGCGTTCCATGAATTTTGTCTGTTACCCGTACGAAATATCTGGATTAAAGCTAAAATACGTCAATAGTTACAAATACCTAGGAGTCACACTCAGTAGCAATTTGTCTAGTAGGGAGCATATCAAAACTGTCATAGCATTGGCAAACAGGGTCCATGTGCTTTCCTCTAGATTGATTTAAATCAAATAGAACACAAAGAAAATGATTTTTTAAACAATAAACTTTCATTTGTGTTAAACATTAATAATTACAAATTTAATCAGATGCAGATGGTTCCTCCACAATTGTATTGTCTTTTTAGATGAAATTGAAAATTTTCTATAGTATTGTCATTTCAAAACGATTCATTTCTCCTAGTATGAAGTGCCTGAATTTTAACAAGAGCATTGATAAAACTTTTGAATGTTCTATTGCATTAATTGACATTGATGCCTCTTGCTATGCTCTGTTATCTATATATCGTTCTCCCAGCAGTAATATAAATGATTTCTTCATGAGCCTACATGATGCCATTACATTTGCATCAATGAAAACTACCAATGGTATGATATTGATTGGTGACATAAATGTTAACTTACTGAATGAATCCCCTGAAAAGGTTGACCTCATAAATATGCTATCTACTTTTGGTTTGAAGGTAGTGAATGGCGAGCCCACCCGAATATCACCCAACAGTCAATCACTTATTGACTATGTAATTTCAGATTTACCTCCTAATAACTTTACCTGTGAAACCATCTTCACAGGCCTTTCTGACCATTTAGGCATAAAAACAACCATTAAGATACATAGAACTATCTCTCAACCCAACCCTATGTATATCTCTAAACGCATCTTTAACGATTACTCGACTAAAATATTTCTTCACCATATTTCACAGGAATCTTGGGATGATGTTCACTATGCAAGTGGTGTTGATTCTAAATGGAATTCTTTCATGAACACTTTCACCCTTTGCTTTAATGCAGCCTTTCCTGTCAGAAATATTAAACATAATGTAAACGTGCATAAAAGAAAATTATACTCTTCTCATCTTATTATCAGGTCTCAGTATGTTCGGGACTTATACTTTCGATATAAATTTGTTGACTCTAACCTTCGTGGGGCATACTTATGTGCTCTAAAGGACTTCAGAATGCACTTATCAGCTGAGAGAAAAGCTGCAAATGTTAACTATATAAATAATTCCAATAATATGATTAAAGCGTCATGGAACATTATCAAACTAAATTCCAATGCTGCATCCAGCAACTTAAGTCCTTCTTTCATAGACTTCAATGGCATAGTAGTTTCTAATCCAGCTGATATAGCTATGAACTTTAACAATCAATTTTGCAATACTAATGATAAAGCAGCATCTTCCCCTGAATACCCCTCCAGGAATACCAGCTCTGTTTTCCCAAATTCTGTTTTTCTTCACTACACTGATACTTCGGAAATAATAGATATCATCAAATCTTTTAAAAGCTCCTTTTCTAGCGGTATAGATGATATTCCCATGACAGTTATTAAGACAAGCTCCCACATCACTGCACCTATTCTATCTACTATAATCAACCTATCTTTCAGCACTGGACAGTTCCCTACTAACCTAAAATTTTCTCGTGTATCTCTAATACCTAAAAAAGGTTCACCCTCAGAATCAGAAAACTATAGACCAATCTCTATTCTATCTGCCTTTTCTAAAATATTTGAAAAATTACTTTTTAATCGCATACTGCTTTTTCTTGACTCCTTCAATTTGTTCACTCCTAATCAACATGGCTTTAGGAAAGAGAAGTCAACATCTACTGCTGCTTTCAACCTCATCAACAGATTACACCAAGCTTTCAATAACAAACAGCATACCTTAGGTATATTTTATGACCTCAGTAAAGCTTTTGACAGCATAGACCATAAAATACTTTCTGGGAAGCTCTGTAATTTGGGCATCAGGGGCAACTCCCTGAACTGGGTTATTTCCTTTCTAAGTAACCGCTATCAAATTGTGAGGTATTCTCAAAGAGCTAGAAATGGCTCTACCACAGCTAATTCTACACCTCTAAAAATTAATACTGGTGTTCCTCAGGGATCAATTCTTGGACCACTTCTCTTCATAATTTTCATGAATGACCTTCCCAAAGAATTCTCTGATTGTTTTCCGACCCTATATGCCGATGACACATCCTGCCTGGTAACTGCTGATAGTCTCCCACTTCTGGTTGAGGTTGCTAACAGATCAGCTAACCAAATGATGGAATGGTGCAATCTAAACAATCTTGTTATAAATATCAATAAAACCTCTTACTTACTATTTCACAATAAAAAAGCTATCCCATATAGTAGCCCACTTCTTAAAATGAACAATAAAAGCATTGCTAGATCTTCATCCACCAATTTCCTTGGGCTACATATTAAAGAGAATTTGGACTGGCTAGATCACATCAATGGAGTTGCTAAAAAAGTAGCTACTGGAGTCTTTATGCTAAGAAAATTGGCTCCAATACTTCCTATTGAAAGCCTATTATCTCTGTACTATGCTAAAGTGCATTCATTATTAAACTATGGAATATTATTTTGGGGTAATTGTAGACTGGCTATTAAAGTCTTTTCCTTACAGAAACAAGCTGTCAAAGCTTTATGTAGAGTACCTTACCGTACACAGGGTAAACCCTTGTTTTCATCTCTCCATATCTTAACCCTACCATCTCTTTACATTTTTAGTTGTGCAACTTTTGTTAGATCAAACCATGACATTTTTCCTACAAATGCAGAATACCATAGCCATTTCACCCGCTCGCTATCTCACATTCACATCAATGACTACAACAATGCTCTTTCTCAAAAAGGTCCTCATCACTCAGCCTCTGTAATATATAATAATCTGCCTGCGGATATTAAATCAGTTCAGTCCTACAAAGTGTACAAAAGAAAAATTAAAAAGTTCCTCTTGAAGAAAACTTACTACAGTGTCTGTGAATACCTCAATGATAGAGTATGATTTTGCTTTTCTTTGTGTTATTGATCATTGTATTTTCTTTGCTAGCATATCTATATTTTCTCTCCTCGTCTTGTTTTGTAAATATTTAATATTGTGACGAAACCATGCAAATGTATTTGCCAACGGTGAAATAAATTGTATTAGTATTAGTGTGTAAATATATTTATTGAATTCCTCGTCAGAATTAACAAATTCAATAAGTACCGAGGCAGCTTCAGGATTTGTGTAATTTAACTTTTTTTCTTTACTTTCTTCTTCACTTCCTGCTTCACCTACAGAAGGCAGTCCAAGTTAGTGAAGTTTTACTGTACTTTGTAACTTTTCTCTTATTTGCTCTTTCTTTCTCATCCCCCTCCCCCACCCACTCACTTCTCCTAACCGTCACTCAAACCTTCATCCAATCGCTTTGTTTGACTGCTCTTTCTTCCTCTCTATTTATTGAACTGTTGGTTACAAACTGTAACCTGATGACGATATGATCATAGCGAAACCAGTTGTTTTATTAGTGGAAATGCAAATTTTTCATTCTTTTAATTATGAGTAAATTCCACAAAGTTCATCCTGGTTTCATTAATGTGATTCTAAGAAGATAAGTTTAAGTTGGTTTCCCATTTCCCTCCTGAACAATGCTTTAAACATAACACCATAACTTAATTAGGCTGACTCATTGTGTGCAGACACCCTTCTGAGACAGATGTTGCATGGGCTACTCTTAGTCTGGTCCCTATCTATTGACTTTACTGTAATGGGTGGCCCTACCAGGAGCAGATGCTCCAGGCAGTGTAGTTCTCAAGGTCTATGAAACTAGAGGTCTGCATGGATACAGATTTCCATATCTGCCCTGTCCTGCACGCTACATATCCATACCTTTAAAAATTTCTAAATGACCCGATCTGACCCACACATAAACTGACCAATCCGAGCCACAAGGCTCCACAAAAATTTCTGCATTATCTGACCAGAACCATAACTTTTCGTGCAGATATCTGCAGGTTGAATACATTGCAAATCTCTATATGAAACACTCAAGACATACTTTACCAAGGTTGTAGTCCAAAGGAGCAGCACCAGCAACTTAAAGCAGTTGTGTACATCGACTATTATACAGCTTTTCCCAGTAATTAATTCAAAATTGCACAGATCTAAGTGAATGTTCCTTCTTGCAAGGTTTAAAGAACTCAAAGATGAATTTTTATCTAGAAAATGTGGAAATATAACGTATAATCTATTGTTAATACAGAAACACCCACCTAATGCATTTAAATGCAATTCGCCCAAATTAATCAACTCATGTAATATCGTCAAATAAGACATTTCTTTCTGCAATAAAAGAAATGCAACGAGTATTGAACTTGTCCCACAAATGATTTACCAGAAAAATATAAATGTATTGAAGTCATTTGTAACCTTTAATTATAGTCGTTCAAAATTAGACATTGTTTAGGACTAGAAATTTTAAAATAATACCTAGGAATACATCTATAGATACTTCACATGAATAACTACATGAATTCGACAAAACAACTTTTTTAATACAAAAGTCAAACACATTACATTCGGCCCAAAATACCTGGTATGTCATATTTAATTAATATACAAAGCCAAAAATACATTTCTTTAAGATAAAGCATGAAATGATATGGTGATGTAATAGCCCTTGAAGCATTCTTAAATTTTCATAAGTCACTATCCGCTAGCAGATCTTGTTTGGATAAAATGGATTTCGTTTCGTTGGAAATTTTTATTAACAGTGTATACACAGTGCCAAGTTGTAACAAGAATTTAACATTTAAGGCTAAACAATCAATACCTACTATCTCTTAACAATGCCATAAAAGTGTCCGTCAGTACAACAGGCAAGAGCAACCAAAGAGGTATCATAACACAGTACATTGACAAATTCCACAAGGGATATTCAAGTTTAATGCACAATATAATCTGTGACACCATTTTTAGAATCAAAGCTATAACATACCAAACTTTTTTAATCATCGAATTAGAAGTTCTATCGTGACCGTTTTTACAATGTGAGATCATGTTAAACAATACATAAATTAATAAAATACTGTCATATACCCATAAGGGTATGGAAACAATAAACCAACTCCACTGCGTTCTCGCATCCAATCGTAAGACGAGTAATATCAAAAATACCAACAACAAAAACCAGGTAAATAAGGCGCGATGAAGTACGGCCATGTAGTTTCTTAGTTAAATTCACGATTTACTATAAATCTCTCGAAGCTGTTGTTATTAGTATAAATACACTTTGTGTCACTCCAAAATTTTCTGTAGGAAAAAGGTACGCATTAAAATTATTCCTTAATAAGTAATAAAAAAAACCAATCAAAGGGTTGTTTTTGTGTAATTACCTCAACAAGTAGTTAACTTCATAAAAATTTTCACTGTTTTGTAAGCCACTACTGTAACACTTTCATGATCCAAAAATATCGCCCGCATGATAACCATTCAAAAAAAAAATCTCCAACCACTTAAACCAAACCTTCGTGAAAGACACTACCTATCATATGCGAACGGTCAAAATTGGTGTTACAACACAAACACCCGAATAATTACGTATAGTCCATTCTTAACCTTCTAGATTTCGGTGATGTTATTATCTCAACATGATCTCTAATAAGTTATATGTATACAATGGCTACAATTTAACGCTGTTTCACATGGACACTAAGAACAGCAGGGATGTACCGTACAAGCGCCGTAAGTAACAAGTTATTTTGGATAAGTTCCACTCTTGGAAGTGTTTTGATAAGGTCACTGTTACTAGATAGCCCGTTTTAAAATAACAGTACAACTCCACCTCCACCCATGATCTCCACCGAATCGAAGCCACGTATGACTTTCCTGAATCAAAAAATTAATATCGATAGAAACGATATATCGGTATGAATATATCGATATGCAATACCCGCGTAATTGGGAGATCCAATCAAAGTGGCTGACCTCCGATGAGGAAATTGTGTACTCCTGAAAGTAGGGTAGACCTTTTGTCATACAAGATAGTTTTTTTTTAATTTTACACTTTCCAAGTTACTTCATATTTATTAAAGACCATAGATCTCATAATGTATTCAGTTTTGTTCTGAGTGGTTTGGTTAGGTACGGTTAGGCGTTCCCTTACTTATTTGGCTCAAATTAAGCACTGCAGATAAATAAATGTTCACCATGTTATCTAGTAATGAAAATCTACGGCTATATTTTCGGTGTGTGGTTAATGATGAACCGTCATCAAAGTAAAACTGTATACTCTGGCATATTAAAATTTCAATTAATTACACCTTATTATGCATTCAAAATGCCTTTCATTCTTAATACATTATCTTTTTACTTTGGTTTTACTGGCTGTCCATATCTCGTATAGAATTTCATGTCCAATTTTCTTCTTCATCTTATGCGATTGTATCAAATGTAACTTCAAATACATATGCTTGTAATCAGGGCCGGCGTGATTATTTGCGGGGCTTAGTTCGATAGTGAGCGGGAGCGGCGCTTATTTACGTAGGTATATATATACCAAGTAACGCAAAAAATGACGTTTTTTTAAAAACGATAATTTTTCATAAAAGAGGAATGACTTTTCTCACAAAAGAGTCTATGACATTATTTTATTTTTCCGCTTGTAGTGCCTCCCTCCTCCCCTCTGATGATGGACTCTTTTTGTTGTGGAATATATATTGAAGATAGCTCGCCAGTCGGATTCTCCGTCCGGACTGTATTAATATGTAATTTAAAAAATGGTCTAAATCTGAATAAATGAGAATTGAATCTTTTGAGGGGTTCGTAAAAAATGCGTATGGCCCTATTCGGGGGAACCGACTGCACTCGTCTCACGACGGCCCTGTTTGTAATTTATTTTTGTTAGTGTATATATCTGTTTATGTTGGTAGCGCTTACTATCGATATTTCGTTTGTCTCGATATCGTATGTTACTTTACACTTTATGCCTGTTATACGTTTGTGTAAGAATGAATTGTTTTGTGTCTGATTTTGCCGTTTTCTTGGATATTCGAATGAATTAATTACAAAATTATTCGTACCTTCAATAGTAGCAGATATTATACTAATCGATGTCTTACTAATGCATTGTAGGCTGGTTATATTTAAATAATATATCTGTATTGTAGTTAAAACCCCTTAAACCGATATTTGCCAGAATGGACGATAGACAGCACTGTGTGAGCTTAATTAAATGGGTAAGTTGTGCTTTATCATTCTCAGATGCTGATTCATCCTAAAATTTAAGAGTGGAAAATGCTTAAAGGTTTGCATCAATTTCGATATTATGGGATACCGTCTCATGCAGGTTGTGTTATTGAAAAACCCGTTGGTCAGAGGATTTAATATGTAAATATACAGCTTATAAAATTGAAAGAGCCTACATTAGGAAATGAACAAAAGATATGTTAAATATATAATAAGCTTTCTGGGACAACAGGACAAAGCACTGAAGAACACATTCATTTGCATGTAAATAGCGAATCATACCTACTTTCGATGTATAAAATTTGATTGAACACTACTTAATCATTCTTCGATTACTTTCCCAATTTTTACTTATAGAGAATAACTTATGTTGACGGGTAGTACAATGGATATAGATTAGGCCCTCGCTATCCGATGGGGTTACTGGAATACAGCGAATGCTGAAACTGAAAATAAATGGGGTTCTTATTGCATGAATAAATGTACTATCCTATGAGTAAACGTAAATGAAAATAGTAATAAGCCATATAAAGTGACTCAAAATGTCAATTTTAATACACAAGATAATTTATAAAGCGTATTAGACCTGTAAAATGAAAACGTATTCAAGTCATACATTTGCTGGTTTATTTTTTATCTTTTTCTGAAAACTCATTAGGAATTAACGCTATCCAATCTACAGCCCATTCTTAACCGATCAGTGACTGAATGAAATAATCTGTTATGTTCTTTGGGAAATTGTGATAGAGACAAGCTTCGATTGTCATTTAACATTCCCTACATTACAATAGAATAATATTTTTAAAATTACCAAGGCCTTTTCATTTTCCATTAAAGGAAATTCACTACAACATTTTCACAACCGGAATTATTATTTTCATAATTCCTTTTCTCTGTATGTAATTCTGAACCATTTGATGATATATATGATGTACCCACCACTTAAAACCCCTTTTGATTGGTTTCATGGGTAAATACTCCAGAGCGACGAGTAAATTTTTACCAGTTCTTCTCCCACACTTCTTGGACACCATTGCCAAATGAAAGAGCAAAGTTCGGTGATGCCTAAAATCTCACGTAAAACTTCTGCTGACTGTGATGAAAGTGATCATTAAACTATGACTACACTACTGGCCAAAATAGAACCTAGTTGGATGTATTATGCTATTGCATTAGTGTGCAGAAGAAGAATTTGCTCTTCTTTTAGGTTTATTTTCCATCAGTTACATCTCCAATCATGCTGGCTCTTTTCAGGAAACCCCTTTTTAAAAGACAGAATTCCTATCTAAGCCCATTTAGCATAAAGTTTAGTTTTCAATCATGAAAAAGGGTATTTTTATAGGGTTGTAACAACGGAGATCGCTAAATACCATGGCAATAGGATCAATGCTTTTCAATGGGAACTAATCACACATGCTTTACCGAGCAACTCCTGGTAATTTTGCTAGTGTGTGTTTATATATATATAGTGTGTACATTAATCTGTTATTATATATATACGCTTCTTACATAGGATATAGGAGGATACAAATTATGGGGCACTTCCCGATGTGATAGAAACTGGAAATTTGGGACGATTATAGGTTTTTGGGCACAACCGAAGGAAAAAATCCGAAATTGTTGAAATTCCAATTTGAGGTACTATTTAGACCCCATTGAAGCCCCATAAGAAAAGCACGTCAATCGGTGTATCGGTTTTTATATTTGCTTTTTTAAGTTGTGTAAGATTATCAACATCGGGAATTAAACTATCGCAAAGAATAGAAATTTTAGTTTCTTATTTTTGAAGACGGAATTAAAATCCATGTTGATGTAGCTTAAAATTATAGTTTTTATCAGAAAAAAGTGCAAGCAAACATCAGCCTACTTTCCATAATGTGCTCAAAACAAGCCCAAAAAATTAGAATTTTCATGATGTCGGATCTTTCCCATTGGTTGTGACTTAAAATCTATAATCGTCATAATTTGTACTCTCTAGGTCAATTAGAAGTGCGTCATAATTTTTATCCTGGTATGGGGCATAACAGCTACTAAAAATTGCAATTTTTTTAATTTTATATTTTCTCCAATGTTTGTTACAATTGGCACATTTCTGCCAAATTTTAATGATGTAGTCTCTCCATAAATGCATTTATATTGATTTAATTGTTTAAAATTTATGAATTTTTAACCGTCAAAATTGTAATTTTCAATGTTAATTGCTGCTGGAACACCAAGTTCTAGCCTTCTGAAAAATTTCAGCTCCCTAGCTTGACCAAAAGTACATAAACATTTGTTCATTTGTTTAACTTTTATGAATTTTTAATGGCTAAATAAATAAACATTTAAATTTCTATAATCCCCTTTTGGTTATTTAGCTAATTCTATAGTTAGAAACATTTCGGCTTTGTAGCACATTTAGAAATACCTAAACAATGAAATATTTGTTTAAATTTTGGGATTTTCTAACGTCCAAAAAATAAACAATTTTGCAATTTTTTATGTTTCTCGTCGGTTTTGTCATAAGACTTACCTACATACAAAATTTCAAGTTTTTAGGTCGTGGAAGCATCTCATAATTTGTACTCTCCTCCTCATTCTCCTGTATCCTATGTCAGATGTGTCTATATATATCTTTTGCCATGGATGCCCACAACACCAAGTAAGTGTCCACTGGCTCCCTGCTATCCCTCTCAACTACTAGTTGCATACTTATATATATAAGAAATATCCACAATGCCACACACTATTGGAACGGTGGCAATATAAATCATCCACTGCAATGTAACCAGTGTGATTATCACTGTGCTCGAAATGGAAAATGTTATGAAACGGAATGCTTGTATTCGTAGTGGAACAAATTTTTATGAAACGGAACATTTGTTATAAGGGATGGTATTACTAAATGTCTGACAAAACGGAATGGTATCATCGGCATGTGTGATGAGCCGGAGCAGCATTCCGAGCACTGGATTTCCATTATGAAACTTAAAAAGGAGGACACATGGCCGAAGATACTACCACAGTTATGGGGAAACCCTATCTCAAATGTCATTTCGTGTTATCCGAAGAATTTTGCATGCATATAGTTTCATAGGACCGAAAAATATTTTCATGTGAAGCAGTACCTCATGTAAACATTTTTGCGTTAAATGAATAAATATACACTGAAAGACATAGGCTTGTGTTTCATGTTAACTGATATTTCGTTTTAAGTGGTTTCCACTGTGTATATGTGTGTGTATACATATACAGTCAATGCCGTACCGGAAAATCTGGGGGGCCACCTGCAGCAAATAATATGGGGCCTCCTATGGATACCTTAATCAGTACGGTTTAATGATTGAGGCCTCATAAGTCCCAGAGACCCCCCCCTCTCTCTCCCGCCCCTGCATTGCGGGGGTTGCGGGGCCTATCAGTACGCCCCTGTATACAGTAAAACCTCTATATGTCGAAATAGAAGGGACCAGGTTTTTGGAAAGTTTGATGAATGGTGGTTCACTGTAAAGAGGTTTTCTGTAAGACCTACATATTGTTTTTTATGAATGTACAAACTAGTAAGGAAAAATACTATCTTGTTTAATTAATATATTAACACATATATACTCATGCAACACAGTTAACACATTCTTATTTTAATTATAAAACATTAATTGAACAAAAAATACACGTGATCTACCTATTGCTTAGTGAGCACCACTGTCATTCTGAAAAAATAAGAATGATCATGATTAAAATCAAACCAATATTAAAGTTATTCTTAATGATCTTGAATATGTTGAGAAAGAAAGTACCTGACCAAATTAAATTATTGGTTCTAAGAAATGGGTTATTAAGCACCATAGAAGAGCACAGTCAAAGAGCACCAGTAGGCTTCCTAAGAGCACAGCAGTGCTTGCGAACAGCAGCTTGGAAACCCCTAATCTAATGGCAGCAATTTACTTCTGGTATTTAGAGGAAAGTACACTATTTTAGTATATTGCAATATAACCCCATCACATATATATGCAGTGCACATCTAGAAAAAATTGTCTTTTTCATCTTAGAATCAAGAATCTTAGTCACTCATTAAATAAAGCTGCAATTATCCATGACTTTCTTGAATTCCTGTGTAAACGGAAATTTTTTTTTTGTATTCTTAAAACATCTTGGTTGTTTATATTTCCCAATTACAAGTGGCTCTAATTTTTCAGTACCATTTGCATTGGTATAGAACAGAATGTAAATCTCTCCTTGCTTCTTACACATAGAAGACACCAAACCTTTTTTGGTATACTAAACACAATTACAAAAGAATGACTGAATGAAATTACTAAATAAAAAATGAAGTGAAATTGTTCAAAATTTGTATATTATTAAAAAATTTACTTATCTTATACCTTTCATAATTTTGTGCCATAGGCAGTTGCCTGTGCATATATGGCACTGGCTGTATCTTCTCAAGAATTTTCAAAAACTTGGTTAACAGAAATTTGAAAAAAAACACCCTTGTATTTGTTGCTTAATTTTCTATAAATTATATGTTAATGACAATTTTATTAAATAATTTTATTCTCATCAGTTGCAGACATTTGAAGTTGATGCATCACATACTACAATTGAAGAAATCAGTGATGGTGTAGCAATGGCTCAAGCATTAAATCAGATGTATGTAAATATTTATTTTACTTTGTAGAATGTTAAGTTAGTATTATTATCATTTCACTGTGTTAGAATAATGCTGTAGTGCATTGCATGTAATTTGGAATATAAATACATTGTCTAGGCATCTGAAAAGCAGGGGTTTTCGGCTTTAGAGTTTTTTAATAGGCATAAAAAATATTGAAAATAATTATTTTTCTTATCGCTTCTGCATTCATATGACTTTCAAATTTAGATCTTCAAATACTGTAGTAAAATGCATGTTTTTATTGACAAAGTGATTTTAGAATACAGAACATTAATTATAATACAGTTGACCCCTGCTGAATGGGAGGTTATGTTCCTGGCACGGCGATTCTGCATTCTGCAGGGTATTGTTATAATGGTAAAAATGGGGTCACATTCCAGGACCTTGGATGTAGACCTAAAAACCTATAACCCTTGTGTTATGAAATGTAAAATTGCTTGTTGGCTTCAGGCAATTTTTGATGCCAAACGATTTTAAACTTAATTTTACATTTTGAATAAAGTTATACCACAGCTGATTCAAAATCAGAACGTTAGAAATAAAACAAAACCCATTTGAAGTTGTTATAATATCCTTGACAAATATTTACATCTATGAACATCTTACCCTGCAACTTGCCATGTTGGTTGGTGGCAGGGGGCACAATATACCAAATTTCTACCTAACAATCCTCATTTACAGGCCCGACTCTCCTATTATAGTCACTAATAGTCCTAGGGAAAAATGACCCCTTGTAATGTTCTGTCCTACAATTATCTCGCATATTTTGTTCTCAGTATTATTTATCTGATATAGGTAAGGCTTCTGATTATGTACAGCTCAATCATATTACGGTGACAGCCGACGACGCACGAGAGGGGAAGGGGAAGCTTTAAGGGGGAGGGCTGACATCAGAGCTGCACAGTATACGAATTTTGGTTCGGACAAGTATAGGTTCGCGCATCTATTGCCCACAGCTAAACATGGCGACCCCTATAGGCGGTCCCGGCTTGTCCTAAAGTGAAAGTGTCTTCTGCACACTGCCACCGT
Source organism: Uropetala carovei (assembly GCA_036926305.1). Lineage (NCBI taxonomy): Eukaryota > Metazoa > Arthropoda > Insecta > Odonata > Petaluridae > Uropetala > Uropetala carovei. Next base: position 22,311,861 of record JAXCHB010000011.1, read on the forward strand.
AAAACGATAGAGGTATACAGTGTAGTATGAAATTAGAAAATGTATCTAATAATAATAAAAGCAAAATATAGAGTATCAGTAACATAAGAGTGGTTTTGGATGTGTTTGCCACTCAAGAGACGTTTTGGAAAACCGCACTATTGCGAACTGTGTGCCGCATAGAGCAATTTTTATCCCACGTAGTTCAACCACATTAGTGTGAATCCATGCACTATGATGCTGTGCAAGGTTGGAGTCAACTAGTTTTGATTAACTCTACAAATACTTAATAAGTAAATAATTAGCTACCTTAATTAGTAAATTTTACCCTGATGAGGTTTGTTAGTTCCTCTGCCATTCAAGAGGTCACTTGCAGTTTTTTTGTTGCTATTTTGGGTTTTGGCCATTGCTTTTGTAACTATCACACAAATCTGCACTTCACAGATTTATCATTACAGACAACTCCAGATGATCTGCAGTAATTACAGTGCTATATAGTGGAGAAAGTCATTGCTGTGGCATGCATTTTTGTACTTGTATTTGAATATCAGAGAGAGTCCTGGAAGAAGTTCACTCACTACCTGTTGCAAAAACATTTACTGAAAAAATAAATACGTATAGAAGGTGCAGAAAGAAGAAGGGAACAAGAACAAGGTTTATTTGCAGTGAGCATGACGTTCCACTTTGTATTGATCCTTTTTAGTGCATTAAAAAAGAAAATGCTCTTATAGGTTCACTTCTGCATCTGTCTGTGCACTTGCTTAAATTGAAATTGTGACAAAATCATAAAAGATAGAGAGAGCTGAAACTTGGAGGGTAGATTTCTGTATTGCTGCCATTTGTTTTTCTGTAAATTTGAATTTGAAAAATATAAAAGTTTGAATTGAGGTCCATTTAAAATTTTGATTAAAAAAAATATAAATGAAGGAAAGTTGAAAAATTGAGCTTAAATTTCCGCATTAATGCCACTTATTCTGTAAAAGTTTGAGAAAAATCCACTGAGAAAGTCGTAATTTTTTTTAATTAGGAAATTTCTTATGTGGATTTATCAATCGCTGTCAACGAAAACAATCTTTTTAGCAACTGATGTAAACAAGGTCTATTACAAATAAGTACATATGTTTAATTTCCTTTTTTGTGCATACAGAATGTAATAAATTAAAGAAAATTGTGAATAAATGAACTTATATGTTAATTTTCCTTTTGTGCAGACAAAGTGCTTTGTAAGTGAAAAAGAATGGATAATTTATGACGAAGAAATGAACTTGAACGTAAATGTTATGTTTCAGTTACTCAAGTGAGTTATATTTTAAATAATTTTCTATTGTTTTACTTATATCTCCGAAGGTATAAAAGCTAAATGCTTGAGTTTGTGTTTCTACAGTGATGCCACTTATTCTTGAAAAGTTTAAGAAAAATGTAACAAAAAAGTTGTAATTCATTTTGAAATTAGAAAACGGATTTATTGTATGTTGTCAGTGAAAACAATCAACTGAAGTAAACAAGCAAGAAACTGGATTATATATATATTAGATATGTGTAATTTATAAATTGTATTTTACAAAAGTTTAACAAACTAATATTTAGATAGATGTTTTTAGCATTTTTTATAAAAAAAGAGCTTATGTATTCGGTTCATCTATGTACAAAATAACTCAAAAAGGACTTAAGCTACAAACACCAAATTATCAGGATATATAGTTCTACATTCGAACTAGATATGGAAGAAGTGAGTCTGTTTGCCTATTAACAGGATATTAGAAAACCCCTTACGAACTATCTATAAATGTCCATTATGGCTTTCGTATTGTTGGCTAATTAAACAAGTATGCTATTAAGCATTTCAATGTAATTGGCCACTGTGCTGTTTTTAGAACATTAATATAATTAAAAGTAAGTAAAATGAACACAGTTCTAAAATTTTATTCTATGAAATATTTTGTCGTCGTTATTAATGCCAATTGTTTTTGAAGAAATGTTTATGTGATATGCTGTTTGACATTAGTTAATTAATTTTTTGAAACAAAAGTGACCTGAAAATTTGGTCTTCAAACTTCGCGTTATACACGAGTATATATGGTAAGTCAACCTCAATTTTTCGATACAAAAATTTTTAAATGTATACTTGCTATATAAATCAATCCACCTCTTTCTTAAAAATAGTCAATGAAATCATTCTTCGTACAAAATGAGGTTCCTTACAAACAAAGTCATGAAGAAAACATGGAAATAATCATCTCTCTGCTGAGTAGTTGATTTGATAATCAGGAAATATGTGGTCAGTTCCTATTAGGAAAAATTTGAGAAATTTCCCTTTGTTCACATGACTTGTATGACACTATGATGTAGTATCATTCATTGATATCTTTTTGCAATTTGCAATATCATTCGTTCAAACTGAAAATTCTCATTGTGGCCCTACTGAAAGAATAAAATAAGAAATTAATTTTCAGTTAATCACCCACCTTTGCTGTCATTCACCTGAAATTAAAAGTTCCTATTTTTATACTCTTGAATATAAGTTGACTTCAAGTTTTAGAAAGATTTCTTTAAAGCTTTAATAAATCAACTTATATGCTGCTATAAATGGTGACTCTCGAAGATATAATGAGTTCCATTTTTTTCAGAGACCCAGAGTGGTTTCATTCTCAATGGATGTCAAAAATAAAAAGTGATGTTGGCTCAAGTTGGAGGCTGAAGGTTAGTCTAAACTATTTTCCTAAATTTTCTTTGTAGTTTTAGACTTTTGGTAAGAAATTATGCTTATTTTCTATTAAAATGTAATTGTTAATTAAATAAGAGAAGTGTATAGAACAGAGCAGTGGTATAACTGCAGAATTGAATCAAGGCTCCAGCATCTGAAATATATGGCTTAATTTTAATAATGTTTTAGGCATGAAGAATGTAATGCACTAGCAAAGAACTTGGATAGTATTTTTTAATCATATGTAAACTTAAATGAAAGATATTTCATTGAAATTGCTAGAAGATTCTGATATCAGTGAGAATACATTGTGTTCTTTGAATAGATGAAAAATAAAATACAGCATAGCAAAACACATTTAATGTAAGGGTGATTCTCATTTTACATCAGAAATGGGTTAAAAGTCTAATGCAATCCATTAAATTGATGGAAAATGAGTTCCACTAAAAAATTAGGTTTTTGTCTCATTCTTTCTCTAAAGGGTTTTCTCTATAACATAATCAATTTGCATTGATATAGATTAAATCGAAAACAAGTTTCCCTGTTAATAAGAAAAAAATCATTCTCTGAAATTTCTATGAACTGGATTTGCTGGTCCATCAGGCTGCAACAACATAAGAAATTATTGCATTCACTGCAAAAAGCAAAGCATACACAAAATGACATTGCACTATCAGTTTAACTAATCATTGGGCAGAAAATGGAGGCAGTGCACTAGAGATGCTGTGTTTATGTTTGAGATGAAAACATTTTTACATTTATAACTCTTTGGAGAATGCCATAATCACTTAAAATTTGCACAGAAATGTATCTTAGATACAAAGTGGCCACCTTCTTTTATAATGATGATGGTTATTTTGTAACTGAAATATGTTTAGTTTTCTAAAGCAATGTTGGTATTGGCTTAAGAGTGCTATCTTTGCTTTTCCTCCAGTTTATGGAATTTATAAAATATGAACTACTTAGCCATGTCATATTATCTCCATATGCTTTGCACTAAATCCAGTCCATTAATTTGCTTCAAGAGAGTGATTTTTGCATTGTGCAATCTATTAAAACTCTAATATCTGTTTTACATCCTGTATGTAAAAATGCAGTGAGTTTCTGTAGGAAACCTTTCAAACTTTGTCCAGAAAAAAACTTTCAGAAAAATCGTAAAATTTTCCATCATCATCATGGTTTGAACCTACCACCGTAAGTTTGCATGCATACACAACAACCGACTGTGCCACTGTTCCCTGAATAATAAAATTGTGTAAGAAAGAATATCTGTAATTCCTAGTGCACTCAATTTAATTGATTGGGCTCATGCAATGGTGTCCATTTCATCATCAACCACAAATAGATGAAACTCTGTGTAAAACAGCAAGGTTAGATTATAGATGCACACCTTAACTGCTCTTCTGGGTCCATGGAAACACACACCTTCAAAGAATGCCATTCTCTACTTCTGCATTGTATATCTACCAATAGGTATGTTGCAATGGAAATTAAGGTTATTGTCACTCAGCTAGCATCCCTGTAATAGTAATTGCCAAATTATCTAATATTTTAGTTATGGCTGTAAATTTGATGGTTATAATTATCATGCCAAATTTGCAATATTAATTTAGTGCTGATGTTTTTGTTTAAAAATCCACATTAACTTGAGTTATCTACCACCATTTAGTTGGGAGTTCCTTTTATCTCTATTTGTTCATAATTAACTCTTCCACAAAGTTTTCTGTTACTTCTGTAGCTAGAACTAACTCCTGATATTTTTATCATCTGATTGAATAACGAAAAAACAACTTTTATTGCTATGCAACCAAATCTTATGGGTGTTGAGAGTAATGATTGGAAAGAAGCTGATGTTAATTTTTTCTTTATACTGTGGTTTAAAATGTATTTTGCAAGCCAAATGTATTCCTGTGGCTGCGTTGTTTGGATTTCTGAGATTAGACCAAGCACAACGCAAATTTATTGACATCTAGCAAAATCACCCATTAAAATTTCATATAATATGAAAGCATTTATTGAATGTGCATCATATGATATTGGATAATTTCTGGAAAATGTATCTGTTTAACTATTTATCCATTTATTTATTCAAAGGAATCTAAAGGGAAGATGAAAGGGATTTGTATAGTGGCAATTGGAGAGAATATTAAACAAAAGTAGAACTCGGATAAAAGAGCACATTTTATGATGGATATGTATGGGATTAGGACAGGAAATTTTTTATAAAGAAGTTTTTCAGGAAGGACTTTGGAAGATTTGAAGAAAAACAAAACATGATAGTTAATTTTTTCATTAAACCTGCGTTATTTGCATGAAAAAGTTGCATATTTTGTCATGTGGGGTCAATGTGATCCCACTAGGATTTAGCAAGGAAATATTAATTTACAATTAACTGTCTCAGGTGTGTCTTCATGAAAGCTTTTGATGTTATTTATAATAAAACACACCTAGTACTTTTATGGAAAATTACTGTTTTTTAATACGGAAAATATTAATTTATGTTGTAGTGGGAATATGAACACATATCATAATACAATTAGTTTTTATTAACAATTTACTGAAAATATTTCATAGGATAATACAGGCAGACCTTGTCTTTTGCGTGTCTCGATATTTCGCAGTTCCGCATTTGCGACCAGTTTTGTTTTACATGGTCTCATGTTTCGCTCTTTTGCGGAAAATATCTCGGAAAAGACTACCTGAAATTTTCTATACATGGAATGAATTGTGTTTTCCTCACATTTTCTCTCATAGTCAGGTCTGAAAAATATTGTTGCGTTACTCTAATATGTAAAAATATTTGCGTAAGTGCATTAATGTAATATATATGCGTAGTTAAATATTTTTAGGATGCAATCCTCTCACACTTTTGTGCCCCTTCACACGTGAAAAGTTGCAAAATATAAGCTGGTATCACTGTTCAGGAGCTTTCTTTTTTTTTGATGACGGAAGTCCCGAGGGGAAAGACAACCATCACAAAGTTTTTCAGGAACATAACCTCCAAGAAAGACAAGGTCTGCCATATTCAGGTAAATAGCTCCTGAAAGTTAGGCACCAGATGTTCATTTTTCTCAATTTTACCACGGAACTTAAATAAGATTTTATTTTCTGATACTTTTTTGTGTTCTTTTATCTTGTTTATGTCTCTCTTTCATTGACATTCATTTTTTTGTCTCTTTCTCTATTTTTCTGTGGTCACCAACACTGGACAAATCATGCTATGATCCGTTCTTGCAGGGATGGGAATCGAACACTGTATTTCCCATTGCCTTAATTACTTCTCTTTCGCGGTGTTTTCAGGAACATAACCCCCACAAAAGACGAGGTCTGCCTGTACTTGATAGACTGATTATAATTTTTTGTTTTGATTTTTAGTCATTTTCAAGATCTCCACAATTGAACACTGATTATTATATTATTATTAATTTATTTTTCCATATGATACATATTACATATCATTGTTCCTTGAATTCCATGCAATTGGCACATCTTGTCAGCAGCTTATTGCCCTACATTTTTGGACAGCATTTGCCTCTTCCTTCTGAAAGGCTGTTCTATTAATGACAATTCCCTTTTAAGCACAAATGCATTTTCTGAGGTATTTGGGAATGTATTGACTGTAACATCAAAAAATTTGTTGCTTCTACTTATTCTGTAGAAAGACTTTTCAAAATATGTTCAATGGTAGAAAGTTAGGCAATAGAGACAGAAGGAAAAATGCTGCATCAATGAACGGTATTGCTAAGAGAGGGACAATAACAGGATGATTAGCACTTGTTATAAATGGTGAGTGGTCTTTTGACTCCCGGTGAATATTTGGGAGTGAAAATTACCCAAACTAAGGTTTTTCTTTGAGCTCGTCTCATGGCTTGAATGAATATAATGATCAAGGAGAAGCTATTAATTAGTTTATAAAACCAAATGTTTATTTTAACTGCAGAGCAGCCGTCGTCAATGGTAGTAAAAATCTCAGGGAAGAAATTCCAAACAGAATTTGAAAGAAAAAAAGGAAAAAGTAATAATGATTATCCCCGTCCAGGAAATAACCTTAAATTCTTACAAAACAACTTTAACCACTTCATTATTTTTTATCGGAAGAAATGAATCTATTAAAATATTAAATTTTACCTTTTTAGTTGGTTATACTTATATATGTTACATTATTATTTTGTCAAAGCTAAAAAGTATATTAGCGTACAGCTGAGGTAAAAGAAAGATTTTAAATGCTAATAACAGTAAAAAGTTATTGAAAAGATACTGTGATATAATCTAATCTCGCTTCGTTGATTTTCTTTTTGCTAGCATTATATTCTGCACTTCATAATAATTTACAGAAAAATATATCTTTTATTTTGCAAAATATTGTACTAACAGTAGTACTAATTATGTTGTACAGTGAACTTCCAGTTATCCGGCATTCAAGCAACCGGAATTCTCAAGCAGCCAGCATCTTCTGCCTCTCAATTTTTTTACATCTATTTTGGAATGTTACTGCTAATTTAAATAAATTTGGAGTTCGCGTTGGCAGTCGCAATATGCAATTCTGTATGTTTCTTGGACTCAATGTTTGTGTTAAATGAAATATTTCGCCCACCATTTTTAAATGCCTCCTAAAACTGCAATATGCACTAAAGCTGTTAAAAGGAAACAGGTTGTGCTAACCTTAACCCAGAAACTTGATATCATTAAATGTTTAGAGAAAGGTGAGAATTGCAATGCTTTAATGAAAGAGTTCAATCTCGGTTCTTCCACTATTTATGACATTAAGGCACAGAAATTACAGTTATTGAAATTCATTACGTCTTCTGAGACAACTAGAGGAATTGAATATCGGTGCACTCTTCATAAGCTAAAACTTGAGCAATTGGATATTGGTATTTATGAATGGTTTTCTATAAAGTGTTCCGAGGGAACCCCTATATCTGGAATAATGGTGATTGAAAAGGCCAAAGATTTTTTTGAACAAATGGAGATTAGTGAACCGTGTGCATTTTCAGATTGATGGCTAACACGTTTTAAGATCAGACATCTAGATGTTTTGGGTGATAAAAAATTGGCCGACCAAGAAGCTGCCGATAAAAAATTTGCGACTTTTTTGAAACATTAGTTAAGGAATATATAACTATCCAACACGTTTAATTGCATTATTTTAATATTTACTAACTGCACTGTATGTAAAGGTATGTACACATATGCGCATTTCCCTGCAACAGAACAATGAACCTAGCAAAGTAGCGCAACATTTTGGTGAATACGAACGTGCAACATTTCCGTGCAACACACTGGCGATCCATGTGTAGTCGGTATTTCAGCGAACCATCAAAGGATGTTGCGCGCGCACGTTCCAACCTGTCTGGACGGGTGTGCAACATTTAAGCGAGCATAGACATATTTACATTCAGTTATCATCTTACCACCAAGGAAGACACGTCGTTGTTCGCCTGTGTATGTCGTTCAGTTGTGGAGTGTATTATTAAAATGGAGTGGCCAAATGAAACAGTGTTGAAATTTATTGAAATCTATAGGAGCAAAGAGGTTTGCGATGCAAAAAACAAGAATCATTTTAATAAATTAATTAAGAATGATGCTCGGGAGGAGATCGCAACTGAAGGCGGCTTCTTAGCTGTTGAATGTCGGAAAAAGATGGCTAGCTTATCATCATCATTCCAGCGGGAAAGAGCAAAAATTTGTAAAAGCTGTGGAACAGGAAAAGCTATGTATTTGAAACAGATACATAATTTATTTATTAAACGAAACCAATTTTCCTTCTTTTCTTCTTGGAGGCATATTTATGCATAAAAATATATACTACAGCAGCTACTTAACGAGAAGACATGGCTACTCGGAGACCGAAAGGATACTGGTGGAAAATAGGCGAACAACGATTTGCAACACCGTGCCAAGCGCCCTCTTGTTGCAAGTTTGGTTTGCTGGTTGGTTCGCTGCTCGATCTGCTGCGCGGTTTGCTGTTCTGTTGGCGGGAAATGCGCATGTGTGTACATACCTTAATGGTGGCATGATTACATGTCACTATTTGCTTCTCTTTTGTTTAATATCTATTTGCCTGAAGAATTTCTGCTAATAGATTGTGTTGGGTGTGGATAATTTTTCTCCTTTTCTCGGACAAGGAAACAATTTTTACTTTCTCCATACGTAGTTATGGGAAAGTATTGTGATCACGAAAAATATCAACTTTGAGATTTCAACAGAAATACCCGTTTTGAGGTCCCTAGAACACGTTTAGACTATTATCGGAATGTCTGTGTGTGTGTGTGCGTGTGTATGTGATTGTGGGCGCTCTTACTCAAAGTACTTGCCATATCATTATCAAACTTCATATATAACACTTTAGCATGAGCACAAAGAATTGATTAGTTTTAGTCAATACCGGTTAACCGGAAGTCGAGGTTTATTCGAAACCCGATTCGGTTTTTGCGATATTTCTCCGTTAAAACATCATTATTGTATATACAATTCTATATAAAGGTTATAGAGAATGTAATTTCCTACAACTTTCATTTGAAAGAATTTTCCATAGCAGTTATTGTTCAGGAATTATTTATAAATAACCGGTTTTTCGGTTTCCGTCAAATATCTCCTTAAAAACGTAGTAATTGGTCATCTTAGTGAGGACCAAAGTTGTAGAGAATAATATTTCTTCTAGGTTTTGTTTGAAACAAATTTTCATAGAACCATCCATTTCGGAGATATTTAACTTTTTTGTAATTTCCAGTATACAGCGCCACCACCATGTAGCGGTGAATTCTGTAAACATATTCAAAATATACCTAATTTACGGCAATAAGGACGACTGTATTCTTTTGCGATACGAAATAATAATTTTTCTTCATAATGCTATTCATAATAATTTAAATATCTATACCCCAAATATGGAGAAAGTCGTGTTGGCCACATCAGATTTTTTTTGTCATAAAATCCTAAAAGTTGGACAATGTTAACCCTTACCTCGCATTGTTATTAGAACAAAAGAGAAGTTAATAGTGATAGGCATATGAGAAGTTCCATAGGATGTAATGCAGTTATTGAATATTAAAATATTGCAATTAAACATGTTGATTACTAGTATATTTGAGTTTCATTACTTCTTTGAATGTCAAGGAATTCTTTAAGAATAATTGTGAGTAGAATACCTGGTCTACAGATTAGCAATTCTAAGATGAATGTATAATTTTGCATCTGTTCCTTATTTTGGTATCCAAATGATGTATTGAGGTCTATCCAATAAAACTCTCAAGCAACCAGAATATTCAATTAACCGGAAAACCCAATTCCCTGGGCATTCCAGATAACAGGAAGTTTACTGTAATTAGTCCTTGCACTATGATATTACGTGAATTAATAATTTGTCAAGTAATACTCTATCAAACTGGATGCAGCTACAAAGAAATTTAAATGTACAGTACGACTTCTATAACTCAAATTTTCCATAACTTGAAGTGAATTCATTTTACAGGACAAAATCATCTTCATGTTATTTTTCTTCTATGTTATTGTATTTTTATACAATAATATATATTAATATATTTTATATTATTTTTCTTGTATAACTTCTTTAAGTCGAATTTTTTTTGTTTTCCTTCAGGTTCCACTTATAGAAGTTCCACGGTACATTTGTAATCAAATATACTGTGATCAATCTACGTTAGTATTTACACTTTTCAGTTACAGTTGTAGCAACTTAATCTTAATTATTTACCATATGAATGGACAATTATACAAAGCTTTCTTTAATTTTACATAAAATGAGATATGAAAAGTTTCTATGTAATTGGTAAATGTTATAACGCAAATTTGAAAAATAAAATTTAGAATTTGGATTATTCGAAAATTCTTCTTTTAATTCAATATTTCAAGACAAATTATTACAAAAAAGAATGAATGTTAAATAAAAAATTGAAGTTTTTCCAATAATTTCACATTATACATTTTATTTAACAATATAAATTGAACAAATAATAATATAAATTTACTAAACCACAACGTAAATTTAATAAATCATTACCATACAAGAATTTCGGTGCATTCATATTTGCAAATAAAAGTTATTTGCAAGCGGCGTTAAGTATCCTATATGGTCATACCAAAATTTTTCTCTTAATTTTGTTAAGGGCATGATGATATGGATTTCTCTCAGTGAAATTTTGGACTTCCCCTGCCTACATCTTCAATTTTAAAATGCCAAGAATACCTTTCACTTTCCTCATGCTGTGCTGTCGTGCCACCAAAGACGCTGATACAAGACACAATCCCAGTCACACCTGCAAGTGGAACCTTTTATTTCTTAAAAGATAAAATCTACAGGCCAACTCAAAGATCTGAACAAGGTCCTATCTCTCTCTCTCTCTCTCCCTCTCTCTCCCTCTCTCTCTCCCTCTCTCTCTCCCTCTCTCTTTCTCCCTCTCTCTCTCTCTTCCTCTCTCTCTCCCTTTTAGGGTTAAATGGAAGAGGGGACCTTATGGTCTCAATTTCGCCCTGAAAATAAAGCCACATATCTATCTATCTATCCCTCTCTCTCTCTCCCTCTCTCTCTCTCTCTCTCCCTCTCCCTCTCTCTCTCTCTCTCCCCCCTCTCTCTCTCTCTCTCTCCCTCTCTCTCTCTCTCCCCCTCTCCCTCCCTCTCTCTCTCTCTCTATATATATATATATATATAAATGCTACGGAAGAGGAAGAAAAGAACCCCCATCACCCACTCCTCTGCACCCTGCAGGGTCCCACCCCATGTGCCTCTCCAACACCCCAGTGGCTTTCCTTCCGGTAAGTGCTCACTGGGTTTCCTTCAACACCTAGTTGCCCTAAATATCCTCATTTACCTTTCCTTTTCCATAAGTTTATATATATATATATACATATACATATATATATACACATATATATATACATACATATATATATACATATAAATACTAAGGAAGAGGAAAGGTAAGTAAGGATATTTTGGGCAACTAGGTGTTGAAGGAAACCCAGTGAACACTTACCGGAAGTAGAGCCGCTGGGGTGTTGGAGAGACACATTTGTAGAGGTTAGAGCTTTCGGGATGATCCCTTCATCAGCACAAGAGAGACACAACTGATATGGCAGTGACACTGGGGTGAAGGTGTGGGGGTGGAAGGGAAGGGAGCATGGAAGGGTCGGGGATTGGAGGATGCAGAAGGGAGAGGGGAAAGAGAGGGTGGAAAGAAGGAAATATTAACGGATATTGAGGCCGGGAGGAGAGAAAGAGTTTAAGATTTGGATATGGACCAGTTCCCATTGATGGAGTTGGGGGGCGGAAGCGTCGTCTGGGAGGGTGCGGGTGGCCAAAGGCGGGGCATTGGGTACAGGTTAGTAGGTAGATGACATTGCGGGTGGTACAGTTGGTAGGGGATGTTATGGGGTAGGTGATGTTGGTGGTGGGGTTTGAGAATGAGTTAGATATATATATATCATCATCATCATCATCATCATAGGTAGTCTGTCCGTTGACAGGTCCGTGATTATTCTAGGTTAAACTTGGTTCTCCATATACTCCTATTTTCCGCAGTTTTCTTCATGACTTGATAGCTCTCTTTCCCTTTCAAGTCGTCTACTAGCTGAAACCTTTTCCTACCTCTTTCTCTTTTTCCATCCAGTTTTCCTTCTAGTACTTCTTTAGTCATGCACTCTCTCCTCAGGTAATGCCCAATCCAGTTCGCCTTCCTCTTTCTGATAGTCTGCATAATCGTTCGCTTCTCTCCGATTCTTCGTAGTACTTCCTCATTTTTCACCCTATCTGTCCATTTTATCTTCAGCATTCTTCTCCATGTCCACATTTCGAAGCTTTCCAAGTATTTAATATCATTTTTCCTTAGCGTCCATGTTTCTGCTCCGTACAAAGCTATACTCCATACATAGCATTTTATCAACCTCTTGCAGATTTCCTGCTTTATATTTCCCGTTAGCAGGAGTTTCTTTCTTCTGAATGCGGCTTTTGCTTTTGTTATTCTAGTCCTGATTTCATCTGTACATTTTGCTTCTCTTGTTATGATGCTTCCAAGGTATTTATAATCTGCAACTTGTTCTAATGGCTTTCCTCCAATACTTATGTTCAAATTTTCTTCTTCTTTACTTGATATTCGCATAACCTTGGATTTTTCTGTATTAATTTCCATACCGTATTTTCTACCTGTTATCACTAGTCTATTTATCATTTTCTGGAGTTCCTTTTCCTTTCTTGCTAGAAGTACTTGATCATCCGCGTATTTCACTGTTCTTATAATCCTTCCTCCGATTTTGAAATCTCCCGTGCCTTCTAACGCTTCCTGCATTAGTCTCTCTCCATATATATTGAATAGAATCGGCGATAGACAGCAGCCCTGTCTTACTCCTCTACCGATATGTACTCCGCTGGTGTCCATATTCTCCAACCTGACCTTTACAACTTGATTCATATATAGATTCCTGATCAGTCTCCTGTCTTTCCAGTCTACACCTATATCCTTTAGTATCCTCATCAGCAGTACCCAATTTACTCTATCAAAGGCCTTCTGCCAGTCGACGAAACATACGCAGCAATCTTGACTGTACTCTATTGCCCTTTCTGATATGATTCTCACTACACCGATAGCATCTCTGGTTCCTCGTCCTTTTCTGAAGCCGAATTGATCTTCCCCTAGCATTTCTTCGGCCTTTTTCTCTAGTCTTTTATTAAGAATCCTCGTGATGATCTTGGAAGTGTGTGACAGTAGGGATATCGTTCCGTAGTCCTTACACTGCATTGTCTGTGGCGTCTTCTTTAGAGGGATCATTGTCACATCTAAGAAATCCTGAGGCCACTCTCCCGAGTCGTAAATTATATATAAGTATATATATATATGTATATAAACAAACTTACAGAAGAGGAAAGGTAAATGAGGATATTTAGAGCAACTAGGTGTTGAAGGAGAGAAGCGAACGATTGTACAGACTATCAGAAAGAGGAAGGTGAACTGGATTGGGCATTACCTGAGGAGAGAGTGCGTGATTCAAGAAGTGCTAGAAGGAAAACTGAATGGAAATAGAAAAAGAGGTAGGAAAAGGTTTCAGTTGGTAGACGACTTGAAAGGGAAAGAGAGCTATCAAGAAATGAAGAAAACTGCAGAAAATAGGAGTATATGGAGAACCAAGTTTAACCACGAATAATCACGGACCTGTCAACGGACAGACGACCTATGATGATGATGATGCTGATGATGATATATATATATATGCTTAAAGAAAAGGAATGGTAATAATAAATGTGGCACCAAGGTGTTGGAGGGAGCCCAGTGGACACTTACCTAAATTGGAGAGCTGCTGGGGGTGCTGGAGAGAGACAAAAAACAGAAACACACGAAAAACAACATAAATTTGAGAAGTTTTCAGGCAGAGGCTCTTCCTCAGTGATGGAGAGAAATGTTTTTCATGTGTTTCTGTTTTTCATGTGTCTTCAGCATCCCCAGTGGCTCTCTAATTTAGGTAAGTGTATACTGAGCTCCCTCCAACACCTTGTTGCCACCTTTATATATATATATATATGCTGATGAAGGGATCATCCCGAAAGCTCTAACCTCTACAAATGTGTCTCTCCAACACCCCAGCGGCTCTACTTCTGGTAAGTGTTCACTGGGTTTCCTTCAACACCTAGTTGCCCTAAATATCCTTAATTACCTTTCCTCTTCCATAGCATTTATATATATATATATATATATCTATCCACCACAGGTTGTTAAGCTCTTCCATATTCTTATCTATTCCGACCAATGTTCATCCCAACACACCTGCTTAGGAAAGGGTATTATTTTCTATTCTGCCAAAGGGATTTCGTTAATTTCAATGAGAACCAACGAAATAACAGTCCACTAAAGGGCAATGCTCCAGAAATATCACTCTCTTCTACAAATGAATGGCAAGAATATTCTGTCACTCTTTCCTTGCCATTCGTACAGGAAGCATCTCTGTAATATCGTGCTTTGGATGCATTTCCACATACTTTGTCTTTTGTTGAAGGTGAGTGCTTGTATTGCAGTTGTGTCACACATTATTTATATGAGAAGAATTGATATTGATTGGAATAATAGGAATGAGAAAATATCACTGTATTTCATTACTCTTAAGCTATGATCACAGAAAAGCAACTTGAAAAAAGTTTTCATTTTCTACACTGCTTCAGCAACTTGAAGCTGAAACAAAGTACATTTTAATGGGAAAATTAGCAATTTCTGTTATTGGATTATATCATAACCTGGTTGAAATATACTAAGGATTTGAAAATTTATTTTTTTGCTATAATTTGCTATTATTTTCTCAACAGCTTAATTGCTCATAAGGTATGATGGGTATGCATGAATTAAGTATTAAGTTGAAATAAAATTTAATTAAAAAATTAAAGAAACCAGCTTTTATATGCATTACAAAATAAGAAATATATCTATAATTTATATAATTGAATATTCCAGAAAATGAAAATAGTTGTGGGCATATATAAAAGTTGTGTGGAAAAGAAATATTAATGAAGATTTACTTGTTTACAATAATCAATAATTCTCTTAGAATTTGGTTATATAAATAAATATCCTAATCTATAGTAATGGCAACTTACTTTGTTCGCTACGAATAACACCATGTACAATATTACAAATATTACCAGGTACAATAAGCAATCTAAGAGAAAAATCCTCTAAAAAAGAAAATAAAGCCATGTTTTGGAACACTCATTAATACAATATCATTGAGTGATGGTATATTTATTTAGTTCTATTACCATCTTATTATTATTTATCCTAACCAAGGTAATGTTTAAATTTCAAAATAGCGTAGAAATTTCATGAATATATGGACACCTAATTTTATCCCATGAATTATATGCAATTACACAAAACTGGCAACAATGCAAATCCCCTTAATTATGAGGGATTTTCACATAAAAATTCATCAAATTTTAGAGTTAATAACAGATTTGACTCGTATTTGAAAATCGATGACAGGAAAATGAAATTTGGTTCTTTTAGGTTTTCTTTGATTCATGTCCCAGGTTTGTACAATGATTATAAGTAATTTTAAAATGGTAATGAAAAAGGGCTTGCAAGCTACATTTCAGAATTGGTCCATGGTGGAATCCACGTTGGAATAACTTTTATTAATAAGATGCTTTAGTTGACAATCAAGTGACAAAAAGGTTCCACAGAGTCTCAATAAATTTGATTTGATATGTCACAAGGTGTGTGGTATGCCATGGAATTACAAAGGTTGTGGATAAGGGGCCATTTGTTTATTTTTAATAAGAAATATTAAAATATAATTTCATAATCACGTTATATTATTGCAGGTTAGTAACCTGAAGAAGATAGTTGAGGGTATTGTAGACTATTATCAAGATTGTCTAAATCTTCATGCTGATTTTGTGAGACCTGATGTATTGAAAATAGGTAAGTAAAAATCAACATCCGGTCTCTTCAATTTTATTGCGACATTCATATGCATTTTTGCTGAATTATTTCTACATCTTGAAAAGGCAAAACGTGATTTATGTTCTTTTTTCAAAATCAGCTTAACTGTATTGTATTAATACTACCTTATTAAAGCAAAGACATTTCGTTGAAGTATATTGTTTATTTAATTGTGTGTGCTTGTAAATTATTTTTACCTAACATCTTTGTGAATGTGTAAGTGTATTCTAATACAGTGAGTCCCCAACTTACACGGGTCCGAGTTACACGGATCTGTAGATACATGACTTGTCAGCGCGCTTGATTTTTAGTTCAACTGCCACTCAGTAGATGGCGTTACTAGTACAGTAATCCCTTGGTATGCGAGCAATCGGTTTATGAATTTTCGCTTATACGAGATGAACAAATTAAGACCTATTTTTCAATTTACAATTTCCCGGCACCTATTCTTGGCTTTCGTCGGTTCGCGAATCTTCTGAAATGCACAGAACATCACGGCATCCCAACTTTAATGATGTAACTGTTGTTAATAAAATTTATAAGATTGGATGTACAGTAGACTCCCGATTATCCAGGATGGTAGGAATAAACTAATCCTGGTTAATCTAACATCCATTTGATATACAGTAAGTCCACGACCAACAAGGTTAATTCGTTCACAAAATTCCCATGCAAGTCGAAAATCATGTAAATTGAACAGTAATTAAACCAATACCATTTTGAAAGCAATGCAGTCAGCTGTGCGGTACTTGCGGAAATGTAAAGAGAGCTTTAGCGGAAACGTACGGCAAACGCGATCTTTTGAGCGTCAGTTCAAATAACCTGATTCATGCGGCGATTCAACAGATTTGTTTGAATACAGTTATGAGATAAACTTCACCCACTTGATTAAAAAAAAACGAAGTTAACAATATCACTTGTCTGCTGCTTTTTCTGCGCGTAGCGCTATGTATTGAGCGACTGTCTAGTGCGTGGCAGTTAAACTACTGCTGTTAAACGTGCTCATGAGTTACGCCATGTTTCCATGTAAGTCTGGTTTTACTGTATTAAAACAATAAGATTATAGAAAAAAATTAAAATGAAAAATGACATGCACCCGTTAAGACACACGAAAATAAAGTGAACACTCGAAATATTCTGATCCAATTCCGTGCGAGCGATCATGCCGTCTACGCGATGTTTTTATAAGTGAAATGCATACAGTGTGATAATATGTATTTATCTGTAGCTCACACGAAGTAGCCGGAACTATTTAGGTATCTTGTTACTTGCCTTTCCCCCTCCTCCCCTCTTCATTCCTTCACTCTAAACGTCGCCCGTGGTTTCAGTTACGCTATCGCATCATTTTTCAGTAGCTGATTTCTCGTACTATATATTCTAATTTATTTTCATATTACGTTTTTTTTACATCCCGGTTAAGCCGAGGAGATTTCTGCAAGTACCGATATAAAGAGATCACCCAATAAATTCATCATGTAGGAGTGTGAAGATGCTTAACTTGAGCGTAGCATTTTTGAGAAATAGGAATTGGTGATTTAAAAAACCCTTTTTCGGCTCAAATTTTTTCTCCTATAGCCGGCGCAAAAACCGGGGTGCGCGGGATACACGGGGGCATGGCTTACACGAGTAAATACGGTATAATGAATTTTTAAGTAAGTATTATATTTTTTACTTACTATCATTGACTGCTATTCAGAATTAATTTATTTTCCTTTGAGGAGTTCTAAAAAAGGGGGGTCGTCTTAGAATCGAGTTCGTCTTAGATTCGTGCAAATACGGTAATTTTCTATTTATGTAATGTTATAAAATATTTATAAAGTCAAATGTGTTTTGTTTTTATTACATTGTTTTGTTTTTTAAATTCAATTAGAAACTAATGTGCTAGGGACCCACTTTCTCAATTTTGCACCCGGGCCCATGAAAGGATAGTTACACCACTGGGCTGAATGCTTGCAGAATGCAAGCGCTGTCTATTAGTATTTTGTATATGAGAAAGTGAGAATAATTTGATAAATTTTGTGCTCAGAACTACAAACCACCGAATGCATTAGATGTATTCAAACTTTTCATTGGGTATAATAGCTATTTTATTATTTATTTTATGAAAAACATTACATGGGTTCTGTAATTCATTACTAGTGCAATTCTATTCTATTTTTAGGAGAAAAGAGTGATCCAGCTGAGCTAGCCAGACTCTTACAGCTTATCTTAGGGTGTGCTGTAAATTGCAATAAGAAACAAGGTTGGTGTTTCAGATTCATGTTTCAGTACCTATTTTTTCTCTTACTATGTCTGGGTAAGGTTTAAAAGAAAAGTGAAATTAAACTTTGAGCAATTTACACTTCTGTTTGTTTTCATTCACTTTATCGCACATATTTTGCCCTTCTTGGTAGATTTAAGTAATATGCGTATAACAATGTACAATTTTTTATTTGTATTTATGTAAGCCTTCTTATAAACAGTTGATCCGTTTTGTTTTTCATAGTTATTCTTTATTATTTTTGCTATAAAATGCTTTTTATGTGAACATTTTATCATGAACTAGTGGTGCCCACAAAAAATTTAGCTGTCATGCAGAAATGTGAATGTTTAAAAATCATCTTACAGAGGAAATTAATGATACATGGTAATTAATCATGAACTTTTATTTCAGTTTATTTATAAATGTTTCTTTTAATTGAAATAGGTTCATTTTCATATAACAATCAATACCATTTATTTTATACCCTTTTCTTTCTTTTCCTTGTCCATAGCTCTCTGAAATGTTTACTTTTATGTCTTGTAAGCAAGAAACTCGTGAAAAGGCTATTTATAGTTGCCCATGATTGAACGTTGACTCCGGTGAATGTACACCAGCTGCATGGGACTGTTTGCATTAATAAACATTAAAAATGTAGAATATTATAATTTTACTTAAAAGAATGTAGGACTCCAATATTTGAATGATGAAAGAAGGTTCAATTGCTTTGGTCATTGCTATTAATGCTTCCCACATGCAGTTTCCTGAATAATTATCTGTATCTATTTATGTCGCTAAGTATAAAGATAGACATTGCTACAACAATAATTTAGATGCTTAAACAAAAGTGTAAAGCAAATAATGCTATTTGGCCATTTGAAGGCTTCATTGATGCTAATTGAATTGGAGGTAATAATGATGGCCGTCTTGGCAGTGCCCGGAATGAGTACAAAAAAATCCACAGAATTTTGAAAAATTTGCATATTTCTGAATACTTCGACTGCATAACATGTAAATATCGCAAGGATAAGATAGTACATAGTTTTATCTGTTGAATGAAGCAAAAACAAAGAAAATCAGTCTATATTTAGGTATTTTGATGAATAAAGGTAAAAAATTTGCACTCTGAAAAATCAAAAATTACGTGGAAACTTATGGGAAAATATAATTGTCTCCCAGAGGCAAACCCAGGACTTTTTCCAGGATGTTTGATTTTTGTAGGATTCACCTCATGGAGGTTTAATGGTTTTGAAATTTTCCTCTTAATTCCATCATCAAATGTCCAAAAGTACCATGGCAGACAGATGGATGGACACTTGAGAATTTATATATACTGATAGTTCATAAGATATGCAATTTTTCTAAAAAATGGCCAAAAATAATTTAAATGCCCCAAAATAAGTCCTGTGTTTAACTGTTAATATATAAGATTAAATATTTCAAGTTTGATAACTCAAATTATTAATTTCTTTCCTCGAAATTGGAATTACCAAGATTCAACCTTATGTCTTTATTAAGGGTGAAACTAATCTAAGATGTTTCTGGGTTTTTATCCAGTTATATTGAGCAAGTTATTAAATTTGTTGTAGTTTCTATTCATAGATATTAGCGTATTCTTGAAATTTGTTTTATTTTTCATTTTATTTCTAGAATACATAAAACGTATAATGGATATGGAGGAGTCTTTACAGCAAGTAATAATGCAATCGATACAAGAGTTGGAGAGCAATGGTGCTGGAGCCCTGTCGATAGGAGCAAATATCACTGAGGGGTTCTCATTGACCACTGTATTGCAGCCTAATCCAGTGATAGTAAATCGTCAAATCCCTAAACTTCTTCAAGATCTTGAGGCAGCTACTAACGCAAGGGACTGGATGGCTCAAAGGTGTCATGAGCTGGATATGCAAGTATGATGTTCTTTTTGAAGCTTTTAATTGACAAACAAATATTGAGTAGCCTAGGAATTTTGAATCCTATTGTCCAAATTCACCAGCTTCATTTTGCAGGAGTAAAAGGGAGATAGTGTGTTCCAATATATGGGATGTGCTATCTTTGCAAATCCTCTCTCGGCATGTAAGGGAATAAGGCTGTGGTAAGATCAAGGTGACAGCTGGCATAGTGAGAGGTATTGCTGATTGTTCATTTGATGTGGGTGGATGTATGAATTCTTACCACCCTTAGGTATTTATCCACATTTAGGAACATGTATTAAATTTTGAAATGTTTGGTAAAGGAGAGGATGGAGTGCATAGAAAGTTCATCCAGGACTCAAGTGTCTGTGGACCTTCATAAAATTATGTTGTCATCATAGGAGAGCTATATGATGGGTTTTTGGGAAGAGGAATTGAAATTCTACTCTCCCTAAAAGCAGTTCAAATAGGACAGAACCATGTATGTGCCCATAATTAATCCTTAAACCCTCATCAGCCAGATGCATCCAGAGAGAGTCATAAAATGTGTTTGCTAGCTGCTGAACAGGCCATCATGGGTCACAACATCCAGAAGTGAAATTACCCATGATTAGGTCCTGATGGCCATGATAAGGAATGCCTGTGACCCACCAGTGGTTCACACAGTCGTGATCATGTTAATACACCAGATTTCTTCCAAGTATTTTGTCTGTTTAAGTAAATCATAAACAATATTTTGAGGCTACATAGAAAGAATACACTGATAAATTTTCACAGACTTCTTTAATTTGGCCCATTGTAAACCTCATAGACGTTAGAATGCCAATCCATGCTTTTGTTTTTTTAACTCTTCAAGCCGGTCAAAATTTAAATGCCGGCAGGCCCTTTTTGCAGTAGTAAATTTGGCGAAAATCTCTGATGGCGCAATTTTGCGTACAATATTTTATAGCTCTATTAAATACAGATCAAATATTATAAAATTTGATTACTTGTGGAGCAATGTTAAGTAAATATAAAAAAATTATGGCATAGTCGGTGTTTTACCCAACTTACACTCCTCTGATGACAGTAGTTTCCTAAAAATGCAGTTTTAAAACAATCTTCTAAACATAAACCTACATCACTCTCAGGCACCAATACACATTACTCCTTTTCTTTCCATTAGCAGAGTACACTTGATATCTTCCTTTGAGTCTATATTTTTTTCCCGTTGCTGGTATGTTTTTGATGAATTATCTCTCAACTAAACGGCATGGTGATGGCTGTATGGATGGCCGCCTGACACATGGTGACTGTAAAAGACTCCCATACTTTTCTAACGGTTGTTGGAGTAAAAGAAGACGAAAACTTAGATGGTCCATCTTATTTTGACAACTGTTGAATTTTACCAATGCATTATACACCAAAAAATTTAATAGCCGTCTAAACAATTTTATGTACCATTTGTTATACCTTTTACACTCTAAGAGATAGGGCTAAAGCTTTGGGTCTTTCAAATCCACTCCTCCCATTGCGTATTATATTCTAAAATAAAAATAGGTTTAAATTTTCCATCTTTTCCCTGGAATTTATTGCAGCGGTAGGTAATAAATGGTACATATTTTTTTAACCTTCCATTTCATAACCATTATCCCATCGCTTGCCTTTGAAATATGTTTTCCCTTCCTCAGCATGGTAGCTTTGACTTCTTTTGAAACGTTTTATTTAAACGCAAAGTTCCAGCTACATTTGTGCCTCGAGTCATCAAAAATATAGCCACATCTGGTGAATTATAATTGTCCATCCATCAAGTATTGGGTTGGCCAATAAGTTCGTAGCATTTTGTTTTTATTTTCAAAAATGTTTATTTTCACAAAATCAATAAGACAGATCAATAAATGATGTATTTTCCTTCGTTTTCTATGACCTTTTCCCATCTTTCTGGTAACTTTTCAATTCCTCGGTGGAAGAAGTTGGCTGGTTTTGAGTCAAAGAAAGAATCAAGCTCATTTTTGAGATCCTTATCATTATTGAAATTTTTTCCATCCAAATGATTCTGAAGTGAGTGGAACAAGTGATAATCTGAAGGAGCAAGGTCAGGCGAGTAAGGCGGATGTGGAAGAAATTCCCAGCCGAGTTCCAGAATTTTCTGCTAAGTCATATTTGCAATGTGGGGTCTGGCGTTATCATGCTGGAGAATCACATCTTTCAATCTCAGGCATTTTTGGCGCACAGCTTCATGTAGTCATTGCAGTTGTTGAGAGTAGAGCTCAGAATTGATGGTTTGATTGATCACTACCTATGATGATGATGATATACACACACACACACACACACACACACATATATACATATACATATAATTATTTCCCTGTCTTTGCACACCGACAATTATAAGTAGCATTGACGAGAACAAGGTGCGAGAAGAATATCAGAATTTTATAGCCCACAATAAAAACCAAAGACATTTATTAACGACAACAAAATATTCACTAGAAATATAATATATGACGAAATATTTCATATGTAATAGTATGCTATTAATTATTTTAAATGCAAATATTAATAATCAGTCTATCTATAATTCTTCCGTTGATATTTAAACAGGAATTACACTAGTCTTCGAATAGTTTCAATTTCTGCTTCTTGCAAAAAAGAACCACTCGCACCAGAATCCATTGCTTTGCAGATAGTGACTATAATAGCAAGTGTGTCTCAACTTATTCTCTTGAAAGAAAATTTTTGACTGAAGCCTATGGGACGAAACGTGATGTTATACTGGCTGACTCAGAATTTAATAAAGAGTAACATAAACCAGCTGCCAGTGAAGGATAAGCAAAGAGAAAATGAAACAACAGCCTAAAGTGATGAGCATACATGCTCACTCCAACCAACTCTCAAAGAGATAGGGAAAAAAGTTTTCTTTTTTTTGCTTTGAGAGTGGTAAATTATGTTCTCTTAAGGGATGACTATGAAGCAGAATCCTAGAAGATAATGGTGCTCTTTATTACTCAGAAAACCACATAGGAGAGCCATAAGATTAATTTTCTGATGCTGCTGCGCTAGAAGCACGGCGTGGCAAGAACCGCAAATAGGGCCTGCTGCTTGGGTAACCGTGACATGGTTAGTTCATTGCTGAGAGGTTAAAATCATATTTCTAGTTTTCATTTTACAGTATTTTTCTGTGCTTATGAAGTACTTGAAATTAAATTATTTTATATTGAATAACTGTCAATTATGTTTATGCTGCATATTTAATTTTTAACCTTTTATCCCCTATAGGTGGCATTACTGCAGGAAGAAAAATCCTGTTTTGCATTAGAAAACCAGAAATTGAAAGTGAAATTAAAGGAATTTGAAGCCCTGGAGTATACAAATCTGATGGATGTAAAAGATATATCTAATGGCACAGGCCAGAAGTACAAGGAATTAAGAAAACAATTGGAAAGTTTCAAAGAAGAATTATACAAAATGGAGCAATGTAGGTGACTCTATCATCTTGCCAGTCATATATTAGCAAATACTAGAAATGGTATGTTAACCTTTACACTTACTTACTTACATGGAGGTGTCTCTAAAGAATGATTCTACATTCTTAAGAAAATAGTTTCTTCTCCAAGTCCGAGATATAACTGCATTATAGGAGTTAAAGAGATAATAGATATAAACCATTTGATGATATTAAGTTTTTAAGTGTTGAGTGTTCGACTCAGTTTTTGTACACTGTCCAGAACCATTTTTATATATTTTTTATATCACTTATTGTTTTGTATAATGCTTCCACCTTCCACCTAGGTATATCTCTCTCCCCCTCTTATTCTCTCAATCTATCTCCCTAATAGTTTCTCTCTCCTCACTACTCCCTCAATCACCTCATTCAACCTTCCTTTCTATTTAAGAGAGAAATGAAACTTGGCCTACACTCTTTACTGTTGAAACTTAATGGAGTAAGATAACTCTGCCAAAATCGAACTTGGTTCGTAATTGTAGGCGGTGATTATCCGTGGCTGTCTTTTTGACAAAATTTTTCTCATTTTCCATTAATCCATTTAAAAGTACGTAATTTGATGAAATCGGTAACTTAGCTCTTTGCTTTTCATCGCTCAAAACAAAGTTTTTGTGTTAAAATCCAATTTTTGGACCGACTCAATAAGTTTTCATAAATACTCTTATCAAGATGTTTATTTTGTTCAAGAAGTTTATTTTATTCTCCGAAATATGAATTTTAAATATTTAAACAGCTGCTATTTTGTTTCAAGATAGCTGTTGAAAATAAAAATAGTTTATCCTATGTTATTAAAGGGTCATCTTTAAATAAATACGTATTAATTTTTGTGATTCCATACATAAGATTCCGTCAAATAGTTATTCTGTCCATTCGTGTTTTCGTCCTTTCAAGATTGTGGGTTTTAACTAGGATTTTAAAGTATAATAATTTAATCTATTTTAAATTACACGTATTTTACACTTGCTTTTTCTTTTGTAATCATTATTACTGTATTATTATTAATTAGTAATATTATTATTTTCTTCTGTTACTCATTTTCTTTACAAGGTTTACAACAAAAAATTAAGTTTTTTTTCGTAACTTCAGGGTTTTTTTTTCCATATAACAAAACGTTGGACAAAATTTTTTTCGTGACCTTGAAACTTCGTAAAATCGGGCAACATAAATTGGGGCCTGCCTGTATATAAATGATGCATGGTGGTAGACATAAGAAAGTACTGAATTACTCTTTCTGTAACTCCCAAGCAATGGAATATACCGTATCTGCTCGAATACAAGCCAATGTTTTTTGTCAATATCTATCATGAAAAAATCACCCCTCGGCTTAAATGCGAGTCCGAGGAAAATTTGGGTTATGGTTAAATCTCGTAGTCGCCCATAGATGGCAGCATGTCTCCCATTGCCGTCGCGTTCAAATGATAGCACAGGCAGACCTCGTCTTTCGCGGCTTTATCTTTTACGTGTTTTGGTCTTTCGAGGTTCTGCATTTGTGACCAGTTTTGTCATTCGCGGTCTTATGTTTCACTCTTTCACAGAAAAAATCACAGGAAAGGTTGCGCGAAATTTTCTATATATGGAATGAATCGCGTTTTCCTCACATTTTCTTTCATAGTCAGGCATGAAAAATATTGTTACATTATTCTGATATGTAAAAGTATTTACGTAATTTAAAGAAATAGATACGTGTATCTATTTTTTAAAGTATATATATAAGAATATATATAAAGTATCTCTCTATATTATAATCTTCTGAAGTCGTAACTAAGTGACGTGTGATCGGAAAATGACCGGTGTGCACAGGCGCGTAGTTTCAGAACTCTCTCCCCCCCTCCCCCCTCCCTCACTGGTTACCGCGGCCTAGCGAGTGATCAGAAAATGACCGTTGTGCGCAGGCGCGTAATTTCAGGACTCTCCTCCCATTCCCCCCTGCTGGCTGCCATGGCCTAACGCAGGTGTCTCAAACTCGCGGCCCGCATGAGGCCTGCGCGATGCATTTGTGCGGCCCGCAAAGCAATTTACTTTATACTACGCGACCCGAACCCAAATCTATTTCTTATTCAAATATTTCACGCAGATATTTCTAAATAATCTAAGAAGTGTATTAAATCATTCCAATTTATAAGAGCCTGCACGGTTGAGTTACTGAAGAACGTTTATCCCGCTGCCAGCGAGTTTCTTGCGTATCAGAGGGACTTACCCTCGACACCAAATCTAGCATTTCTGTAATGACTGCGTGTAAGACGCATAATGGAGCGATTCCTCTCTTGTGGAAAGGGAGAGTGAATACAATACAAAGAATATGAAAGGTGTGAAGACTGGGAAAGTAATGAATGCAGCCCGCAGATCGTCAGAGAGCCGTCACGCGGCATAGTATAATGTCATATTTTCAGGCACTTAATTATAACCATCAGTAATGAATCTACATGTAAAACTGATTAATTTCTTTTTCTGAGCATAAGATATTGATTATGAATTTTCTCTAAAATTTACCAAAGAAGTTTTCAAATTAGGCATATAAGCAACCCATACACTGGTCAGCTGGTGAATTAATGGCAAGAGATGTGGCAGGGGATAACTGAACCAATGAAGTGGAGCTGGTTGTACCCTGGTAGATTTTTTCTCAGTCTGCCCCTTATCATAATGTATACTAATGCCTGCTGAATGTGAACATTTATTTTTCCTTATAATGAAACAAGGTATAGCGAAACAAAGATTACCATAAGAACTATGTTAAAAGTTAGGGGTTACGTTCCTGGCAGATATTTTGTGACACATTTGTTTCCCAAATAATGTATATCAATACAGTACATTGGACATACTATGTTACCACTACGTGTTTACCACTCATTGCTACTAGGGTTTAATATACATTTTATCGTAACAACGAGTAACCGATTGCAATAATAAATTCAGAATTCACAGAAAATAATTTTCTATAGTGTGATGGAGCACAAAAATTGTTTCTTTACTTACACGTACACTGATACGCACTTTAGAGTACTTTTCAAGCAGATTTCGCAATCCAAAGTATATCCAGTATCTCATGAGATATCAACGCAAATGTAAACACACAAAATTATAGACACAACTGTTCACAAAGCTCAGAAATAGGTTTTTACACATCATCATTATAATTGAGACAGTCCCTTTTATCCCCTGTGTATCTTGTGAACCACCTAACCCATCGTGATTTCTCAAACACATGGCCAGCAAATATTCTGAGTATGATTTTACACGAATTGATAAACATGAAATTAAATTAATTCATATAAATAATAATAAACATGAAATTAAAAGCCGAATAGAGGGTTTTTATTGTTATAGTTATAATTTATATACCGCAATTGGAATTTCTGAAATTTAGCTTTTAGTATTTTACAGATGACGTATATGCAAAGCGACACAACTTATAACGAAACACGTTCCTTAATTGATTGGCAACGTATATGCAAAACAACGTATAGCGGGGTTTTACTGTATTCTAAATTCGCGGTGTTTTCAGGAACATAACCCCTGCGAATTTGGGAGTTTTACTATACTTGAGAAATGTGTAATTATGTGAGGGATATGTATATGTGTCACCTGTGTGTAACATATAAAAGATTGCTTTAATTTAACCCAATCTGTTTCTTTCGTATATGTAATATGAATAAGCTTCTTGGGGTTAGGTATGATAGATAACTTGCAAAAAGAAGAGAAAATAGATTGATATAATCATGTATTGATAAGAAAAGCAAAAGCTGACTAATATCAAAACCATTTATTTTTGTTTTTTATCATTCTTTCTCAAACCTTTGAATATTGTTATCTCACATTGATCCAAAGTTTTCTGTGTGAAAAACTTTTACCTAAAATTTTATTGTATTTATAGCCCGAGATGACTATAAAGCTAAGGTAGGAGTACTGGAGAAAGAACTGCTGGATTTACAAACAAGACAAGAGGAACTGCAGGCTGGAGCAGAGGAAGCAAGACATTTAAAAGATGAAATGGATGTATTAAGGGAGACTGCAGAAAAGGTGGCAAGGCATGAAGCTATGATAGAGTCATACAAAAAGAAACTGGAAGAGTATGGTGAGCTTAAGAGGCAAGTGAAGCTGCTTGAAGAAAAGAACACTGATTACATGCAACAGAATATGGATTTAGAAGAAGTAAGTATATTTTATGCTTTACCATAGGAAAGTACTTTGACTAGGGGTTGGCATCCTACAGCCTGTGGGTCACATGCTACCCCCAAGAGAGCTTCGTATGGCCCACAAATCTATGATGAAAAAGTGATCAACTAAAATTAATATAGAAAATTTAATATTTTCAGCAAAATTATGTTCTGAAAGCTTTTTCTGATGAAGTTTTAATGCTAATAAATTATTTAGACCTGATTTTCATTACTATGGGACCAAAGAATCTAAGTAAATTCTAATCTAAACACTCATCCAGTCCATATAAGCTATTTGACTTCCAACCCAACGGTCCAAAGCATTCACAGCTACAAATGTGACCTGTCATGCTGAAAAGGTTGCTGACCTCTTGACTTAAACCATTGCTATGCCCATAAGAAATAATGAAGGAGCCATTGGGGGGGAGGGAGGGGGGGGGGGGGCTTTCTATCATTTCTTTTAAATCTTTGCAGTAAAACAAGTATTAGTTAGTAATTTGCAACTGCAGAAGCAAAAAAAACACTAGTATTTTATGTGTGTAGAATGCTTACAAGCTTTGTAAAGCTAACCAATTTGGTGTGCATACGTTTTATAAAATATGGAATTTTCAGAATTGACAACCTCTTTACCAGTGATAAGCTGTAGAAATCTTAAGCACCGGCTCTCTTTAAAAGTAAAAAAATAAATCAGTACAATATACATTTTACAAACTTTCTCATATACTGATGCATCATTTAGTTATCTTTTGAAAAATATGAAATCTGTGGAATCATTATAAACATCAACTTAAATAACTATACGAAATTTGATGAAAATCTTTTGAGCCATTTTTGAGAAAATCAAATTGTTGTTAAAGTTGCCTAGAATAAACTGACCTTAATTATTGGGCCATGTCAACCATTTCTTCGTAGTTTCTATTCTGTATGATAAAATGCCTAGATACAAGATTTTATTCATTTTCACTCTACTGTTTAGGCTCTAGATCCGTGAACAGACAGACAGATGGCATTGCAAAAACCACTTTTTTGGACTCGGATATACCTAAAACGTATATTTCCATCAAAATATCGAGGTCAAATTTTTTCACGATAACAATACTTTCTCAGTATACTTCGTATATGGGAAAGTAAATAAGGTCAGGAGGAAATTCGTGTAGACATTGTGGGATTCCTACCTTCTAGGGGTGCCTGTTAAACTATAAATGATGCAAAAAATTTTACAATTCTTTGTTACTCTATGCATTTGCATGCTGTTATGATAATTAACGTAAGTTAATATAAAAGTTGTTAATAAGTGAAGCGTTAATGGAAAATAAATAACATTCGATTCATAATATCAATTATTATTTAACCCTTTATAGGTTACTGGTACAATAGTGTACCACTTTTTTAAATTGTAACTTTCTTTGGTATATAATATGATATTTAGCAGTTATAAATGAAAATAAAATTTGATTTCCATTCCTTAATTTCTTGCCCTATAAAGGGTTAAGTAATAATTAAAATGGTGTTATAGCTTAATGAATTTCATTAAAACAACCCAAAAGAATGTGCTCAGATCTTACAAATTTCCATTTGGGTAATAGAAGTACTTCTTCTATTTCTTCACTCTCTGCAACTTGGCTGGTGGCTGTTGTCATATGGCATATGGGTTACGAATGTAAGTTTAGTGGTTTGATCCCAGCGAGTGACGAAAGATTCTTTTTCTAGTATAGGGAGGATATACTTGATTATGCGATAGACAACGTCTTTAATATATAGAGAGTTTTAGCACAAAAACCTTTTGGAATGCATCCTTTGCACTAAAAAAAGCATGACTATATGTTAATCAATAATTTTACCGTATTTTACCGAATATAGCCCCCCTGTTTTTGGCCAAAAGTGAAGTGCAAAAGTTGGGGGGGGGAGGCTATTTTCGGGTACTAAAAATTAGGTGGTACAAACAAGTGTGCAAAGGTTCAATAACGATGAATATCATTCGACTCAGTAAGTGTTTCTATCCATTGTAAGACTAAACTACTCGGGTTGCGAATATTTATTTGCAAGACTGATTGACGTCACCGTATAGGAAGGATTTTTCAATTACCTGATCGCTCTCATTATCGTCAAATTGTAAGTTTTACCGTATTTGCTCGTGTAAGCCGCACCCTCGTGTGTCCCACGCACCCCGGTTTTTGGGCCAGCTCTAGGGAAAAAAATTTATTTGAGCAGAAAAAGGGTTTTTTAAATCACCAATTCCTATTTCTCAAAAATGCTATGCTCAAGTTAAGCATCTTCACACTCCTACGTGACGAATTTATTGGGTGATGTCTTTATATCGGTACTAGCAGAAATCTCGGTAGTCCTCGTTTGTTAAACACTTAACTGTTTTTGTCATCATATTTGTCATGTTCGGCAGAAATCGCTCCGGTAGCGATCATTCTTCTGTACGTAATTTTCCAGCCATATGGTCACTGATCCCTACCGTAGCGGTCGTCATATTTTGGCGAACTAAAATTATGATCAGTGATCATTCAATGATCACCACGGCATGGTGTAAAGACTTCCACCATGCACCACGTTGGCTATGACTTTCATAGACGTATCATAGAATAAAGGAATCATGCCGTATCTGAACATGGTAGGCATCGTCTGCCGTGAGAATAAAACCCCCACCAACCCAAACTGGTCGCGCATGCGCCGTGGCCTCCGTGACGATTGCAGCAGAAAGCCGTCGAGTTTGGGGAGCGCCCATTTAAACTTAAAACTCATTAAAAATTTTTATACAATGAATGAAAATGACTAAATACACGGAAATTTAGAAATAGAATAATAGATGCGGCATGGGTGCTAGCTCAACGTATATTTGTTTACCGACACGACATTTTGGGAAAAAAGGTGAGCGGCAAATAAAAGAATTCGTGTAAGACACGCACCCCCTTTTTTCACCGGCAAATACGGTAATACGGTAAATACAGTAATATCAATAAAATTAGCCTTACCCGAGAATGGGCTAATTGCCTGGCTAAGCTCGAATTGTTAATTACGCAAACGAAAGATAGATTAGCATTGCGCATCGAAATATGAGCAAAGTGCGAATTTAAATTGCTGCATAAATTGGTATGTTATTTCGACTTGCTAATATTGCTGCATTAATTAGTATGTTATTTCGACTTTTTAAGGTTTATTTTTACTCCCAAAAAATGTTTGTTCATTTCCTTGTCAAATCTCTCTTTCGTTAGTATACCCTCTGAATTCTGAGGTACAAATCTGAAAACCTTAAAATTCCAATTAACATGGCGTTTTATCACTCACTAATTGGTACTTTTTTATTAAATGAGTGCAAGTTTGATATGTCTTCAAATTATACAGCATGTTTCATGACATTTAAGTCCTAAAAGTGATCATGTCCTTTCAGGGTATTAAAATATTTTCTAGATTTGTGCGAGAAAAGATGGGTAAGGGGGCTATATTCGGAGGGGGGCTTTTTTCGGTCAAATACGGTAGTTTTAGTAAAAGTATATACTATTTATTCATTACAGCAATGTATAAAGTATAATGCCATTCATTGTGCAACTAAACAGAAGTGTCTTAAGTCTGTGAATAGCCTGGCTTAACAATTATTTGGGAAAGTGACTTAACTTTACAACTTTTGTGGAAGCAAATAAATAATACCACCTTGTTAATAAAAGTACTCATGTAATATCATTTTCTGGTTTATATGTAGGAAATTAAGAAGAGTGGCACATGGAAACCACAAGTTGAAATTTACAAGAAAAAAACTTTGGAATTCCAGCAGAAGTTAAATGAGGAATCTAAGAAAGCAGATAAAGCAGAATTTGAAAATAAAAAACTGCAGGAAAAATTGCAATCTTTGCAGAGAGAAAAAGAGGTAAAGTGTTGTCAATTTTCTTCCATATATTTCTGTAGCTTTAATAATTTTTCTAAAATTACACATATAGAAACATTGTCTGTTATAAGAAACATTAAAAATAATTATATATGTATAAAGTTATTTTTGATGTAATAGCAGTTAAATTATAAATTCCTTATCAAACTGAGATTTATTCCTTAAAATCAGTCAGAATCTATTGCCATGTGCTTCCATTGTTTAGAGCAGTGGTTCTCAACCGGTGTGCCACGAGGAAGGGACTAGTGTGCCGCACACTCCGAAGATTTTTACTTTTTAAATTATGTATGTATTTATTGTACAATAAAATTATACAATTGTTGCTTTACCAATCGTAACAGTCTAATATAACGGTGACTTTTACTTGTTACGGTAGTTTTTATCTTTAAAAATGAGTATTTATGCAATGAAATTAATTAGGGGTGGTTTGGTGTGCCATGATGTTCTTAAGCATGCAGGAAGGCGTGCCGTTGAGCAAAAAAGGTTGAGAAGCACTGGTTTAGAGTACCGTAATTTTCCGATTATAATACGCAACCTATATAATATGCACCCATGTTTTTACGAGTGAAATGTGAAAATTGTCTTATCACCATGTATAATACGCAACTCATTTTTTATAAAAAGATCACTGTAATTTTTTGCTTGGTTATTAGCAGTGTCGAGACAGTTCTCGCCTTGCCGCCAAGTGAGATATGTGCGAAGGTGTTTACAAAAACTTAATGTCTGTATATTTTGACTCTCACTTTAAAGATCGATACAATGTATAAAAACGTGTCTCAATGTCGCATTGTGTAATAATCTGATCAGTTGGAATAACAGTTCTCGCCTTGCTGCCAAGCGATATGTGCAAGAGTCTTTAAGAAAACTTTACAACTATATAGTTTTGACTCTCACTTTAAAGATCAATACAATGTATAAAAACATGTCTCCATGTCACACTGTGTAATAATCTGGTCAGTTGGAATAACAGTTCTCGCCTTGCTGCCAAGTGAGATAGTTTACGTGAATATCATGTCTAGTTCTGACTCTGTCTTCATACAAGCCAGTTGAGGTATGTAAAATAATATTTGTTGCTCGCAACTTGCATTGATTTTTTCTTAAAAAGTTTGGCTTTAAAAAGTGTTGCCTCACAAATGCCATGGATGGTTCTGAAGATGACATCATATGGGATGATGATTTCACCGAAGTGGATAGTGAGGATGAAGATGACGTTCTCGGAGATGCCATTTACGTAAATGATGAGAGAGAGCATAAAATCGCCGACGAACTATTTGAGGACAGCAATAATGTATTCAGAGGCTAAGATTCGGATAGCTAAAAGTAAATAACTAATTATTCTTATTTATGTTTTGAAAAACGATATTTAAAGGAATGTCATTGAAATGCATTGAAATGTACGATTTATTGGTAAAAATATCTCCGAAAATATAAATTATTTACTTACTAAAAAAAGTTGTATGTGCTTGTTACCAAATATAATACACACCCTAGCTTTTTGTCAATTTTTTGTGAAAAGAATGCGTATTATAATCGGAAAATTACAATAATATTCAAAGCGCTCGTAGCTTTTCCTTTCAGATTTTTTTTACAATATTTCAGACAATATGCAAATTTTTTGCTTGTTTGGGAAATTAAAGAAGCATATTTTTGTTAGCTTTGGAATAGCTGAAAATTCAATGTATTTGAGATTTTATTTCTTTTAGATTTTCTAAGTTTGAAAAAAATTACAAAGCTGAGTGGTATGCGCTAGTTTGGCAAGGAGAGGGAGCAAAATTTATGAAAAAATTATTGACTGTCAAAAGAATAACCAATTAGAATATATTAATCAGATTAAATAAATAGAACCTCAGCAACAAAATGGCACTGCTGTTAAAGACCTCCACTGAAAACTCACATAATTATGACAAAATTGGTGCCAGTCACATTGACATCCTGGCACTTTTAGCTAGATCACTAGGTGCCAATAGAACATCTCTGGCACTCCAAAGCTAAGGAATTTTCAGTAATTAGAGC
The DNA here is from genome assembly GCA_036926305.1 of Uropetala carovei. Lineage (NCBI taxonomy): Eukaryota > Metazoa > Arthropoda > Insecta > Odonata > Petaluridae > Uropetala > Uropetala carovei. Next base: position 22,345,678 of record JAXCHB010000011.1, read on the forward strand.
AAGGGAATGTCTCTTGAGTTATAGATGCATATAGATGTTAGCAAGGTCCGTAGTTGTTAAGAAATAGCTGAATGTCTTGATCATATTTTGTTTGAGTTTATATCATATTATGGGAATAAAAAACTTTTATTTTAGCGTTTGATTATTGAAAGGGATTCATTGAAAGAGATAAATGAAGAGCTTAGATGTGTACAGCTTCAAGTGGGCAATCAAAGCTGTTCAGGAGATGATGATACTGTTGGCTCACCAGAAATAATACCAGAGGCAGAGTCAGTGGAAATAGTTCCACCAAAGATAAAGTAAGAATAATTTTGTAAAGCCTATACTATGTTTATAATGTATAGGTATTGTTATCACTGATATACTTTCCATGGTTTCGTATGAAGATGGTTTTATTGACACTGGGTATTTTATTTTAGAGAAAAGATCTTACGTCTTCAACATGAAAATAAAATTTTGAAAATGAATCAGCGTGGAACGGGGGAAGAGCAAGCTCCTGCACTTGAGGCTGAGATCAACAACATGGATCAACATTTAAAAGATCTCCGAGCCGAGAATCGGCAAGTCTTTTATTGTCTTCTATGGAACTTTGAATAGTTTTTGGGCAATTGCACTACAGATTTGTGGTATATCACTTGGTGGAAAAATATCTGATAATTAGGTTCAGTATACTTGTAATCAACAATGAACAGATCCATTTTATAGACTGTTACTGCATAAACCTAGGACTACATCACATTTTAAATGTTTTCATGAAAAAAGTTAATTCTCCCATTTAACAATGTGGTAACTAAATCAACCATTAACTGCTGTATATTAAAGGTTTTGCATAAGACTTTGAGTACATGCAAAATCTATTAAAAAATTAACACGAAAGTGTAAATTTTACTTAAAGTAAAAATAAAAGGAGTTTCGTCAAATGCTTCTGCCATTGTAGGATTAACATCATTTTCATGGTAGATACACTTTAGTAAAAAAGAGGATTCTAATGCAGTTTGATGCTGCATTACTGGAAAACAGTGCCAAGGTAGGAGGTGAGATATGCAGCTTTTAAGATTTATTAGTTTAGTATAGGAGAGATAGTGTATACTGATGACATCCTCTGTTCAGAATTAATTATGACAATTTTTAAGTAATATATTCACTCATATTTTATCATGTTTTTATGAGTGGCTGGTTGATTCACATTTTTTATCAGCTATCGCTTATTCACAGCAAAAGTCTAATAGGATGATAAAACCTACCAGTTGGTGACCATGTGGTAACTTTTCTCTTGATTAATAAGCAGATGCCTTAGACATGAGTTGCTAAATAATTTCACCTTCCTTATATTGAGTTCCCGGTAACTTCTGTTTCTGTCAACTCTAGGCAGTCGGTCTATGCAAGCAACACAAGCACTGCTTGCCAAGCGAAACAACAACATAACAAACATTTTTAATTACTTAAAATAAATTTAGTTACTGTTATAAAATTGATAGAAATATATTTAGTATTTTTGTCATTTAAGTGAATTTCTACTAACTCGAGTGCTCTTGTTATTGAGCGGGCCTCGAGAAGCAATTTCAGATCTGCTTCTCCGGTGGTAATATACGTGGAAATGAGAGAGCGGAGAAAAGAAGAGAGGGCCTATGTGTGCCCAATGGAGGGGAAGTAAGCAGAATTTGAACTGCTTCTCAGTGATGCAGAAAGTTTCGACCAATAATACAATGATGCTGGTGACATGAAATACTGCTTTCTGTGTCCATCTATCGGGAAAAATTTGTTTACATATTTTTAGAGATATGTTTTTTAGCTGTTTTGTGGCCTCCACATGGTTTATAAAGTGTTTATTTTTTGATGTGCTACATTGGTACTTCCTTTTATTAAACATTTACTATTCAAGGCACTATGTGGTCTTCTATACTTGGCTGGCATTTTGAGATCATCACATCAAAATCATGAAGACCCATGGGCTGCACGGTAATTTTCTTAACGTAATAACATAGTAATATCATCTATTTACTGGGGCTGCCATTTTTCCTTCAATGACTTGCAGAATGTAAGTTAGTTCTTTTTTTGTAAACTTTTGTTCGTTACATGCAATAAACCAGTAATAGCTTCCATTTACCCTGAGAGAGGGTCCCACTGTACAGACTATCGATGTTGAATGACCTATTACATCAAAAACAAGCACATGTAGCTCTGCATCAGTGCATAATATTACATCGAAAACTGAAGTGGGGACAAAGTTGCATATTACAACAAAAACAGTTAAGGAGTTAACAAAAGAGGATTATCGAGGAGGAGATTTTTGCTAGTATCGGCATAAAGAAATCACCCAATTAATTGCATCACGTAGGAGGGAGAGGATGCTTAACTTGAGCAGAACTTATTTCAGGGAGTGGGAATCACTGGATGAATTTGTAAAGGAGTGGAGATTAGACTTTATCTACAAATTAAGGTTACTTTCTTAATAATAAAATATAATTTAAAAAGATATGAATATATTTAATCAAATTTCTTTACTTTCATTTCCAAATCTTCAAAAATTAATTTTTGGGCTGGGGACCTTCCTATAATCAGTGGTGAAAGTAGATTTTTATTCTTACTGCTATGCCCAGGCATTTAAAACATCATAGGTGGGGGCTGGGGTGTCTTGGGGTACTCTCCTGGAAAAAAGGTTTAAACATTGTGCATCATGTATATTAGTTTCAAGAATTTTTTAATGTTTATTTTTCACGATGGCAACAAATGACTAGAATGCTATTTTTGAATAATGAAGATTGTGATGTTTATAGCGCATTGGTTTAAAAATTTATTCGTTAAGTAACAAATTTTTCTTAGTTAAATTTTAAAATATAAATTTCACTCGGAGATTAGTATTTTGTGTCGCAGTGGGAGTTGTTATAATTGCAAAAATTTTAAAACCCCGAATAATTCATACTGGTGCACTTATTGTTTTACCAGTACTATGTAGCATACTGTACCAGCCAAGTTACACCACTGCCTATATCAGTGGTTCACAACCAGGGTGACATGACACCCCATGGTGATGCGATGGTTATTGAGGGGTGATGCAAATATTTGATAAATTCCCAGTGTATCATATTCTGGCTTACAAACATAAATAAAACCAGGAGAATAAACACTTGTTCTCATTTAAATGCCAAAATTTTATCTTTATGTGGTAGGGAAAGCCCAATTTATCTTTAAGGTGACTTGAAGGTAATGGAACTAAACGGGACGACGCAACATTGAACGAACTGAACATAGGGTGATGCAGACCATGCAGACTCATCCTTTCAAAGTTGCTTGGGGACATTTTACTTTATGAAACAGAAGTAGGCAGCTCTGCCAATTGGCGAAAAGGTGAACTCCTTAGAGATTTTTATGGACACGGTCTTTTTGTGAGGTGAGATAAGGAGAGGGTGTTCCCCAACAGTGTTCAAGTGAGAAGGTGAAAATTAATGTGTTTGAGTGGTTTATAGTAATTAGTTGAACCATAGAAGTAATTGCATGGTTAAGATATTTTGGAAATGTAATTTAATAAGTTTCTGTTAATTAAAAATTATTGGAAACAAAGTGTGAAATAAATGTGGTTTTAAACGAGGTGTACCATAGCATATTTCCGAATGAGATACATGAATGACGAGGTGAGCCTTTGGCTCACAAAGTGGCCAATTCGTAACGCTTCACTCCATAAAGTAAAACTGTGCCACTGCTTGCCTTATTCAATAGGTCACTGACCGCCCTTGCTGTCTGCACAGATTTAAGCCTGCAGGACTCGCACGCATTATTCAAACATGAGAACTCGTGCAGGGTGTCTTTGACCACCCCACTGTGTTTTCGAATTAAATTGTTTTTTCTCTCAAATTCTTTCCTTTTGATGCTATAAGTATTTTTGGGATGATAGGGATAATTTATCACTCAATTAAACACTTCATCATTTATGTAAATTATATGCATTTATCAAAAAATAGCATTAAATACATTTAGATTTTAGAAATAAATAACATTTTCAAATATAAATTTACTTTTTTACATTTTCAAAACATTCTTGGCAAATTCTCATCATGTGGTTGTCACACATGTCTGTTTCTCTGGCAAACTACACATCTTCCACTATTCCCTTATCTTGTCTTCTCCTGCGTTCCTAACGTCAAAGGTTCTCCATATTTTTCTATCTTTCTCTTTGTTTAGGCAATGTTTTCAGTGAACCTCTTTTTATTATGAATGGCTTTGTTAATTCTCTTGCCATTTCTCTTAAGAATGCCCACCTATTCATCTTACTTTCAGGCTAAATATTTCTATAGATAATCAATGCATTGATGCCCAGAGTGTTATGTAAATGATAAAAAAGAACAAGTGGCCACCTTCTAGTATTTCTGGCAGTACTATACATGCCACACATTTCATCTATGGCAGTGGTACCCAATCTTTTCTAGATGGTGGGCCGCATTGGTGTTTGCGAATCCTTCGGCGGGCCTCATTGGAAGTTGCAATTCTTCTGCAGGCTGGATTATAGTTTAATCAGAAGTTATCTATACATTTTGAGATGCCATTTAAGTGAAAATTAAGTCTAAATGTGATTTTTATGGTAAACATCCCAATGTTTAAAGTTTTATCAAAATTTTCAAAAAATCCATGATTTTGTGTGTTAAATTTTTCGGATTACTTTTTCATCATGGCTTCGCGGGCCGCACAAGAACCCTTTGGGGGCTGCATTCAGTCTGTGGGCTGTAGGTTGGGGACCACTGATCTACGGTATCGCCACCGCCTTTTGTCGAATTATAAAAAGTGACAATCTCTGGCTTTCTTTTTTCCACAGTTAAGCTGTCTATGCTGACTTGTTTGTGCATAGCCCATAGCATAATTATATTTTTACCCGTCTTAGGGATGTATGGCGCAAGGGTCATGTTGTTTCTAAAAGCAAACATGCTGCTGCACTCTCCCGTCCTTCACATTCATCATCTGTGGTGGCAATTCCCTCTTATTTTTCCTAACAGTTCCTACCAACATAGTTTTGTTTTAGAGTAAATCCTCTGCAAGGGGCATGCTTACAAACCAATTGTTAGCGGTTACGTTTCTCCCCATACTCAAAATTGAACCGACAAGGCATTTTACGATCTCTCTTGGGCCATTGTTGAACTTATATGGCCCCTAAGGCTGAGTCCCAGTATATAACTCTAAATTTAGCATGTACTAGATGCTTGCATCTACGTGAGCAAATATTTTGATCCCATATTTGCGGGGTTTACTTAGTAAATACTGACCGAAGGAGCAACTAACTGTTCATCTGTTGCAAACTCCGATATTGTTAAACATTCCTGAAATTTTTGAACTATCATTTCAAAAATCTCCTGTATGGGTGCTAATTTACCGGTTTCTTTCCTAATTGCGCTGTCGCTCACATTATCAAACCGTAAGCACTGTATTAGAAATTTAAATCGTTGATAATTCATGGAGATACAAAATATTTCCACACCTAATCCGTTTTGACCCCATAAATCTTTTATATTTTGGCAGCCAGATCTATTAGCACCCAAATAAAAAAGAAGCCCAATAAGACACGTTATCTCCAGAATAATTTTGGGCAACTTTAGAAACCTGCATATTCGTACAATTTACAATAGGTTTAGCAATTTCCTAGTCAAACATAGTTTTGAAACAGTCTACTGGGAGTTTTATATCTTCCTTACTTCCCTTGAAACCAGAAGGTTGACATACGATGTTGCATGCTGCGTAATCTAACATTAAGTCGCAGTTCTTCATTACTCCACAATGTAATTCCCTACAACTTTCATTTGAAACATTTTTCCATAGCATTTATTGTTGAGGAGTTATTTATAAATAATAGTTTTTTCGGTTTCTGTCAAATATCTTAAAAACGTCGTTAGTGGTAATCTTCGTAAGGACCAAAGTTGTAGAGAATAATATTTCTTCCAAGTTTTGTTTGAAACAAATTTTCGTAGACCCATCCATTTTGGAAATATTTAACTCTTTCGTAATTTCCAGTATACAGCGCCACCACCATGTAGCAGTGAATTCTGTAAACATATTCAAAATATACGTAATTTACGGCAATAAGGACAACTGTATTCTTTTACGATACGAAATAATAATTTTGCCTTATAATGCTATTCATAATATTTTAAATATCTATACCCCGAATATGGAGAAAGTCATGTGTTGGCCATATCAGATTTTTTGTGAAAAGGGGGTTTTAAAAGGGGGGATTTAAAATGAGCTGTTTAAAGGGGATTTTTAAAGGGGGGTTTCTTAAAGGGGGGTTTCTAAAGGGGCATATAAAATGCGGGGTTTAATAGGGGGGTTTTAAAAGAGGGGGTTTAAAAGGAGGGGTTTAAAGGGGGCTTCAAAATGGGAGGGCTGCAAAGGGGGGTTTAAAGTGAATTGTATTCGATGTAATAATTGCTTTTAACTTTTTCCATATGTAGTATGGGAAAGTATTATGATCACAAAAAAAATCGACTTCGAGATTTCAACAGAAATACACGTTTTGAGGTCCCTAGAACACGTTTAGACTATTTTCGGAATGATGTGTATGTGTATGTGATTGTGGGCACTCTAACTCAAACAGTACTTGCCATATCGTTACCAAACTTCATATATAACACTTCAGCATGAGCACAAAGAACTGATTAGTTTTTGGACAATAACGGTTAAACGGAAGTCAAGGTTTATTCGAAACCCGATTCGGTTTTTGCGATATTTCTCTGTTAAAACATCATTATTGTACATACAATTCTATACAAATGTTATAGAGAATGTAATTTCCTGCAACTTTCATTTGAAACAATTTTCTATAGGAGTTATTGTTTAGGAATTATTTATAAATAACCGGTTTTTCAGTTTCTGTCAAATATCTCCTTAAAAACATCATTACTGTAATCTTCGTAAGGACCAAAGTTGTAGAGAATAATATTTCTTCCAAGTTTTGTTTGAAACAAATTTTCGTAGAACCATCCATCGGAGATATTTCGCTTTATCTTAATACCAGTATACAGCGCTAGCACCATGTAGCGGTGAATTCTGTAAAAATATTCAAAATATACGTAATTTACGGCAATAAGGACGACTGTATTCTTTTATGATACAAAATAATAATTTTGCCTCATAATGCTATTCATAATAATTTAAATATGTATACCCCAAATATGGAGAAAATCATGTGTTGGCCACATCAGATTTTTTTGTATAATTTATATTTGCATTTTTTTAAAAGTGATAAATCCCGCTTTTTTGTAAATTTCGAATTAACCAGGTTTGACTGTAACATGAAACTATGAATCACCCACATAATAAAATCAATGAAATCTCATATTTTTAATAGGATCCTAGCAAAAACCCCAATTTGAAAATTAGAATGAAAGGAGAAAATTAACCAATAAATTTATATGTATACCTAGTCCCCGACTAACACGATTTTTAAAGTAGGGCTGATATTCGACTAACACGACTGGTCCTCCAGTTTAACACGATTTCTCCACGATCGGGGAAAGACTAGTTGGGGAAAAAAATCTTAAGAAATAATTTATTGTTATGACCTCTAAAACAATATTTGCTTCAAATTAAGTATTATAATTCCCAGCAAAAATAGCTATAATATTAAATTTACATAGTGTTTTAATGATTTTAGAGAGAGTTTGGCTGTTTTGAATGGATGAACAAATGCTTTATTTTACAATCCCCAAACCAACTGTAACACTCATTCGGAGTGTCCGTGGCAAGAGATAATCGTTACTAAGCGAGATGTAGTAAAACTAGTAAAAGTCAATATAATTCAAAATGTCCGTGCCGGGAGAATAATAGTTACTAAGCGAGATTTTGAAGTAAAACTACTAAAATATATTGCAATGTAACCAAGAGATTCATTCGAATAAAGTACATGATCACTAACGAAAGAACAAACTTATATTTGTTAAGGGATTTACATAAAGAAGTGTCGATAACTGATAAAACATGCACATGACAAAACGGAATAATGATTTAAGTTGAATATATTATAAAAATAATGAAATTATAAACAGCAAAAATAACTAAATTTATTTCTGACTTTTAGCGCAATCTGTAATCGTTTCTTCTAGATCCAAACAGTCGATAATGCATTTTCTATGGAAATTGCTAATGCATCTAATTGCTCCTGTGGCATAGTCAAATGCAAATATTTTTTATCAATTTAAGTTTGGAAGATGAACGTTCTTAGAAAAGAACTGTCGCTGAGAATTAATAAAACTCTTAAGAAACAGAAGAAAATTGTAAGCATGCTCCCAAATTTCACCTTGGCAAGATGAGAAATCTCGTGAAATCTTGCCGAGATATCGAGAAATCTTCTATTAAAATATGGTAGTAATACGTTATTTTTTTAAATAAACAGTTTTATACTGTATTATTGACCAAAATTTATTATAAAAAATCGACTTACAAAATTTCTCAGATATAACCTATACTAGTATATGTACAGTCTAAATTAACCAAATGTAGATTTACGTAAGTAAAAAAACGAGATTTACTTGACTCTGTTTTCACTTCAGTCAAAGAAAGCATTGCGCTGACGTAAACGACCACTCGAACTAAATTCTTTTAGCAGATTGGAGTAGAAATGATTGAAACAAAATTCATACTCAGTTCACTACAACCAGACTTTTTAGACATCCACTCACGAAAGAATTCTTTAGACTAAGAACTATACGGCTCTAAGGTATGAACTGCGTCAGGGAGAGATAATTAAAAAAATCAAATTATTATTTTTTAATGAGTGCAAAATCATGTATGCTAAGTTGATGTTTACAAAGCAGAATCTTTCTGAAAGACAACAGCAACCTTTGTGTCTCAGATAACCGAGTGAAACAAGCTCTAGTGAAGAGTGAAGTAAAACTTCCCATTTGTTTGCCCTAACACCCGGCCGCCCGTGTTAGAGTTCTCAGTCGTGGAGTTAGTTACAGTATAAGGATCCATTTTGGTTTCAATATGATTTGGTGTAGGCTGCGCCACCAGCCCCTAGGCCACCGGAATTTTGCCCGGTGTCCCAGCAGCCCAATCCGCCCCTGCATCTATGAATGGATACAAATTAGTGAAAATCATTGAATACATTCAATTTTATACAATAAAATTAACTTCAAATGAAGAAATAATTTTTGTGGAAAATAAAATAAAAATGTTTTCAAACCTTTCCAAATTCCAGTTGCTGAACAAACTGATGGAAGATGTTGAGAATATACTCTACAACACCAATTCGCTAAATAAAACAGAAAACTTTGCCAAATTCCGTGACCAAAGATCACAAAATAAAAAATTTGTTATTTTTGCCACACACAAGAGCGCACCATGTATAAAAAAAAGTCCAAACTCGGAGAAAAGCAGGGTAAAATTAAAGATTTGATTTTCACAGGAAAGATTCGAAACATCTGTAACTCCAGCTACTGAAAAGTAGGGGCCATAATACCCTGAAGGAAAAAATGCCGTCATAAAATTTATGGGTGGGTGTCCACAGCACCCTGCGCGAGTCACGGAAAGTTAAAAAAATCGTAATTTTAAGTAATTATTCTTACAATTTCAGTAGAGTTTTTACAAAACTAAACAAGGGTAATTATTTATATCTTTTTTAATTAAAGAGAAAAGGATTATTGGGAAATTTAAAAGGGGATGGTTTTAGGAAGATGAAGAGGAAGGCCTTTGAAGGGAGAGATTTTGTTTGGCAAGAGATGTTGAAAACTAACAAGGAATGACTACAGTTAATACCCCCATTTAGGACACGTATAGGCTGCAGGGAGGTTTTTGGGCTCAAATTTTAGGAATATTTAACACACCCACATATAGGATGTATATTCATTCTAGCTAATGATCAAAATCGCAAATATTTTCTCATTTAATGAAGAAACTGATGATTGAATTATTGAATTTCTTTGTAACATGAGAAATAAATAGATTAAAATGTATGACCTTTTCTTTTAATGCAGTGTTTCTTGACTGAGAGTTTGAGCATTACTTCTCAGGAATCCATGAGTTGAGTAGGACATGATGTTTATTTTTATCTATAAGTTGTTTTACCCACAATTACAGACTTTAATGCTATCAAAACAAATGGTGATTTTGAACACTTGACAACATCATTGTCGATGAATTTATTGCTGTTTTTCATTTTTGCTTTTAAAAAATTTAATTTATATTTATGATATTTAAATACATATCCTCTAATGTTCATATTTAAGTAATCAACTATTCATAGTTTGCTGTTATTCAATTTTCATTTCTCTCAGAAAACATATCTGAGGAGAAACAGGAAGTATTATGTACCCCTCTTGAAGATGCACCCCATTTTTTAGCCCAAAAATTTTGGGGAAAAGTGCATCCTTTACATGGGTATTTACAGCAAAACTCCTAAATTTAAGTGAATGGTCTCAATCTGTAAATTTGTATGCATTGATTCATTGGTGTTGATATGTTTTCATCATATGGTTTAACATTAATACTATTCTTTTCACTGATTGCGTAAAGGAATTATTTTATCTCAGCTTTCCTTTTGAACCTTAGAGTTGCCCATCAGCGAATATTGGAACTGGAGAGTGAGCTAGATGAAATACAAGAGCAGTCCAAGCATCAAGTTGGTAAAGGCACTGGAAGCAGCCAAGGAATGAAACAACAGTTGGCAGTATTAGAGAAACAAATGAAGTTATTTCAGGACGAATTGGAGAGGAAAGTAGCACAAATAGAAGAAAAGGATTCAACCATAACAGAATTGAGTACATATTTCAATTATTTATTTTGATTATATAAGCCTTCATTTTCTTTATCATGAAGCAGTTCCACCAAGTTATGCAATAAACTGTTACATTCATTTTGTGTAATTCCATTTTAAGGAAATAAAACAAATCACTTCATTATTTCCTCTTCCTCCTCTAAATCTTGCTAGCATACTCTTTCTAGGCCTCTCTTAATTACAGAATTGGCAATTTTTCCCTTTAGAAAAAGTCCCACCAGAATATTTTATAGTTTAGGGGAACTCTTATTGAATAATTAAGATAAATTTGATAATTATTTAATATCCAGAATTTATAAATTGTTTTTCAACGATTGCAGTGTAGACTATATTGAACAATCTGGCAGGTAACTGAAAATTAGAATTAAGGAACATGTGCAGTGCTTTCACAAGTTTCTTAATTAGCATTTTGCCAAACACTATGTTGACTTCAACAATTCTTCAGTCCTAGGGTGCGAGGTTGGTGGAGTAGGGGGGGTGAGGGACCACCACCATGTTGTTGTCAGCCAAAAACCGTTGGACAGGCAGCCCGGTGTGAGCAGGAGCGTTGTCGTGGTGGAGCAACCAGTCTTTGGATACCCACAGGGCCAGAAGTTTCCTCCTCACATCCTCTCTCAAACATCTGAGGACTTCAGTGTAAAAATTTTGATTCACTGTCTGCCCTTGAGGAACAAATTCTTTATGCACAATTCCCTCCTTGTCAAAAAAAATGATCAGCATGCTCTTCACATTGCTGTTGACTTGCCTGGCTTTCTTCGGTCTTGGTGATCTCAGACTTTTCCACTGGGACGATTGTTGTTTTGTTTCCGGGTCGTATCCATAAACCCAACTTTCATCGCCAGTGATGACCTTAGAAAGAAAGTCTAGATCTTTTCTGAGCTGTTGTTTGAGGTCCTGGCAAACGTTCAAACGCTGTCCATTATTGCCTGAAATTTACACAACACTCGGATCCAGTAGATTTTGTCCGTTAAATCCAAACTTTGCTAAACCGAGGTCTGTTAAATCGAGGGTTTACTGTACTACTATATATACCTGGATTTTGATATAGTGATTTCCCATCTGATGATGATGTTGATGCATCAAAATCTAGGTTGGATTCTTAAATACAGTAGAATTTATCCAAAGTGATTTGTTTTATTTCCTTATTTTGATTATAAGTTTGTATAATTTTGTTAGTGAATACTTGATTGTTGAACTAATTAAGTGATTCCTAAGCATTTTCATTATGCCTCACAGTGAAACCTTGACCACATTTAGTGAAAAGTTTTGTGGCTCCCATTAATCACATAAATGTATTGTATTTCCCCATATTTCAAATTGTTCAATTTAGTATTTTCCCAGCATTTAGTCAAATTTAAGATGCCTGCCTGCCATGATCCTAATTCTTTGAAATGCAACAGGACAGTCAACTCCATAATCAATTTCTATTAAAATAATAACTGTGATATATTCAGGGGTGTGCTGCAGCCAGTTCTGTCTGGCTCGCACGAGATGTTTGTTAAAATTTTTCATGCTCGGCAAGCCCATTGTTGAGCCAAGCATTCCACATTATCTGGAGGTTAGCGACGAATCACAGTCTGATAATAGTGGGCCGCTAAATGTTTAAGGGCACTTTCTAGATCGTGTTTATTATCTGAAAGACGCCAAACATGGTACAGTAAAATCTGTGTTATCCAGCTATCTTGAGGATTGTGGATAGCCGATTAGGAGAAATAGCCAGCTAGGGAAGTGTTTTTTGATTTTGACATTGCAAATTTAGCACTAACCAAACAAGATTGGGGTTAGGTTCACTAATGTACTCCCAAACATAACTATGAATGGGGTTTGCATTTTCCATTTTAATTCTCCCACACACAGATCTAGATATTTACCCATTCTTATTTCATACGTTGCTACGCTTACATGCAAAACAAGAGACTATTGAAAAGTTTAGGGTTTCCGGGAAGTTTGGGGAGTACAACAGTGAACCTGTTCCCAAAATTGAATTTATTGGATTATATCTTCCTTTTATTTACTCTATTAAAAAAGGACAAAATTATTTAATTCTTCTGAACATTTCTGTGAAAACCAGTCATATAATATTTTATCCAGTTCCTCCATTTTTGGCTTATGAAGCGTATGACATTTATTAATTGATTTACTTGTCTCAGAAGATGACACTAATTTCATTAATTTGGCCTTCTGAACCTTGATATCGTAGAACATGAAAGATCCGATGTTGAATTCTTTTGCTATGGCTGCTCTACTTCTCCTTTTTCCATTTGTTTGATCAGCTCCAGCTTTTGTGTTAGCATTAAAACAACTCTTGGAAATTGTAGAATTACACCAAAACATCTAGACCAGTGGTCTTCAACATGGGCAATAGTGCCCACCAGTGGACGTTTTAGGGTTTTTGGTGGGCATTAAAGAACCCACCAAATGCTATTCTAATTTTTACACTGAAAAATAAAATTCTATAAGAACGTTTAATGATACGCACACATATCCTCAAATGAGACAATGTACAACCTACCTCTTAGTTTTGAATGGCGACATTGGGGCACTGGTAGCACTACTCTACTATGTCTGCTATTTAAAAAAATATGATATTCTATTGGCAAACCTTATTGTCTGCGCAACTGATGGAGCACCAGCTATGGTAAGTTGCTATCGAGGATGTATTGCATTTTTAAAAAAGGAAGTACTCAAAGTTTTCAGCAGTCATTGTATAATTCACCGACAACATCTTGTTGCCAAAAGCTTAAGCCCAAGCTTACATGCTTCACTTAAAATTGTGATAAATGCAATGAATACAATTAAATCCAGTTCCAAGAATGATCGAATTTTTCACCATCTATTCCAAGATAATGATGAGCAGTTTGTTCACTTGTTGCTACATACCAAAGTTCGTTGACTCTCGAAAGGGAACTGTTTGACAGTTTTGTGGAATACAATAGCATGTTGTTATTTTACCCTAATGAAAACAAAATTGACATTTGCAATGATTTAAAGTCTGTGAAAAAGGATGCCTTTTACTTGGCTGGAATATTTAAAAAATTCAATGAAGTTAACTTACAACTTAAAGGAAAGCAAGTGACACTCATTGACTGCAAAAATGTTATTTCAGTATTCATTGACAAATTGGATTTATTCAAACATAACATCCTGCAAAAAGAATTTTTCCAGTTTCTGGAACTATGCACCATCAAAGATGATCTTACAGTTGAAGACATAGACAAGTTTGCATATCATGTTTTTGCCCTTAGAATTGATATGATGACTCATTTTCGTGATGTAATAGACTTGAAAGTGGAAGCATGGTGACTCCATTCATCGCAAATGTGTGTGATGTGGATATTGAATACCAAGAGGAGATAATAGAATTACTTCATGATGAGGAGTGTAAAGCTAATTTCAACCAAGGTAGATGTGTGTAACTTTGGCAGCAAAAGAAAATGCCCTCCCTGTATCCACGCTTGTAGAAGAAAATATTGTTGCTCTTGTTAACTTTCCCAACTTCATATCTAGTCAAGAAGGGATTCAGTGCAGTTAACAATCTCCTGTCCAAAAAAAGAAATCACAAGTAACAGAAAGAGATCATCTTCAAATGGCTCTTACTGACTTGAAGGCTGACATTGATTCCCTGGTTTGTAGGCACCAAGCACAAAGTACACATTGAAATGTGTGTCAAATGTTTATTTTAATATTTGTTTTGGGATTAATAAGCATGGTTAAATTTGATGTCTTTTTAAACATTTATTTTATCAAAAATTTTATTGTTAAGTTGACACGGAAGATGGGCAGTGAACTTAATTCTAATGACAAAATATAGTAAATGTGGGCAGTGAATCAAAAAAGGTTGAAGACCACTGATCTAGACAATGCAAATGGCTTACAAAAACACATGCTTACTCAGCAGCCCCAGAAGTATACAGAGTAAATACGTAATATATATCTAATATTTTAAGAAATTTTAAAGTGGAAGTTGTGGTATGACACAAATACAATTCATACAAAAATTCATAAAAAAGAAAAAAATACAAAATGAATTGTATTTATGTAATTGCCAGTGTCCAAGGGTGGCCGGTTTCTAAATAACCGGATAGCACAGCTTTTACTGTATATGCTTATTTGAAACCACCACCCTTGATATATTAGCCATTAATGATATTTAAACATTCAAAATACAGTATTTTCTTGTTTTTTTATTAAAATTCCTTCTAATTCCTGCAAAGATCAGATAACGCATTCTCAGGGCCGCAAAAAAAGGTCATAAATTTGATGCTTGATGGAATGCCTATGGAATGCCATTCATCATTTGATCGTCAAATATTTAAAGAAATCTTTTTTTGTTTTCAGATCAAAAAAATGCTACACTTCAAGAAAATTTACATTGTAAAGAAGTACATATCCAGACAATAGAAGAAAGGTACCAACGTTGCGTTAAAAAGGCACAGAGTGTTGCTAATGCAATGGATCCTAAAGAAAACTTAGAAGCAATAGCAGAAGTTACTGCTCTTCAAACCCAGCTGGCAGTAAAGGAGAAAATTATAGAGAATTACAAGGCATGTATTTTTAATTAATAATCAACTTCGGTGATTTTGGCAGTTTTATCATGAAAAAATTGTTCCTATGCCATAGAAAGTAGGTAATATTTAGAGAAATTACTCCAAATGGAATAAGGGGATCAAGAGGGAAAAAAATGAAGGAACCAAAAAGAGGGCCTATGTTGCTGAAGAATGTCTCAATAGATTTTGGCATTTAATTTGTGCATAATTTTAATTAATAATTAATGAATTAATTTTAATTACATTTAATATATGCCTAATTTAAAACAAGCTGTGGGGAGAATTTTGAACAAATTTTCAAAGGAAAAGAGCCAGAAAAGCAGTTAGATATTCAATGGAATCTCTCCTGGGATGTAGTGGCATAACAATAGGGTGGCATTGGGAAACTGCTGCGTAAACTATTTGCTGTGAGCTGCAGCTGTTTGAACCGATCACTCACTCTTTCAAATATAATTCGATATTTCAAAAACCATCATACTATTACTTCCTAATTGCAGCATCTGCGAATATGAACCTTCCTTCACATTTCTCCTGCATCTAAAACCAACAGAACACGATTTAGTAGGCGATTGAAAATTTCGTGCTCTCGGTGGAAATTTTCCAGTTGTGTTTTGGTTTAAACTATTTCAAAACAATTATTGTACTTTTTGGCTGACAAAGGAGATTTTTGTTGACTACATTCATTAAAAAAGTAACATAAAAAAAGTCATTGCTTTTGATTGGAAATTGCCAGAGATATGTCAGTTTTGATTATCTATAATTTTTAAAGTGAGAAAATACTTAGGGTTTTCAGTTATTATGCTTTTTGAGTAATTTTTTCATAATTTAAAAATGTATTACTTATTCAGCGCTATTAAAAACACATTTTCTTCTATAAATCACAAAAATAATATTAAAAATCAGTACAATATAGATTGTACAAACTTTCTCATATACTAATGCATTGTTTAGTTATCTTTTGAAAAAGATGAACTATGTATAGGGTATGGATTTTTCGGGTTTAAAAAAAATCCATTCGGGGTAAATATCGGGTTTTATTATTTTTCTTTGCATTCGGGTAAAAATCGGTGTAAATATGGCATAAATTTATCGTGCTCTATAAATAATTTCAATCTGGGTAAATATCGGGGTTAACATAGAGTAATTCGGATGATTTAAAAATATTTAAAATTTTTAATGTTTATTTAACAATTATTTTTATGGTTTACATACAATAACATTTGCATGCCGAGTTTTTCTTCCGTAACATTACTCCTTTCTGGAGTTTGCAAATGACGTAAATGAGAAAATGAACGCTCAACATCACAGCTACCCGTGGGCATACATAGTAATGTTAGGGCAAACTTGCTTAATTTAGGGCAGTGGTCTTCAAGGTGGGCGATAGCGCCCACCAGTGGGCGTTTTTGGATTTTTGGTGGGCGTTAAAAAATTCACCAAATGCTATTCTAATTTTTACACTGAAAAATAAAATTCTATAAAAAACACATATTCTGTAAAACTATTTTATGTACAACTATTACAGTTCGTTTGTCGTTAACTATAGTATCATATCATACTATACTAGCGACAATGTATCCATGCTGCGGTAAAACCGAAAGGCCCATGAGGGTGGTCAGAGTGTCTCGCAGAAGCAGCGAAGCGTTTAGGTTTAATGTTATCAAATATATAAAATCATAAATTTTTTAACACTGTTATTACCACTGAGACCGTATTCGGTAATCTCATCTAACGACAATCCCACTAGTATTAGGGTTACCATACCTCCGTAAATCGCTTTGCTACTGGGGGTGCAAAATTATTCTTTGCCCCGGGTGCCAGAAACCCTCACTATGCCAGTGGGTGGGCGGTGAACATATGGTAAAAGTGGGCGGTAACTCAAAAAAGGTTGAAGACAACTGATTTAGGGTATCGGGTACCACAATCAACCCAAAACTTAATAATATCCCCATCAAAATAAGACTTTAAATCTCTTAACTATTTGTCCGCAAAAGTATTTTTGCCAATAGCGCTCTCACCGTATCGATGTATGATAATAAACTAAATGGCTTACTGTAGATTCGAGTGATATCGAGCGTATTGTTATCTTTGGTCGAATGTGCATTTTCTTTAATTTGATACTTTGTGCTACTCTGACAGATACACAATGCGCTACTTGTTATTTTCCGACATTTGTTACACTGTATAGCTATGTTACAAGCCTAAGGTCCCAAAATGCGCAAGCGGGGAGGTAGCTGCAAAAAGGGGTAATCTTAACCGCTGGAGAGTTAACCTCTGATGAAGGGAAATGGCTCGACACGAGTACAGAATGGGTGGACATATGTAGAAATTAATTCTAAAATCTAGTAAAATGGATATTCGATTTGCTAATGAATAATTATTAGTATATGTAATATATAATACTATATATATATATTTCAGTTCAACGAACATCACAGAGCTCATCCAAGTCCTTGGATGCATAAAAGCATTAAAATAAAATTTTTAATCTAAAAAGTTTTGTGTGATAAAATTAATGATTTTGGGGTTTTCCGGGTTTTATCCGAATTTGAAAAATGCCGTTCGGAGGGTAAAAATCTGGTAAAAATCGGGTAAAACCCGAAAAATCCATACCCTAACTATGTAGAATCATTATAAACATCAACTTTGATGAAATTCGTTGGTGCCGTTTTTTAGAAAATCTAATTTATTGTTGTTAAAGTTGCCTAGAATAAACTAGCCTTATATTCATTTATTGAGAAATATGAACTATGTAGTATTATTGCAGACGGAAACTCAAGTATCTGCGTGAAATTTGGTTAAAATCATTGGAGCCGTTTTTGAGAAAATTGAATTGTTCTTAAAGTTGCCTAGTATAAACTGCCCTTAATTATTGTGCAATTTCAATCATTTACTCATAGTTTCCATTCTGTATAATAAAATGCCTAAGTACGAGATTTCATTAATTTTTGTTTTACCGTTTAGACTAGAGTCACGAACAGACAGACAGACGATATGACAAAAACCACTTTTATGAGCTCAGGCACACCAAAATCTTGAGGTCAAATTTTTTCGCGATTACAATACTTTCTCAATATACTATGTATATAAGAAAGTCAAAACACAAAAAGAGAGCAATAAATCATTTTTGGCAGTAAGATTTGCCTTTTGTAGAGGCTAGCTTTAGAGAGAGATAGAGCTATATGGAAAAATACATGGGAAAGAGTCTTTAATGGTTGGGTTTAATCTAAATGACCTGTCTCAAATATTTTAACCTATTATCAATATTTTTTAATATTCAACCTTGTGAAAATCTTGCTGGTATGTACTAATAGGTGAGTCATTCTAACGCTTCTGGATAATTCCAAATAATGAAATCTCAATTATGTGGTCTTAAAAAATTTTATCAAGTTTGGTGTTTCTTCTCATATTATATATTCATTCTACCTTTCAGAGAGAAATTGAAAAAAACAAAATTCGAGATCAAGAAGAAAAACTCATAACAGCTACTATGTATGCACAGGTAAGTTTTCAGAAAGTATATTTTGATGTTTAGTGGATTGAATGAACAATTGTCATCCCATCTAATATAAGAGAATGGCTTAGAGAAGGTACAGTAAAAACTGCTGCTTTTGCTGCAATCTCCTAAGTTATTGGTATGCCAATGTCAAATATTAAAATAGCCAGATTTTTAATGAAGCTGATTTTCTGAGTCCCAGTTTTGAGGGAATACCAGGGGTGTAGTCCTAAAAAAATGCCAGGGTGCTAAGATCTTATTACTTTCTCCATACTACGTAATGGGAAAGTATTGTGATCATGAAAAAAATCGACTTCGATATTTCAACGGAAATACACGTTTTGAGGTCCCTAGAACATGTTTAGAGTATTTTCGGAATGATGTCTGTGTGTGTATGTATATGTGTATGTATGTGTGTGTGTATGTGTGTGTGTGTGTGTGTGTGCATGCGCGCGTGTGTGCGTGCGTGTGTGCATGCATGCATGTGCGTGTTCGTGCGTGAGGCTGGATGTTGCCCACAGGCTGTAGTTTGGCCATCGCTGCAATAGTAAATTTATTGGTACTTACCTAGTTCAGCGTTTAGCCGCTAGATGACACTTCTTATGCATGCTGGTCTGCCTCCTAAGAAATTCCTATTTTAGCCATTACGTAGCACTGTGTGCATTACTCATTCTGTCTGCAACATTTCTGCGTTCTCATTCCTGGCAGAATGGGATTTTCCCGAGTCCAGATATCGCCACAACCCAACAATTAATTTGAAACCCTGACATATTACAATAGCACCATCACTTTAAGTTGTAATGGGTGCCTTAAATGGAACCTATCCCTCAGTCCTGGTTTGCAAGCTAAATAGGCTAGCAAGCTAAACAGACTTGCAAGCTTTGTTAGAACAATTATGTTTTGCGAAAAAGTTATAACAGGTGCCTAAAATGGAATGTATCCTCAGTCCCGGTTTGCAAGCTAAATAGGCTCCATTTGCAGCGCAAAAATCAGGGAGGATATATTGCACTTTAGTCAGCAATTTTCCTTTGCAAATAACAAAAGAGTAGAGAAAAACCCAGTGTTGCATGTACTCAGGGAAATCCCATTCTGCCTGGAATGAGAACATCGAAACATCGCAGACAGGAGTAATGCACAAAGTAGCATGTAATGACCAAAATATGAAGTTCTTAGGAGGCAGACCAGCACGCATAAGAAGTGTCATCTAGCGACTAAACGTTGAACTAGGTAGTGCGAACCGCTTAACTCCTAAGTATCAATTTATTTTAAAAATTTAAATTGAATTTCTTATTATTTTCCACCCTGTATCTTAATATTACAAAATATTTAGGATTATTCACTTTATGATGCAATTCCCTTGGCATACTTTTAGGTAAAAAATGTTTGCACATATATTCTCTTTATTCCAGAGCTTGGAGCTTCACCGGAATTCAGTGGACCAGAGGTTATCCAAATTTAACAAAACATCCAGTTGCCTTTCCCGACATAGGCAGGCAACCAGTCGGAGAATACCTCACACTTTTAACTCTAGGTACATATATTGACTATAGTAACTTTTTGATTGCCCAGTTAATTTTGCAAAATGGTCCATGAGACAATTTTTTCTTATTTTGCCATAAACAGTGTCTTCTTTTATAGTTTGAGCTTTCTTTTGATATGACAAGGAATATATGGCTTTTTTTCCAACAGTCATTTGACCTCCAAGACCATGTTTTTTACAGAAATTTAAAAGCATGTGTAAATGTAAATAATTAACCCACAAGTAAAAATTTGTAATTTTTGATGAAAAAATTTAATCCTGAGATAACCTAAATATGAACTTAAAGTAACTACAGTAGAACCTGGATAAGAAGTTCCCTTACCAGAAGTTTTCCCCTGTAATATAGGTTTGATTTCTGAAGCCCCATTTCAAATCCATAAGATGTACGGTATTATTTTCCTGCATAACAAGTTTCTCTCATAAAAAGTTTTCCCTTGTAAAAAGTTTTCCCTTGTAAAAAGTTTGAAAAAATAGTATGAAGGGTATGACTGTAATGCTATTATTCCCATTTACTACATTATTGAAAAAACAAAAAAATTCTCGTTTATACGACTGAAGCAATATATCACAATTCTATTGCCATTTGTTCTATGATCACTTCTTGTCTGACAGTCAATTATAGCAGATATTTTCAGGCAAAGTGAAGCATACCAGTTGACAAATCTATTTCCTGTCTATTAAGACGATAGTATAGTGTTATTGTACCCCATAAAATCATTGGATTATGATAAATAATTATTTTAAACTAGCAGAAATTCCCGGCGTTGCCCAGTGAAATTTGTTTCAAATCCGATAGGAATTCTAGATGATACATGGTATTTAAGAATTCACTCGGCCGCCATGTTGAATACAACGGACAGAGAGAAACAAAATCCATGTATGAATTATTTCCGAAAGCCCTCCACAATTATACCAAATTTGCTTCAAATCTACTTGGGAAAATATGCGTAGTTTAATCAGTACTTATACTGTGTATAAGATGTAGAAAATTCAGGAAAATCAGGAAATTCAGGAAAATCATGAAAATCAGGAAAATCAGAAAATTCAGGTAAATCAGTAAAATCAGAAAATTCAGGAAAATCAGCAAATTCATGAAAAATCGGTAAAATCAGAAAATTTAGGAAAATCAGGTAAATCAGAAAATTCAGGAAATTCAGGTAAATCACGAAGATCAGGAAATTCAGCTAAATCAGAAAATTCAGGAATATCAGGAAATTCAGGAAAATCAGTAAAAACAGGAAATTCAGGAAAATAAGGAAATTCAGGAAATTCAGGTAAATCAGAAAATTCAGGAAAATCAGGAAACTCACGAAATTCAGAAAAATCAGGATTTCCATGAATTTCCTAATTTTCCCGAATTTCCAGAACTTCCTGAATTTCCAGAACTTCCTAAATTTCCTGAAACTCATGATTTTCCAGATTTACCTGATTTTCCTGAATTTCCTGATTTTCCTTATTTTGCTAATTTTCCTGAATTTCCGGATTTTCCTGAATTTCCTGATTTTCCTGAATTTCCTGATTTTCCTAAATTTCCGGATTTTCCTGATTTACCTGATTTTTCTGATTTTCCTGTTTTTCCTGAATTTTCTGATTTTCATGAATTTCCTGTTTATCCTGAATATCCTAATTTTCCTGATTTTTCCCTATTTCTTCGAGTCTCCTGAATTTCCGGATTTTTCTGATGATTTCCTACATCTTTTTATCAAACAATTTAATAAGGAAAAATGGAAATTCAGGAAAATTAGGTAAATCAGGAAATTCAGCAAATTCAGAAAATTCAGCAAATTCAGAAAATTCAGCAAAATCAGAAAAATCAGGAAAATCAGGAAATTCAGGAAGATCAGTAAAAACAGGAAATTCATGAAAATCTGGAAATTCAGGAATATCAGGAAATTCAGGAAAATCAGGTAAATAAAGAAATTCAGGAAATTCAGAAAAATCAGGATTTCCATGAATTTCCTGATTTTCCAGAATTTCCTCGTTTTCCTGATATTCCTGAATTTTCTGATTTTGCTGAATTTTCCGATTCTCATTAATTTCCTGATATTATTGAATTTCCTGATTTTCCTGAATTTCATTGAATTTTCTGATTTTCCTGAATTTTCTGATTTCCTGTTTTTGCTGAATTTCCTGATTTTCTGAATTTTCTGATTTTAATGAATTTCGAGATTATCCTGAATTTCCTAATTTTCCTGATTATCCTGAATTTCCTGACTTTTCTAGATTTTCCTGATTTTCAAGATTTTCTAGATTTTCCTGAATTTTCTGATTTTTCTGGTTTACCTGATTTTTCTGGTTTACCTGATTTTCCTGAATTTCCTGATTTACCTTAATTTCCTGAATTTCCCAAATTTTCTGATTTTCCTGAATTTCCTGATTTCCCTGAATTTTCTGATTTTCCTGAATTCTCAGAATTTCCTGATTTTCCTGATTTTTCTGATAATTGCCTACATCGTTTTATCAAACAATTTAATAAGGAAAATCTGGAAATTCAGGGAAATCAGGAAAATCAGGTAAATCAGAAAAATAAGGAAATCTGTAAAATCAGAAAATTCAGGAAAATCAGGTAAATCACGAAGATCAGGATATTCACAAAAATCAGAAAATTCAGGAAAATCAGGAATATAAGGAGATTCAGGAAAATCAGTAAAAACAGGATATTCAGGAAAATAAGGAAATTCAGGAAATTCAGGAAAATCAGGTAAATAAAGAAATTCAGGAAAATCAGGAAATTCAGAAAAATCAGGATTTCCATGAATTTCCTGATTTTCCAGAATTTCCTCGTTTTCCTGATATTCCTGAATTTTCTGATTTTGCTGAATTTTCTGATTCTCATGAATTTCCTGATATTCTTGAATTTCCTGATTTTCCTGAATTTCATTGAATTTTCTGATTTTCCTGAATTTTCTGATTTTCTGTTTTTGCTGAATTTCCTGATTTTCCAGAATTTTCTGATTTTACTGAATTTCGAGATTATCCTGAATTTCCTAATTTTCCTGATTATCCCGAATTTCCTGATTTTCCCGAATTTCCTGAATTTACAAATTTCAAAATTTACTAGATTTTCCTGAATTTCCTGATTTACAAGATTTTCTAGATTTTCCTGAATTTCCTGATTTTCAAGATTTTCTATATTTTCCTGAATTTCCTGATTTTCCTGATTTCCCTGAATTTTCTGATTCACCTGAATTTCCTGATTTCCCTGAATTTTCTGATTTTACTGAATTTTCTGATGTCCTGATTTTTCAGATTTTGCTGATTTTTCTGATAATTTCCTACATCCTTTTATCAAACAATGTAATAAGGAAAATCTGGAAATTCAGGGAAATCAGGTAAATGAGGAAATTCAGGTAAATCAG
Source organism: Uropetala carovei (assembly GCA_036926305.1). NCBI lineage: Eukaryota > Metazoa > Arthropoda > Insecta > Odonata > Petaluridae > Uropetala > Uropetala carovei. The sequence goes on from JAXCHB010000011.1 coordinate 22,369,373, forward strand.
AAAAATAAGGAAAATCAGTAAAATCAGAAAATTCAGGAAATTCAGGAAATTCAGGAAAATCGGGAAAATCAGGAAAATTAGAAAATTCAGCAAAATCAGGAAAATCAGAAAATTCAGGAAAATCAGACAATTTAGGAATATCAGGTAAATCAGGATAATCAGTAAATTCAGGAATATCAGGTAAATCAGGTAATTCAGAAAATTTAGGAAAATCATGAAATTCAGAAAAATCGGGATTTCGCTGAAGTTGCTGATTTTCCTGTATTTCCTGAATTTTCTGAATTTCCTGATTTTGCTGAATTTCATAATTTTCATGAATTTCCTGATTATCCTGAATTTTCCTGAATTTCCTGATTTTCCCGATTTTCCTGATTTTTCTGATAATTTGGTCTTTTATCTTTTTATCAAACAATTTATAAAGGAAAATCTGGAAATTCAGGAAAATCAAGTTAATCAGGAAATTCAGGAAAGTCAGGAAAATCAGAAAAATAAGGAAAATCAGAAAATTCAGGAAAATCAGAAAATTCAGGAAAATCGGGAAAATCAGAAAATTCAGGAAAATCAGGAAAATCAGGAAATTCAGGAAAATCAGAAATTCAGGAATATCAGAAAAATTAACCAAAGTCATGTAAATCAGGAAAATCAGGAAATTCAGGAAAAATAGAAAATTCAGGTAAATCAGGAAAATGAGGTATTTCAGGTAAATTGGGAAATTTAGGAAATTCAGAAAAATCAGGATTTCCATGAATTTCCTGAATTTTCGAATTTTCCTGAAATTCATGATTTTCCTGATTTACCTGAATTTCATGAATATGCTGATTTTCCTGAATTTCCCGATTTTCCTGATTTTGATAAATTTTCGGTTTTTCCTGATTTACCGGATTTTCCTGATTTACCTGGATTTACCTGAATTTCCTGATTTTCCTGAATTTTCCTGAATTTTCTGATTTCCCTGAATTTTCAGATTTTCCTGTATTTTCTGAATTTCCTCATTTTGCTGAATTTCCTGATTTTGTAATTTTCATGAATTTTCTGATTATCCTGAATTTCCTAATTTTCCTGAATATCCTCTTTTTCCCCAATTTTCTCGAGTCTCCTGAATTTCCTGATTTTTCTGATAATTTCCTACATCTTTTTATCAAACAATTTAATAAGAAAAAATGGAAATTCAGGAAAATTAGGTAAATCAGGAAATTCAGGAAAACCAGGTAAATCAGAAAAATAAGGAAAATGAGGAAAATCAGCAAATTCATAAAATTCAGCAAAATCCGGAAATTCAGGAAATTCAAAAAATTCAGGAAAATCAGGAAGATCAGGAAATTCAGGAAAATCAGAAAATTCAGGAAAATCAGGATTACCATGAATTTCCTGATTTTCCTGTATTTCCTGATTTTCCTGAATTTCCGGATTTTCCTAATTTTCCTGAATTTCCTGAATTTCCTGAATTTGCAGATTTTTCTGATTTTCCTGAATATTCTGATTTTCCTGAATTTCCTTATTTTCCTGAATTTATTGAATTTCCTGATTTCCTTGAATTTTCTGATTTTCCTGATTTTCCTTAATTTTCTGAATTTCCTGATTTTGCTGAAAATCGTGATTTTCTTGAATATTCTGATTTTTCTGAATTTCCTGATTTTCCAGATTTTGCCGAATTTACTGAATTTCCCGATTTTCCTGGATTTCCTGATGTTCCTGAATTTCCTGATTTTCCAGTTTTTCCTCATTTTCGTGATTTTCCAGATTTTCCTGAATTTCCTGATTCTGCTGATTTTGCTGAATTTCCTGATTTTTCTGAATTTCCTGATTTTCCTGAATTTCCAGATTTTCCTGAATTTCCAGATTTTCCTGAATTTCCTGATTTTTATGTATTTTCTGAATTTCCTGATTTTGCTGAATTTCCTGATTTTCTTGAATTTTCCTGAAATTTCTGGACTTCCTAAGTTAATTTACTCGAGAGTTATAGTCGATGAAACAAATCGATGCCCCCCAAACCCCCACAAATTTTTTTTTGAGATACACCACATAGCCTATATTTTAAGCTGGACCAGTCTAAAGATACGCTGCAAGTGTCATAAAGATTCGACCAGCCATTTTGCGTGATGAGGTAACAAACAAACAGACAGACAGACAACAATTATGCAAAGCTTGCAAAAGCCTTCTTGTGATGCAAAATACACAAAAAGAGTAAAATCCCTACAAAAACAAATGTACAGACAGAGGTTACAGTTTTATAGATTTTTAGATTTAAGATGAAAACTGAATTGGTTTACAAAGTAATTTGTGGAGAATCATGAAGTGTAATTAAATTTGACGATTGGAAAATGACAGAACTATATCCTCTACTTGAGATATATATAGACCATGTGATATTTTAAACGTAGATGAATTAGAACTCTATTTCAATCTTCTCCCTAAAAAGACATGCTCAAAAGACGAAATTGTCATGGTAGTAAAATGAGCAAGGAAAGGATAACAGTACTAGTAGGAGCTAATATGGATGATTCAGAGAAACTTCCATTATTAGTCATAAGAAAACCAGGGAATCCACGCTGTTTCAAAAATGTAAAAACGTTCCCATGCAAATACAGGCATAACAAAACCTGTGCTATTTTTGAAGAATTTATAAGAGCCCTAAATGGAAAGATAAGAGGGAGCAACAGGAAAACTCTCCATTTTGTTGACAATTGCCCTGCTCACCCAAATAACACTGAATACTTGTCAAATGTCTGCATGGAAATTTGACTTCAGTTATACAACCTATGGATCAAGGAGTGATCAAAGTTTTCAAGACACACTTTTGGGATCATCTTGCTCGTAAACTGCTTCACCAACTTAGATTGAACACAAAAAACGATAATTTCAAACTTTCTGTTACATGCAATACAGTATCCGACAGCATTGTGGGACAGAGTGAGTTCCTCCGTAATTATGAATTCCTTTAAAAAGGTTGGCTTCTATGGTCACATTCAGTATAATGTCAAATGTGTTGCTGTTAGTGATGGAGTAAGAGTTTTCCTACGGAAGAGTTTGAATTTTACTGCAAGATTTCATAAATATATTAATGTACACCATGGGTGTCCAAGCTGTGGCCACTTCCACAATTTTATGCGGTCCACTGAATTATTTTAATTTTTAATGTACTTGCGGCCATTTTTGAGAGAAGAAATTCCAAAATATTTTCAATTGTCATAATTTTATTTGGTGTTTGGTGTTCGTTTTGTTATTTTTTGTTTTTATTTGCAGTTTGAGTTTAATATTTCATTCACTGTTTAAGGCGTTACTTTGTGGAAGCGATCCATGATGTACAGCGGTAAATATCTAGGTAACTTCCACTTATAAAACTTTAATGTGCACAACAACATCTTCAGGCAACACGTTATGGAAAAAATTGCAATATCATTTTGTTATATTATAAAGGAATCAACACCGATATATATACTATATGTCACACAATACAATATATACTGTCCGTCCCACCCTGTATCTCAAAAGCCGTTCGTCGTAGACAGAGCCGTCGCGTGGTGTATCGGCGCCCGCGTGCGAAACACATGTGGCGCCCCAAGGATTAAAAAAAAATCGTATCATACACATTACATTGTTACGGAATGAAACAATGTGATGTAAGCAGTGTCCTTTATAGACAGTGATACTTTATAACACTATCACCTACACAAATAGGCGACAAAAGGACGACGCTACGTGACGCCGGTCCGGGCGGCTCATGTCTTACGCGTTGCGACCCGTGAACAAAAACAATCATGGCAGCAAAAGGAGCAGATATGAGCAGCTAATTCTTTCACATTCTCGTATGTAATGTATTGCGGATTACACTGATGCAAATCTCGACCCGGAACACCTCGGAACACTTTACAAAACGACTCGTCGAATTTAGCGAATGTGTTTAATTTTCTTCATAATACGGATCTCTATAAATACAGACAAAACGTGTTTTATTCTTAACAAAAACCAGTATCCCATGTGTTTTTCGAAAAGAGGAGACATTGTAGCATCTGTTGACGTATATTCAAGTTCGCACCATCGCATGTATGCAAATGTTTCTCGCGATGAAATTGGGGAGGGCTTGCAAACGCTCCGCGTGAAGTGAGAACAGTTCAGCGTACCCCTACTTTGACGCATCAAATGGAAGGGATGGAGTCTCCGCAGAAGGTTCGAATATGGTGCAAATGAAAGCACGGTCTGTCTAGTATTGAAATGCCCCCATCAATAAATGCTTCATTTCAGAAAATTATTTTTTTCCGCTTTTTTCTGATTTCATCCCAATGTGAGCCGGCGCCCTTGAAGGTCGGCGCCCGTGTGCAGTGCACACATCGCATCCTATATCGGGACGGCTCTGGTCATAGAGATATGCAGTAAACTGCATTTTGTTTCTACAAGCTAGGAGGTCCCTAGAAAACTATTCTCATTTCCATAAAGTTCCGGGTTCAAATCCAGGAGACAATTATATTTTCCCATAAGTTTACACGGGATTTTCATTTTTTCAGAGTGCAAGGTTTTTTTCCTTCGTTTATTAAAACACGTAAATATGGACCGATTTTCATCGTTTTTGCTGTATTCGATGGCTAAAACTCTATACTATCTTATTCTTGCAATGTTTACATGTTACATGGTCGAATCATTCAAAATATGCAATTGTTTTAGAAATTTTACGGATATTTCATACTCTTTCCGGACGTTGTCAATGCGACTGTCATTGTTGTCTCCGATTCAATTAATGCCAATTAAACCTTCAAATAGGTGAAAGAATAGCGTCATTCGCTTCGCACTTTATTTAAGCATCGAAATTATTACTGTAGCAATGTCAACATTTATACATAGCAACAAATATTTATGGATAAATATTCAGTTAACTGCATATGGGAAGCGTTTCTAACGATGCAATCAAAGCAGTTGAATCTTCCTATCATCGTTTGCATGCTGGAATCTTATTTCTTTGAAAGTAGAACCATTATATTATACATCTGTAATGCTTATTAATGCATATAGGCTCAGGCATAAATTTAAAATTAAATGAGAATATGGATATACGTTATTTTTTTAAACACATTACATGGTTATCTTCTCTTCATTGATATTCTACATAAACGGTTGCATTGATTGTTATATAAAAAAGAAAGGACATATAATTGAATAAAAAGGAAAACATAAAAGCTCGCGATCTTTTACTATGTAGAGAAATGGAGAAACAGGAGAAAAAATCTACTGTGACTGGGAATACGAACCTGGGTCATACACTTGCCGGGCGTATACTCTACCACTGAATTACCTTAGCAGACTAATCCTCCTGTTTCTGAGTGGCAATAGTTTCTTAGGTTGGGACTTTTAAAATGCAGATTTCTGACTGACTTTGCATAATAAATTGTCAATACGCACACAGCTGTGCCCTCAGCGAGATTCGAACTCGCGAACTTTACATTGGGAGCCAAATACATTAAAATCCTATATCGGAGAAATGCATTATTAGAGTTAAATGTTAATTATTGAAACCAACTTATTTTACATATTAATTTTTTTATAAATCAATTGAAAATATACCGCACAAACATTGCATGGGTTCAGCTAGTATACACAAAAAGAAAGAGGGAGAGAAGAGGGGACAGTCGGAGAAGAAAGAGAAAATCCATTACAGTGGGACAACCTCTCTTGGAAAAGGGAAAAGTGTGATGGGGTGCCCCTCCCATGGGAAGAGGGTAGAGATACAATAGCCCGGCCTCCATTTGGGGGCGCTTGTTCTAATATTTCTGGGTTTGGGTGTTATGGGTGGAGCAGGACGTTTCCCTCCCAGGGTCAGAAAAACAGGACATTTCCCTCCTGGCACAACAGGGGAGCAGGACCTTTCTCTCCCAGACTGAGGTAGCTGTTGATCGAATTAATGCAGAAAAACCCTGTGACTGTGTCTGTAAGACTTATAAATAGATGGTTTCAGTCAACAGAAATTAGTATCCTTTATTCCATTGCTGTGTGCTGTTCACTGTGAAACTGTGATGTCTCGTTCTTGCGAGGTTATCGTTAGAAAAATTTTGAAGAATGATCTAGAGCGGTGGACATGTGTCGTGAAAGGGCCCAAGAGTTACGTAAGAACTACTTCAAAGGAGGCAGATGTAATTTTTGACATTGTAGACAAACACAATCACGACAAACAAGCAGACTCCACTATTAATCATTCTAAGTTGCAGAACGAATTAAAAGGAAGGTGGTCCATGACATATGCTAGAGGCCTTACAAAATAATGAACCAGGAGCTGAGAGACGCTGACGTTGAGTCGTTCAGGAGGACGGACATTGAGAATATGCGGAAGGCGGTTTATCGTGCAAGAAGAAAAATATTACTGAAAACCCCAAGGAATGCACAAGAAGTATGTACGTATGTACAAAAACGAAATTTAGAGATAGTCATCGTTTTGTCTATATTATGTTGACATCACAACTTCAGTCCTTTACCTGCTCGACCCGGGAGGGAAATGTCCCATTAAAAATTCTCTACCTGCTCGACCTGGGAGGGAAATTGGATTAGTGTCTGGGAGGGAAACATCCTGCCCCCATTATGGGTGTGTCTGTTTTTTCATAGGAATAGGAAGCCGTAGGCCTTCTGTCATTTCTTTCAGTCATTCAGTATCGTTCTAGCTATTTTTATACAATATTAAATGGGATTATAACAATTTATTACTTGGTTATCATTATCTTTCTTGTTTCCTCTTCTTTCTATTATTATATTTACTACTTAAAATTTCATTTTTCTACTAACTAATAAAGAAAATATGTATACGAAAGAAACTCGAATCAAGTAGGATGTGATGTGGATTGCATAGATAGGAGACTGTGTGCCGCTGGTTAGCCTAACTTCCTGGGATAAGACATGTGAACTGACGGATGAGGTAATATAACCTCATCATTAATTTTTTGTTTATAAATGTCAAAAGTTGGATAACAACTATTCATATACCAAGTAATATGTGAAAATATACTCTAATGTTAATTTTTTCTTTCTCAAGTATCCCGTCACTGAGGTAAATTGAACTGATGTGAACGCGTTGAAAGTGTTAACTGCATTAGGGAAATTGATTCATTTTGTACAAAACTCTTACCAAAATATATGAAACAGTTAAAATAAGTTAAATTAAAATTTCTTCAATAAATACAGTAGAACCCCCAAATTTGCGGGTTACGTTTCCAAAAACACCGCGAATTTGGAATCCGGGAAAATAGAAGCAAAGGCCTTATGAGAAAATGGGGGTTACGTTTGCAGCTCTCCATTATTTGACAATAATAAATGATGAATAGGTAGGCTAAAAGTGGTTTTGAACCAATAAAATGTGGCATTTAAATCTGCCGTAGCCATACAGTTTATCGCATATTGCCTGCCCACTGATGCCGCACTCTGGCCACTAGCATGTTTATTTCGCAACTCAATTATCTCACTTAAGCTTCACTTTTATCCATAATATCACAAATATCCCTCTCAATCTTCTGAGAATATTTCTTCACGTATGTTTTGCATATGAAACATTCACTGCAATGGAGAGGAGGATTTTATTGCTCCAGTTGCCTAGAAATATCCTACGCAGTTAGAGGAAATTGGTCCTACTGCTTAAAATTCCCAAGGGGATGCAAAAAAGGCATTAGAGGCAGGGCCGGATTAAGCGGTACGCAAAACACGCAAGTGCATGGGGCCCAGATGACAAAGGGGCCCACCAGGGGCGGATTAGGCTGCCAGGGCATCGGGAAAAGTCCTGGTGAGGCGATTCTGTAGATGAGCATGGGTTGACTGAGTGGTTGCTGCCTTGGCCAGGGGCTGTTGCTTTTCCGTATTCTAAAGCTATTTCAGCTACGCACGTAAGACGGCGGCAACCCAGAGTGCGTCGGTAATATCATTAGGCTGAGTGGGTGCGAAGTATTTTATGGGGGGCTATGTACCATTGTCTCTTGTCTAGTCAAAATTGTCTTATATTTACGCTACTCTTGGTTTTCCTCAGCTCGAGCCTTCTCACCCGCCCCATCCCCTTGCAGTCCCAAGGCAAGAAAGTCCGAGGAGGATACAGGATTTTCCAGTACCCTTCCTCCTGCGGTTCCTCTTTCTTTCCACGTGCATTAATTCAGGCATGCTCAGAATTTTCGGTTTTTTGGTTGCGGCTCTTGTTTGAGAACGAAATATATCTTACTCAGGACCCGGAAGAGAGGATGGTAGCCGGTGCAAATAACTGGGGCCCGGGCTTATTGGAGGGGCCCGCTCTCAGGAAAAAGTTTCCTTTGAAGATGAATTACAATACCTGCAATAAGTGGCGCACACACGGGGGGAGGGGCACCGGATCCGAACCTCCCCCCTCCCCCTTGGAAAATTGTGATTTTTCTAAACTGTGGAGAAACGTTGTTATTTTAAATCTGGGTTCAAGGGTGCCATCAGGGAGGAATAGGAGACAGTTTGCTCCCTTTGTTTTTAACTCAAATATAATGAACAGTGAAATACGCGACATTGTTATTACTTGCATACAACCTTTGTCCTTGTCAATATTTCGGACCCACCCCCTCTTGAGAGAATCCAGTGTGCGCTACTGCCTGCAATCCCTTACTTTGTTATCAATATTTATACATTTTGTATACACCTTTGCTTTGCCTTAAATGAACCAATGTCTTTATTAAACTATATAGTCTTTTAATACTTGTATTGTGGTAAATGTCACTTCCTCAATTTCATGCTTATTTACATTCTTTGAACTTTTAATAAAAATCTGATTTGACCAACACATGACTTTCTTCATACAGAGCAATAAATATGATTACTCTCGACGTCAACGTTTTCAGAAACAATTATCAGTGATTACATTCGAGAATAATTTAAAAATATATTCAATAGTCTTTATTACGTAAAAAAAGGCAAGTAAAGAAAATTGTTAACTGCTTCTATAGATAAAAAAATATCTACAAGTAATTAATATCACCCTTGGAGGAGTACGCACCTCTATCAACAATTAGAAAGTATTATCATAGCAGCGGAAACAGTGGTATCACTTAGCGACGTATTTAACGTAAATTTAGAAGAAAGGTCGAAATATCTCTTAAACTATCGGCGTTATGAAAAAATGTTCCAAATAAAACTTCTATCGACTTTTATTCTCTACAAGTTTAATAATGACAACTGTTTATGAAAATTGAGTTTTAAAGGAGATATTTGGAAAAAGCAAATATCTATTAAACTATCGGTTTGACGAAAAATTGTTTCAAACAAAACGTATAGAAAATTTTATTCTCTACAACTTTTATTATAACAACAATTTATGAAAATTGAGTTTTAAAGGGGATATTTGAAAAAAAAAACAGAAAAACGACAAGAGTAAACATACACTACCGGTTTACCTATACTCTCCAAAAACTAATCAACTCTTGTCACTAATATGAATGTATTATAGGCCCCATTTTGGGCCGGGGCACAGAAAGTGTGCTTTGCGTGGGGCCCATGAACCGCTTAATCCGGTCCTGATTAGAGGTCACACTTCCGCTTTCACTACCGCAGGGGCAGGTACAGGCATCCCCGCTTTACACATGCAGGGTTTTCGTACAAAGCGTATTTTTTCTCGGCAAAAGGAAGAAAACACCATCTATGGGCTCTAACCTGTACTAGAAGGACACAGCTAGATACCGGAGATGCTTCATGATAGACTATTTCGGCAAACCCAAAGCGGATGGCCCGAAAAACGGCGTGATGGATATATACGGCATACAGATTATGACAGGCCATGACGAATATATACGGCATACCCAATCAACTGGTTAAAGTCAATGTCTTCTTTTTGCTTCTGCTTTCTGTATTATCACTTGCTTTCCTCTTGGTAGACATTTTCGGAAAACGGGGTCACAGCATGATAAAAAAAACCTCACAGATGGGGAAATTCATTTGTTTAGTGCTTTTTCTCTTCACTTCAAAGATGACAGCAGTAGTCCAAAACTGCGAAGCACACTAATTTGGAAGCTGCGAATTTGGGGGTTTTACTGTAATCTCTTTTGTCTTATTTTTTCAATCTTTAGTTTTTAGTTATTATGGGATAACCATTTTCTCTTCTAAGAAGTTTTCCCCCTCATGAAGTTTTAAACTTCCAGTCCCTTGGATAACCTCTTAACAGGGTTCTACTGTATAACCTGGCTGACCACTTGTCCATTTAAAAATTAGTTGACATAATTAGCACATTTTACAGTTTTCTTCGTGATCTCTATATTTTTTCAGTGATATGCACTATGAACCTGCACACATGTTACCAGCCCATTCACAGCTACAACACCAGTGATTCAACATGGAATTGCCTGTATCAAATTAAATGCGGAAAATGGTAATTGTCTTATAACTGCATATAATGAAAAGGATATAATATTATTAATGAATTAACCAAGGATCCCAGATTGTTTAATATTTTTACACATATTTATATTCTATTGCTATATGATATTAATAAAGTATTTCATTGATCTTTCATTTATTAACGAATTTTTATTTCATTTTGACTTGCTAATTATTCAACTAATATTCAAATCCTTTTCTTCCAAGTAACCAGTAGCATATTCTTCACATAAATGCATTTACCGGCGATAAACCTACCTCAGAGAGACAGAAGATATTTTTGATGAATTGTCAAAAAATAATTCTGAAAGCCTAACCAACCAAAAATATTTAGTTTTGAATGCACTTGCGATCTAAGTGCTGGGCACATTGTTGTCAGATCAACCACCTGTCGATCTTCTACGCAACAGTGGTGTCTCGGAGATCTCCTAGTGCAGAATTTTAGCGGTGTATTTATTTTGACATCATCCCCACCTCTCAACTTAAGGAATTGACTTTGAAAGGTTACTCGCAGACTTTTAGTAGTCAAGCCCCTCCACTCCACCCATTCGAGAAGGGGTGGAGTGGAGGAAGTGAGGGATCGAGTAGGGGTGGCTGATGCATTGCTTAATTCTGTGGCATTGCTCCATGGTATTGCCAAATTTTGGTATGTATTAAAAAAATAAATATTAGAAAATGTTGAGCTAAATCAATGAAGCAAAGTAAATTTACTTCAAGTAAGTATGTCACTTAGTTTATTAGTGATATTCAGAAAACCATTTGATGCCATTAAATCATAAAGCAAGGGGCTTAAACATTTATGAGGGTCCTAGGAATATGTAATGAATGTATGTTATAAGGCTTTGAGCAAAAATTAACATTTGGACGTAATTTTCAGTATTGAATGAGGAAGATGACGAAAATGTCATATGCACAGATTGCAATGGTGCTCTGAAATAATCAGTAAAGAAAAGTACATGGTCCATCATACCCGTTCATTGAGAGACACCTTGATTTTAAGGCTTTGAACTACGTAAATTATTTGATAAATATGTACTGTGATTAGAACCCTGCTGATGCAAATATTTTTATTCAAAAAAGGGATGTATCAGCCAGTGGGGGTCTTCGCATCCAGGGGACCTCAGAGAGGAGCCCATGGCAATTGTAGTGGGTATACGGCCATGGCCCATGATCGTAATGCATATTTCAAAACTTCCCTCTAGTTTTCTGCCATCTTCCAATGGTGTGACATATCGAGGAGTGTGCAAATTGGCTCCTCAGTGAGCATTGTCATTCCGAGACAGGTAATATCAGTACTTAATTTCTGGGAGAATGCAAGGGAACGGCATTCCCTCACTTATTTGGGAGGAAGTTTCGAAAATGAATATAAGGATAGTTTATTCTTGGGCAACGTTAACAAAAATAGGATTTTCTAAAAACCGACTGATACGAATTTCATTTTCTAAAGATAAATAAACGACGCATTAGTACGTATATGAGAAAGTTTGTACAATGTATGTTGTACCGATTTTTACATTCTCATACGAAGTATCCAGCAAGTATTATTTTCGCGAAAAAATTCGACCTCGAGATTTTTACGGAAATACACGTTTTAGGTGTCGCTGAATCCGAAAAAGTGTTTTTCGCAATGCCGTCTGTCTGTCTGCCAGTTACCGACTCTAGAGTCTAAACGGTAGAGCGAAAATGAATGAAATCCCGTACTTAGGCATTTCATCATACTGAGCGGAGGCTTTGAAGAAATGGTTGACATTGCTCCATAATTAAGGGAAGTTTATTCTACGCATTTTCAAAAATAATTCGATTTTCTCAAAATCGGCTCTTACGATTTTGTTCAACTTTCGTACAGTTACTTAAGTTTACGTCTTCAATAACACTGTATATTTCATATTTCTCAAAAAATGAATATAAGGCTAAATTATTCTAGGCAACTTTAATAATAATTTTATTTTCTAAAAAACGGCTAGAACGGTTTTTATAAAATTTCCTACAGTTGCTTGAGTGTACTTCTGCAGTAATACTACGTATTTCATTTTCCTCAATGAATGAATATAAGCCTACTTTATTCTTAGTCAACTTTAAAAAAATTGGATTTTATAAAAACAGGCTCATACGATTTTCATTTTGTAAAGATAACTAAATGACGCATTAGTACCCATATATGAGAAAGTTGTACAATGTATGTTGTACCGATTTTTCTCTTATGTCCATCGCGCGGGTGTGACCTAAGTAGTAATCTCTATGAACGAGACATCTTGAAGTAAAATGGCTGGACTCTGCTTAGCTCACCTTTACGACATCCTTATTGCTTTTCATTTATGAGCCATAAGAACGATTGCTTCTTCTTCTTCTGAATTCGAAGAAATTTTACTTTAGTATGTTTTTATCGCATAACACGAAAGTAAAGGTCACCTCTGAATGTTTGCATCCCTAATTGTTCAATTCCACGAATTCACATCCCTCCTTATTTTAACTTTCTCATATACGAATTATATTGAGAAGTATTGTTATCGCGAAAAAATTCGACCTCGAGATTTTTACGGATATATACGTTTTGGTGTCGCTGAATCCGAAAAAGTGGTTTCGCAATGCCGTCTGCTGTTACTGGAGCTAGGACATTACCTGAGGAGGGGGGGGGGGGGTGGATTGGCGAGTGTTTCCCCCTGCAGTGAAGGTAACTGTTTGGTTGATCTTATTCAGGGCGTGCTTTTTCGCCGCATTTATCATACACTGGGGAGAGAATGCAATTATTTTGGGTGTGACTGCATTGCGAGATTGCACATGTATTATGATTTTTATAAGGAGTTTCTCGTATTATGAAGATAAACAGATCGGTATTCTTTAAAGGATTTATATTCGGCAGTGTTTGCTCTTTAAATATAGCGTAAATTTTGTTGAACCATACTCATTACATAGAATGGTTGAGTAAAACAGTTTTGTAGGCTAGTCTTTAAAAAATAAAAAATCGGTACAACATACATTGTACAAACTTTCTCATATAATAATGCATCGTTTAGTTATCTTTAGAAAATGAATATCGTATCAACCGGTTTTTAGAAAATCTAATTTTTGTTAAAGTTGTCCAAGAATAAGTTAGCCTTATATTCATTCATTGTGAAAAATGAAATATGTAGTATTATGGCAGACGTATACTCAAGCAACTGTACGAAATTTCATCAAATCCGTTCTAGCCGTTTTTGAGAAAATCAAATTATTGCTAAAGTTGCCTAGAATAAACTAACCTTATATTCATTTTTTGAGAAATATGAGCTATTTGGTTTTATTTAAGAGGTAAATTCAAGTAACTGTACTAAATTTGATCAAAATCGTTATAGACGTTTTTGAGAAAATCAAATTGTTAAGAAAGCGTAATATAAACTTCCCTTAATTCTTGAGCAATGTCATTCATTTCTTCATAGCCTCTGCTCAGTATGATAAAATGCCTATATACGAGATTTCATTTATTTTTGCTCTACCGTTTAGGCTTTAGAACCAGGAACAGACGGTATACCGCCAACTCGTCACAGTCAATTCGTCGCACGTCAATTTGTCGCACGACAATTCGTCGCATGACAAACTCGTCGCGCCTCAATTCGTCGCAGGACGAACGCGTCCCCCATTGCCCCATAAGGAAAGTCCGTATATCGGGACATATAAGAGTGGACATAAAGGCAGTGGACATAAAGACTGTGGACATATATTACGGTGGACGTAAAGACTGTAGACATAAGGGCAGTAGACATAAAGGCTGTGGACATGAAAGAGTGGACATAAAGTTGCCCAAGAATAAACTAGCCTTATATTCATTCATTGAGAAAAATGAAATATGTATCTACGATTATTGTAGACGTAAACTCAAGTAATCGTATGAAATTTGATCAAAATCGTTATAACAGTTTTTGAGAAAATCAAATTGTTGTTAAAAATGCGTTGAATAAACTTTCCTTATTTATTGAGCAATTTCTTCATAGCTTCTATTCTGTATGATAAAATGCTTAACCCCTCAACGCCGAGCGACGTGTCCTGCACGTCCGAGGTAGTGCTTGCATTCTTTACTGTTTCACTCACTTAATATATCATACATCTATAAAACCATAAGATATTTTCAAAGAGGAAACTTTGGGCTTACCTGGAATGCATGCCAAATAATTGTATTATTGTTTCTATATTTTATAAACTACGTCAAATTTGCGATGAAATTTTCATTTTTGCGCGGAAAATACGGAGCGTCACCACCTTTAATTGTCTATTGACGTAAGGGATATTCGTAAATCTTAAACCTTTATATATTTTGAAAGAGGAAGCTTTGACCTTTCTAGTAATGCAAATCTTATAATTTTAATATAGTTTTTATAATCTACGTGAAAATGTGCAATGAAATTTTCATTTTTTCCCTGAAAAATCGGTGCGCCACCACATTTTATTGTCTATTGACGCAAGGGATATTCGTAAATCTTAATAACCTTTATATATTTTGAAAGAGGAAGCTTTGACCTTTCTAGTAATGCATATCCTATAATTTTAATATAGTGTTTATAATCTACGTGAAAGTTTGCAATGAAATTTTCATTTTTGCCCCGAAAATTCGCTAATTACGCAACGGAGAATCGTCAGCCTGAATAAGATATATGTATTTTGATAGAGGAAGCTTTGGCCTTTTCAGTAATGCGTGAATTGTAATTTTGCTATTGTTCTAACATTTTATAATCACCGTGAAAATTTGCGGTGAAATTTTCGTTTCTGCGCCGAGAAGTTGGAGCGCAACCACATACTTTTGTCTAAATACGCAATGCATATTCGTCCATCTGATTAAGCTATACGAACTTTGATAGAGGAGCTTTGGCCTCTTCAGTAATGCACGACCTGTAATTTTACTATTGTTCTAACATTTTATAATCAACGCGAAAGTTTGCGGTGAAATTTTCGTTTCTGCGCCGAGAAGTTGGAGCGCAACGATATACTTTTGTCTAAATACGCAACGTGTGTTCGTCCATCTGATTAAGATATACGTAGTTTGATAGAGGAAGCTTTGGCCTTTTCTGTAATGCATGAATTGTAATTTTACTATTGTTCTAACATTTTATAATCAACGTGAAAGTTTGCGATGTAATTCTCATTTTCACACGAAATTGCGATTCCTCTTTTCACTTTCTGGAAGAAATATTATCTTTTCCCTTGTATCTTTGTGGAGCCTTGTGAGAAAAGTGTTTGTCCGTTTGAGAAAGAAATATGTCTCCTATATACTAAATACACACAGCCCACTTCATATGCTTCTAAAACTCGCTTTTCAACTCACCAAGTATGCTTTCCTCTTCGGCGATCCTTCAAAGACCTTCAACGACCGGTTTGTTCCGCTATTTGTATTTTTTGCTGTGTTTACCCATCAAGTCCTTCAGTCCCTCAGGCACCGGAGATGGCGCGTTAAAATGAAAGACTATAACTCAAAACCGTAACATGAGTGATATTTTAGTGAATCAATAAGTATGTTTTATCGATATTTAACATTAGGGAAAACTAAATAAAACAGCGCATTAAAATCAATTTTTGACATAAATATATTTTTTTTATTGATTACAATAAAAATAAATGAAATTTATGGACAATCTATAATAATTATAATACACAGTTTTTGTCTTTCGTATTCAACGGACCTACGCAGTTTCGATTTCTCAAGTTGACCCGTATAGTGCGTGTAGACGAGGAAACGGTCACGCTCGGATATGATTCACGGTATCTTTTCAAAGACTTCGCTTACAAGAGATATGTTGACTATGCTATAATGTAAATTTCATGATGAATCCATTTACGCATGTGTACATTTTCTAAAACAATCGGGAAAGGACTTTGTGAGCTAATATGTAACTTTTAAAAGTTTTCCGTATTCTGTGTCTGAAATCTCATGATAAATACAACTCCATATCTCCGCTTCTAATGAACGAAATGTAACCAATTTTTCTATTTGACTTATGTAATGATTAAGAATGATTAATAATGATGACTGCCTAACTAAAACGTTTATATTATTAATGAAACCCCTTTAAAAAAATCGGTACAACATACATTGTACAAACTTTCTCATATATAGGTACTAATGCGTCGTTTAGTTATCTTTAGAAAATGAAAATCGTATGAGCCTGTTTTTAGAAAATCCAATTTTTGTTAAAGTTGCCTAGAATAAACCAGCCTTATGTTCATCTTTCAAGAAATATGAACTATACAGTATTATTGAGGATGTAAACTTAAGTAACTGTACGAAATTACATCAAAATCGTTAGAGCTGTTTCTGAGAAAATCGAATTATTGTTAAAGTTGCCTAGAATAAACTAGCCTTATATTCATTTTTTGAGAAATATGTGCACCTACCTTTTTCCTTCTTTTATGAAGCAGAAAGTTCGTTCCACCTGTCAATCAGTATTTCACATATCTCATTCCACAACTTCTCTTTCATATTTCTATCCGAATATTCCTTCAACTGTTTGTTGAATAAAGCAGGTCTTTTTTCGATTTCACTAATAAATAGGTCTACCTCAATATTCATTTTAATTTATTAAAGAAAATTGAGTGCCGAACTGACCGAAATTATTTTACTATAACTGCAGCGGGCGGCGACCTGGAGGCAACTGAACAATCACCAGTGCGCGCGGACAAGTTTCAGCCTGTTTGTTCTATGCCTTCAAAATGGAATTCGCTGTAACTTTTTGATTGCCTCAGAAATAGTTGCCAGTGCGTGCACTCCCAATGAGAACAATGTGTTCCATTCCGGCAACTAAATAGTTGCTCAACTAAAGTTGCCAGTGTGCGCTAGGCCTTACTGTTTGTATTTTCTCTAAATATTCGCTTTGTACGGTTAAGGAGTTTTTTCTTAATTTTTAAACAATTCTGATTAGTTTACTAGCGTTAAGTCTCCACCACAAAAGGTTTTTAGACCATAATTTCACTGGAAAATATGGAATTAACTGTGTTAAACTATACCGATCACTTTTTTATCATGGAATCGCGGGCTGCATAAAACGCTCTCGAAGGCCGCATAAGGTCCGCGGGGCGTAGGTTGCCGACCCCTGATCTACATAATACCCTGAAAGTCATCTAATTGGTGGATGGCAATCATCAGTTTGATTCTAGGAGCGTTATTTTCTCTATTTGAGAAACACGTGGATAATTCCCGTCATATTTGAAGGACAATTACGCTAATAATACTGGAACAACATTGCTAAATGTACGACGAGACGGAACGAAATTACTGACGTGTGTGACGAACCAGAACCCCGTACTGGTGCGTTCCAGCTTATTCCTAGCACTGTATTGTTATTATTTCATTTCCAAAGTTTTTATTGAAGTCGTTATCGTTGTTGCTGCTGGAGAATATAAAAGCATAATATTTCATCAGTAGGACGGGACTTAAGACCATATGCCATTTGTGAGTGGTTATTTCTCCCCCCACTCATGCTTGTAGAAGTGAAAACCATACGTTTTAAAGCGTATTGTATTATGTGAAGGGCTAACCCTTATATTATATATACGTATATATAAAGGAATAAAGATTAGGAAAATCTTCACATTTGGTTACACGTAATTTGGTGATATTATTTAGAACTATTTTTAAAAAAATCATAAATGGTAATAAAACCGCTATATCAATAATTTCAGTATTTGAACATATATTGCGTTGTTATTAAAATTATTATTCACATACGATACAATCATCCTAATAAAATTTATTATTTTCGATGACATTCCCTTAAGTTTACATTCAAGGATGGAAATGGGGATATACGCCATGTATGTACCTAATTCCAGACCGGATTTTTTTGCAGTAATGTCCAGTGCTGCGTAAGTAGCATCCCCAGCAAGGAGAAAGGTAGTGACCGATTGCGTATACCTTGTTCTGAAAGCCCATTTCCACCTCTGTTTACAATTGATACATTTTTCTTTTTCTTTTGATCATGTACATTTTGCTGATGAAGGATAATTTCAATTTAATCAGTTATTTACAATAATTATGCATGAATTAAATTGGATTTTATCTCAATTTTATTATTGGCATAGAGAAAAATAGAAAGATTCTTTTATACATCTGTGGCATCAGCTGAAGAGAATAATTTTGTGGTACAAGCATTTTTAAATCACCTACACCCACATTCTGCCACAACCATATCTTCATAACTGAAATGATATGTGAGAACTCCATTTTGGTCAAGGTATAAGACAGAAATGGGTTCAAGGCGAGTAGGTACACAGCAGGCACGTGCAGCTTTTGTGGGAGCAGCAGAGTGCACCAGTGTTTGGAGAATGGCATGCTTTGTTGGAGATAAGTGCTCACTTACAGGAAAGAAGCATTTGCCCACACATTGGTATGCCTGCATGAAGACAAATAAGTTTATCAACATTAATTAAACTTTAATTGTGAGATAAATGCAAAAAATTATCTGCTAGGCAATGTTCCCTCTAAGCTGCGCACGACTCTTTTCCCCCCTGCACATGCCCTTTATTGCCGTCAGACAATGCCATATGAAAAGCCGCAGAAAACATTACACAAGAAGTTTATTTTCTAAAAAGATAAATGTTTCTATTTCCCGTGACATCACTCAAAGGCAGAAATGTTTCCTCCACTTCAAAGGAAGTTAACAAATATCGTAACAAATACTAAACAATTTTTTTTCGAGTGCGTTTCTTTAAAATGTTTTTTTTTTGCGCACCGGTTTCCCACTGTTGCTCACGAAGTTTGTCCGGCCGCAGAGTACATTACGAAATTAGAGAGAACATTGCTGCTAGGATTAAAAATCGGTACAATATACATTGCACAAACTTTCTCATATACTACTGCGTCGTTTAGTTACCTTTTGAAAAATATGAACTATGTACAATCGTTATAAACATCAACTTAACTAACCATACGAGATTTGATGAAAATCATATAAGCCGTTTTTTTCGAAAACATTTACATTTACATCAGTACCCTACAAGCCGCTAGAAGCGTTTGGCAGGGGGTGTCACAACACCAAGTGAACTCTAACTAATTCCTCTGTTGGACTGTCTTATCGCGTCTGGGAAAAAGGATCGGTAGTATTTCTCTGTTCTAGCGATAGTTTCGACATATTTTCTCCTACACTGTGATCTAACATTACGTTCACTAACACCGATGGGGACGACTATGCCGCGTACGTCTTCAACGAATTCGGAGCTTTCGAATTTTTCAAAGAGTTTCCTTTTGTATTCACTTCTTCTTCTCTCCAACGTCTGACATTTCAGATCCCTCAATAACTCTGATACACTCGCATCATACCGATATTCTCCTTTTACAAATCTAACCGCTCTACGCTGAACCATTTCGAGCTCTCTAGTTAGGCCCTCCTCGAAAGGGTCCCAGACGGCGCAACAGTATTCCACGATGGGTCGTATTAGGGAAAAGTATGCGATTTCCTTCACATTCGAGGGGCAACCCGCAGGACCCCGCAATTCAATTGTTATTAAAGTTGCCCAAGAATATTCAATTTCTGAGAAATATGAAGTATGTAGTATTATTGCAGACGTATACTCAAGTAACTGTACGAAATTTTATCACAATTGTTGGAGCCGTTTTTGAGAAAATCGTGTTGCTAAAATGCGTAGAATAAATTTCCCTTAATTATTGAGCAATGTCAACAATTTCTTCGTTGCTTCTATTCTTTATGACAAAATGCCAAATTACGAGATTTCATTCATTTTCGCTCTACCGTTTAGGCTCTAGAGCCAATAAGAGATAGACAGGCAGAGGGCGTTGCGAAAACCACTTTTTCGGACTCAGGTACACCCAAAACGTATATTTCCATCAAAATCTCGAGGTCGAATTTTTTCGTGATAGCAATAATTTCCCAATATACTTCGTATTTGAGAAAGTTAAATTAATATTGGGCTCACCATATGGCTTGAACGCAATTGAGAAAAACTGTATAAAGCAATGACGCAAACAATGAAAGTGATCCAAGTGATGGATACTTGTATTAGGAATTTGGGTACTAAAAAATTGGTACAATATACATTGTACAAACTTTCTCATATACGTACTAATGCGTCGTTAGTTATCTTTAGAAAATGAAAATCGTATGAGCCTGTTTTTAGAAAATCCAATTTTTGTTAAAGTTGCCCATGAATAAACTAGTCTTCTATTCATTCATTGAGAAAAATAAAATACGCAGTATTATTGTAGATGTATACTCAAGTAACTGTACGAAATTTGATCAAAATCCTTAGAGCCGTTTTTGAGAAAATTGAATTATTGTTAAAGTTGCCTAGAATAAACTAACCTTATATTCATTTTTTGAGAAATATGTACTATACGGTATTATTGAAGACGTAAACTCAAGTAACTGTACGAAATTTGATCAAAATCGTTAGAGCCGTTTTCGAGAAAATCGTATTATTGTTAAAAATGCGTAGAATAAACTACTCTTAATTATTGATCAATGCCAAGCTCCAGAGCCAGTAACAGACAGATAGACGGCATTGCGAAAACCACTTTTTCGGATTCAGCGACACCTAAAACGTGTATTTCCGTGAAAATCTCGAGGTCGAATTTTTTCGCGAAAACACTTTCTCGATACTTCGTATGAGAAAGTAAAAGGGCTCATGGTGCATAGTTGTGACCACATTAACACTGACCGCTCCAGAGACCACTACACCGTCATTAACTCTGATGAGGAGTTCGAAGCTCAAGGTACAAACCCTATTCTGAGCTCACGTATCTGCCACTCGTAGCAGCAGGGGGAACTAGGTGACCACTTAATTTGCTAACAAATTTTAAATTATTTCATTTTTTCACTTAAGCCGGGCGCACACTGATAGAACGAAACTAGGCGAAATTGGTCCAAACAGTTTCAAGAGACGACAGTTACATACAAATGAATGAGCGCGCGCACATCCGCTCCAAACTGCTTAGAACAGGATGAATTATGTGTCATGCTGTTTCTCGTCCCTTTGTTTCGTTGAAACGTTTCAGTATTTCTCAAGCTATGGAGTGTGATGTTGATAAACTCGTGGCCCTTAAATGAAAGAAGCGCAATTTATGACTTCACTAGCAAAAACCATAACAATAGAGCAGTGATAGATAAATTGTGGAATGAGATAGCGACTGAGATGAACGCAATACGTGAGTGTTTAATTACCATGCATTTAATTGTATTTTAATTGCATTAATTACATAAGCACGTTATTATTGTATTGAGTGTTACTGGTACGTACATTTTAATTATATTAATTACAGGAACTTTGAATAATCCTTTAATTATTATTATAAACTGTTTATTCGTTAAACATTATTCAACAGTGTTAACTGAGAGTGGTTTTGTTTCCACTACAACAATGCATATTTGTTTTACCATGAAACATTACCTTCTTCCGAATTAAAATAATTCACGAACTGTACCTAGTATTTAAAGCTGTAGCCGATGGTCTTCCTATATTAGTATTTGGGGCTGCTGATTCTTCCAGCAATGTTTCCATTTCTTTATGAATATCAGCTATGATTCCTTCCCTCTCTCGTATCATATTGTGTAAAACACAAGCGGCCTGAGTAATGACTGTTGCCTTTCTCGGTGATAATAACATAACTCGAAACTTTTTTGTGAGCTTACCAAATGCACACTCAATTAATCGTCGAGCTCGACTCGTCAGACGATAGTTTACGCCTTTTTCTGGTGTCAATTTTTTTTTCGAGAAGGGTGTCATTACAAAATTCCGCAACGGATAACCTCCTCCTACTAATACGAAGGGAAGTTTTTCCTGATATTGAACTGATATCTGTTAAGGGTCTGGCAATTTAAAGTCACCATTCTTGAGTAAATTTCCAAAGGCAGAGTGTTGGAAAACTCCGCTATCAGAATAACGACCGCAGTCACCGACATCAATGGTAATAAATTTTCCGTCGGCATCTGTAACCCCTTGTAGCAAAATAGAATGATATTTCTTGTAGTTGTAGTACTTGGTGGGCATTCCACTTCAATGGCTCCCTAGTAGTGAGGAAAGTTCCATTGCTCTTCGTATCTCTTTGATACTTGCATCCATTTGTCAGAAGTTGGCCTAGGCAAGTAGATTGGAGTCAGTATTTCCAAAATGGCAGGACACGTCTCAATAACGATTTTTCCGATTGTAGTAGCTCCAGGTCTAAATTGGTAATGCAGTGACTGAAAGCGTTCTCCTGTGGCCAAAAATCTAAAACAAAAAAATATCGGGACACATACATTGTACAAACTTTCTCATTTATTAATGCGTCGTTTAGTTATCTTTAGAAAATGAAAATCGTATCAGCCGGTTTTTAAAAAATCTAATTTTCGTTAAGTTGCCAAAGAATAAACTAGCCTTATATTCATTCATTGAGAAAAATGTAGTATGTAGTATTATTGCAGACATATACTCAAGTAACGGTACGAATTTTTATCAAAATCGTTCAAACAGTTTCTGAAAATATCAAATTATTGTTAAAGCTGCCTAGAATAAACTAGCCTTGTATTCAATTTCTGAGAAATATGAAGTGTGTAGTATTATTGCAGACGTAAACTCAAATAACAGTACGAAATTTGATCAAAATCATTCGGGCCGTTTTTGAGAAAATCAAATTGTTGTTAAAATGCGTAGATTAAACATCCCTTAATTATTGAACAATGTCAACCATATCTTCAAAGCTTCTACTGTGTATGATAAAATGCCTAAGTACGAGATTTCATTCATTTTCGCTCTACTGTTTAGACCAGTTGTCTTCAACTTCTTTTGATTCACCGCCCACTTTTACTATATTTTTCCATTTGAAATTAGTTCACCGCCCACCTTCCGTGTCAACTTAACAATAAAATTTTTGATAAAATAAATGTTTAAAAAGATAAAATTTAACCATGTTTATCAATACCAAAGCAAATATTAAAATAAACATTTTACAGACATTTCAATGCCTACTTTGTGCTTGGTTCCTACAAACCAGGGATTCAATGTCAGGCTTCAAGTCTGTAAGGGTCATTCGAATATCTCCTCTTTCTGACACTTGTAAGCGTTTTATTTTTTGGACAGGAGATTGTTGACTACACCGAATCCCTTCTCAACTAGAAATGATGTTGGGAAAGCTAACAAGAGCAACGATATTTTCTTCCACAAGCGTGGATACAGAGAGGGTATTTTCTTGTTCTGCCATAGTTGCACATATCCACCTTGGTTGAAATTGGCTTTACACTTCTCATCATGAAGTAATTCTATTATCTCCTCTTGGTATTCAATATCCACATCACACACATTTGTGATGAATGGAGTCACCATCCATGCCTCCATTGTACATTGTCTCATTTGAAGATGTGTGTGTGTATCATTAAACTTTCTTATAGAATTTTATTTTTCAGTGTAAAAATTAGAATAGCATTTGATGAGTTCTTTAATGCCCACCAAAAACCCTAAAACGTCCACTGGTGGGCGCTATCGCCCACGTTGAAGAACACTGGTTTAGACCCTAGAGCCAATAACAGACAGACGGCATTGCGAAAACCATTTCCGTCAAAATCTTGAGGTCGAATTTTTTTCGCGATTACAATACTTTCTCAATATACTTCGTATATGAGAAAGTAAAAAGGAAAATGGTGGGTGCATCCTCTCAATCAAAAGAGGATGACTCACTGTTTGATTGAAGGGCTCTTAAATGAACTCCGGCAGGACGAAAAGAAATTTAAAAACTACATCAGAATGAGCTCCTTCGACTATTTACTGGAAGCCCTATGAGAAGTTATAAGAGTATACATGTTATACTAGTTCCTTTATGAGCTCACCGATGTGTTGAATTATCGGGTTAATATTACGAGTTGAGTGCCAGCATATGCGTCTTGTTTCTACAACACGAGGAAAAAATTTCGATTTTAAAAGAAAGTGTTATAGTCGGGGTATGCTCCAAATTTAGAAGCAAACAATTAATTTCTAAATGATATCAAGTGGTTTAAAATACTGGAAAAAGTCAATTACTTCGAAAACGTAAAAACATTATTATAAATAAGGATTCCGCAACTTATATGTCGTGCGTTTTTTCTTATATTCTATCAGAATTTTAGCGCAGGTATCCAAAACCATGGATGTCGAAACCGCGAATAGCGAGGGTTTACTGCACATAGTTGGAATGTAATCAGGGGCGTAGCGAAGGGGGGGGGGGGGGGGGGGGGGGGGGGGGCAGAGGGGCCAGTTGCCCCTGGGCGCAAACTCACGGACCGATTTTTATCGGTGAAAGCAGATTCGCTAGGAGGTCGTGAAATAACGTAATATCTTTTCCGACATGAAGCGTCCGAACCTAACCTGACCTTACGACACGAGGCGCTCGAAAGCGCACGCAGATAAGATTTTTATTTTCTCATACGAAGTATCGAGAAAGTATTGTTATCGCGAAAAAATTCCACCTCGAGATTTTTACGGAAATACGTTTTAGGTGTCCCTGAATCCGAAAAAGTGGTTTTCGCAATGCCGTCTGTATGTCTGTCCGTCTGTCTCTCTGTCTGTCTATTACTGGCTCTGGAGCCTAGACGGTAGAGCGAAAATGAATGAAAACTCGTACTTAGGAATTTTATCATACTGAGCAGAGGATACATAGAAATGGTTGACATTGATCAATAATTAAGAGTAGTTTATTCTACGCATTTTTAACAACAATCCGATTTACTCGAAAACACGTTTATCCTATTTTCGGAATGATGTCTGTGTGTGTGTGTATGTTAGTCTGGCGCTCTAACTCAAAAAGTACGTGCCATATCGTTACCAAACTTCATTTATAAGACTTTAACATTAGCATAAAGAACTGATTAGTTTTTCGACAATAACGGGTAACCGGAAGTCGAGGTTTATTCGAAACCCGATTCGGTTTTTGCGATGTTTCTTCGTTAAAATATCATTATTGTATTTACAATTCTATACAAAAGTTATAGAGAATGTAATTTCCTACAACTTTCATTTGAAACAATTTTCTATTGTAGTTATTGTTTAGGAGTGATTTATAAATAACCGGTTTTTCGGTTTTCTCCTTAAAAACATCGTTATTGGCAATCTTCGTGAGGGCCAAAGTTGTAGAGAATAATATTTCTTCCAAGTTTTGTTTGAAACATATTTTCGTAGAACCATCCATTTCGGAGATATTTTGCTTTTTAATTTTAATTTTCTCCATACGTAGTAATGGGAAAGTATTGTATTCATGAAAAAAATCGACTTCGAGATGTCAACGGAAATACACGTTTTGAGGTCCCTAGAACACGTTTATACTATTTTCGGAATGATGTCTGTGTGTGTGTGTGTGTTTGTGTATGTTTGTTTGGGCGCTCTAACTCAAAAAGTACGTGCCATAGCGTTACCAAACTTCATATACAACACTTTAACATGAGCATAAAGAACTGATTAGTTTGTCGAAAATAACGGGTCACCGGAAGTCGAGGTTTATTCGAAACCCGATTCGGTTTTTGAGATATTTCTTCGTTAAAATATCATTATTGTATTTACAATTCTATACAAAATTTATTGAGAATGTCTCGGTTTTTGCAATATTTCTTCGTTAAAATATCATTATTGTATTTACAATTCTATACAAAAGTTATAGAGAATGTCATTTCCTACAACTTTCATTTGAAACAATTTTCTATTGTAGTTATTGTTTAGGAGTTATTTATAAATAATCGGTTTTTCGGTTTTCTCCTTAAAAACATCGTTATTGGTAATCTTCGTGAGGGCCAAAGTTGTAGAGAATAATATTTCTTCCATGTTTTGTTTGAAACAAATTTTCGTAGAACCATCCATTTCGGAGATATTTTGCTTTTTCTTAATTTGTAGTATACAGCGGCACCACCATGTAGCGGTGGATTATGTAAACATTCAAAATTTACGTAATTTACGTCAATAAGGATGACTGTATACTTTAACGATACGAAATAATAATTTTGCCTTATAATGCTATTCATAAAAAGAATTTAAATATCTATACCCTAAGTGTGGAGAAAGTCATGTGTTGGACACATCAGATTTTTTGTAAAGTGTGTTTAATAGTTTGTATGGTATAATGCTGCATTTTATTTTTTTTCGCTGATCCATTGCTTTATGTCCATGCTGATGAGTATCCAAATCATTCTTGTTATTGTTTCATAAATGGTTAAAAATACTTCTGAATATTAGTAAAAATTAGTGAATTGATTTGTTTCTTGCCAGTGGGTGCCGCAATTTTGAAATTTCGCTTTAGCATACAGTCATATCTCTTTATAACGAATTCCGTTATTACAAAAACTTCAGTATTAGAACCGTTTTTTCCAATCCCCTGTTAGAATAGTATTTAGTGTATAAAGATATAACGAAATTCATTACCACGAAAATTTTAATATAACGAACGTCAAATTTGTCCTTACATAACTTTGGTTACTCGCGTATATGAAAAACTCTCTTAAACCTTCTTCCAAAAAGGTCTATATTCTCAACAGAATCTAGTTTTTCTCTTCCTAAAAGGACAGCCAATGTCTATTACCCCTATAAAATGCGAAATTATCCCAAGTGGGTTATTACCCCCTAGTTAGGACTCAGTGGTCTAGCAGCATCACTGTTGCAACGAGGTAAATTGCGGATAAAATTCTTAACTTAAATGCGTTCAATATAATCAGTGTTATTATGAATGGACTAGAAGCTTACGTATATAAGAAAGGTTGCGCAATGTATGTCGCAACGAATTTATTAATAACTTGTCTTAATGCGGTCACTAAACTCATTCATCGACGTTTAGACACCTCGGTTTCAGTTCCGTTTCTTGCTTCTTTGACCTCTTCGCGGTTTCTGACGGAAATAATACGTTCATCTCACTTGACATCGCAACGGCCACCGACGCCTGAATAGGGAGCCCGAAATAGTTCAGCGTAGAGCTGCTAGATATGTAAAAGAAAAGTATTGGCACTACTCAACCGTATCAGAGCTTTTGAGAGATATGAAATGACAGACGAAGTGTGGAAGAAAGGGATACAAGCGGAACTATTCGAAAAACATAATATATCCAAATTCATTGAGAGCGTACGCGGCATAGTTGTACAAATCGGTGCTAGTAGGCGTAGGGTTAGATCAGAGCGTAACAGAAAATACGTCGAAATAGTCTCAAGAACCGAGGCATACTACAGATCATTTTCCCCTGACGCAATAAAACAGGCCAATAGAGGCTAACTGGAACGCAAGTTTGGTGTAAAGCACCCTCTGCCAAACGCTATTGGCGAATGTCAGGGTTGTAATATAAATGTAAAATTTTACATTCTCGGTACTTGTCACGTTTTTAAACTTTCATTTCCGCAGTATTCATTTTAGAATCGAATGAAATAAATATTGCTAAAAGTCAGAAGTGAAAAATTATAAATTAATGCAGAACCTACAATAGTGTGGAAGAAATATAACAAAACCATTAGGGGGTTAAATAGCTCGAAGTGTTTATATAGTCATTGAACTTAAGTGGCAGACCATTCATGGAGATAATAATAGGCTTTTTCCAACATATGAAATTAATTCTCCACATCTGGCATATGAAGTTCCACGAGACACCTATCAAATATATTTCCAAGGATGAAGAATGGAAAACGCTCGATAGCTCCTGATCCAAGTTTTCATAAACCTCCGCGCCCACCAACACCTCTACAAAGTGTCCACGGTCTCCAATGGGCGTCATCCGCGCCCTATCCTATGACGCCTCTGCCTCGCAACCTCGAATGTGTTAACTTGATCACATTTCCCGCTTGAATTGTTCCCCAACCCGTAACCTCCCGCTCTTAACCTACACTAAACCCAGACCTATTCCAACTGTCACTCTTTCCTCACCTCCTCCAATCCCTTCCTTCCTCAATTAACCCTCACACTCCAACGCATGTGCGTCACAAACCGCCACCAGTTCTGCGTCCTCCGTCGCTGATGAAGGGACCTGCGTCTGAATAGCTTACGCCTCATATTTCAATCCAATCACAGCCAATCCTGTGTAACGGTAAGTGTCCGCTGGATCTCCTCCAACATCCCCTATTCGTAATGTTTATACCTTATCGGATGGATAGAAAGTGTAACCCAGTTTGCCATATTCCCACTGTTAAACGTCTTAAGTGAGATAGTAATAGATTACACCGAATACCCGTCATGTATTTTAAATTGGCGCCATTAAACATAAACTTATTCGGTATCGAGGTTTCTGATGGATAAAACAAAGTACAAGCCTATAAATACAGCGGTCTTAGCTATTTAATTATACTTTTGATTTCTCATATACGAAGTACATAAGAGTATATTGAGAAAGTATTCTAATCGCGGAAATATTCGATTTCGAGATTTTGGTGGAAATATACGTTTTAGGTGTACCGGAGTCCAGCGGTGTCACCCCAATTTCTTATCAACCGTTTCGCTAAAAATCAGTGCTCGAGATGAGCCGGGACGCACCGGAACGGCGTTCCGGTTCGCCACACGCGTCTGTAATAACGTTCCTTCTCGTATTTTCGTGTCCGGAGACTTCGATTCTGATATCAAAACTAGCGTTCCGTTTCGTAATACATATTTTCCATTTCGGGCACTGCTAAATATAAAAGGATTTTAATGGCTGGGTAAAGGGGTAATTACTTTGTCCTTTTCTTAAATCAAAGTTCATAGTTCCTAATTCCTCTTATTGGAGGAATAGTCTGTGTTGTTGAGGTGGATTAAAAGAACTAAAGTAAGAAATTTAGAGACCATTAACATGGAAGGAGAAGAAAAAGAGTGAAAGAGAGAGGGAAGGAAACAATATCGAATATTTCGTATAGGGGAAGTGGAGAAAGAAATACGGAAGAATTAACTCTCACAATTGAGGTATTCATTATCATCGCACATAATCAGGGCCGGATTAAGCGGAACGTAAAACACGCAAGTGCGTGGGGTCCAGAGGCAAGAGGGCTCACTGCTGGCCGAACGTGTCTCGTCTCGCCCATTCTAAGTGCTGCCGCATAGGTAGAAAACCTTACAATAAGTGTTACTTGTTACAGATTTACGATTTGGATGGAGCCTTAAACGTGTTGTGCTTGGGGCCCATGGGTCTCTTAATCGTGGATATAATTATTAAATTACGCTCCTGACTACCAATCCACTCCCAAATCATAATTTTTCCTGTTCATCGAGATGTTCTTTCTTCTATTTTCTTCAAATTGTTGAAATACTGCAAAGCATCAGCTTCTTCGACATATTATATTAAATGAGTGTGCAACCTTTCTATTCACACATTAAAAATTTAGGTTCACGGTGGGCCGAATACGGTTTTCAACGGAGCTTATTACCAATTTTTACTTTCTCATACGAAGTATCGAGCAACTATTGTTATCGCGAAAAAATTCGACCTCGAGATTTTTACGGAAATATACGTTTTAGGTGTCGCTGAATCCGAAAAAGTGGTTTTCGCAATGCCGTCTGTCTGTCTGTCTGTTACTGGCTCTGGAGACTAGACAGTAGAGCGAAAATGAATGAAATCTCGTACTTAGGCATTTTATCATACTGAGCGGAGTATACATAGAAATGGTTGACATTGCTCAATAATTAAGAGTAGTTTATTCTAAATTCTAAATTTCCTACAGTTACTTGAGTTTATGTCTGCAATAACACTACATAGTTTATTCTTGGGTAATTTTAATAACTTGGATTTTCTAAAAAACGGCTCATACGATTTTCATCAAATTTCGCATAGTTATTCAAGTTCATGTTTATTATGATTGTATATAGTTTATATTTTTCAAAAGATAACTTTACGACGCATTAGTTTAATAGAAATGTTGTATATACAATGTATATTGTATCGATTTTTACTTTCTCCATTTACGTAGTCTAGAGAAAGTATTGTTTTCATGAAAAAAGTCGAATTCGAGATTTCAACGGAAATACACCTTTTGAGGTCCCGTGAACACGTTTTGACCGTTTTCTTGATGATGTCTGTGTGTGTGTGTCCGTACGTGTGACAGAACTATTCATCAGATCAGCTTGAAATATTATATTCGTGATTTTATATACTTATATTTTTAAGATTTGAAATGATTTTGATAACAATCGGTCAACCAGAAGCAGCGGTTTACTAAATAAAATGTAGATCCCGAGGACGAGTACAGTTTCACGAGAAACAACCCTAAAATATCTATCCTAAAGAATAATTGCATGAAATTTAGTAACAGGTCATAATTTTGTTTTAAATATAATCCCAGAGGAAAGTTAACGTTTCGATCGGTGATTTGCATCTCCCAATAATACACCAACTGCAGAGCAAAAGTTCTTCCTGATATTTTGTCAAAGAAAATGTCTTCTTGTTAGAAAGCTGAATTGGTAAGATTTACAAAGTGATCACCGAATAAATAAAGACTAATATTAGTTTGTAATGGGTGAATGGCCTAATGCTGGGGCATTAGTTATAGACGAAGAATTTGCATAAGTGGATTTCAGCGTCGAATCACAGGGCATAGTAGTAAAACTTCGGCGTATAATAAATAACGGGATATCTCGGCAATAGTTGCTAATTAAAAAAATCGGTACAACATACATTGTACAAACTTTCTCATATATTGATGCGTCGTTTAGTTATCTTTAGAAAATGAAAATCGTAGGTAACAGCCGTTTTTTAGAAAATTTAATTTTTGTTAAAGTTACCCAAGAATAAACTACCTTTATATTCATTCATTGAGAAAAAAGAAATATGTAGTATTACTGCAGACGTATACTCAAGTAATGGTACGAAATTTGATCAAATTCGTTCTAGCCGTTTTTGAGACAATCAAATTATTGTTAAAGTTGCCTAGAATAAACTAGCCTTATATTCGTTTTTTTGAGAAATATGAACTATTTGGTATTATTGATGACGTAAGCTAAAGTAACTGTACGAAATTTGATCATAATCGCTAGAGCTGTTTTTGAGAAAATCAAATTTTTGTTAAAAATGCGTAGAATAAACTTCCCTTAATTATTGAGCAATGTCAACCATTTATTCATAGCCTCTGCTCTGTGAGAGTACGAGATTTCATTCATTTTCGCTCTACCGTTTAGGCCCTAGAGCCAATAACAGACAGACAGACGGCATTGCGAAAACCACTTTTTCGGACACATAAAACGTGTATTTCCGTCAAAATGTCGAGGTCGAATTTTTTTGCAATTACAATACTTTCTGAATATACTTCGTATCTGAGAAAGTAATAATATATAGAAGACCCCATTTGTAAACTTAGCAACCGGACCCTAAGTGAGAGAAGACTGGCCCTGATAATAACATATATGACCCTCTCAAAAACAAATACCTTTCTTATACTCTTTTACTCACTACTTCCTCATAACGTTTATTAATAGGAATTTTATTTGGAAATTTTAACGGAACCACTAAGCTGCGGAGGCGTGTGAGCAAACATCCTCTCGTGAGTCCGAACTTTTGCCCTTTTTGCATAAAACCCTTCGGTGCAATAATGCAGCTTATGTCTATCGGAAAACACGATTGCCCACCCTCCCCTCGTGAAACTACTTCACCTTAGATCCCTCATATTTCTAGAATTTTACAATTACATGCAGAACTAGATTTTTGCCTTATTTAAGTTCATAAGATTACCTCATAACCATTTGGAGCAACAATCCAGGAGTCATAATTTATCTCGGCAAAGTCAACGTAAAGAGTATGGCGCCTGCAAGCATTTCTTGGGAATTTCTTTTTGCCTCCAGTTCCCTCTTTTCCTCTGCTCGTGTCCTTCCATCCATTCCAGATCACGTTGTGCTCTTCTTCAAACTCTTCCGCAATGCTTCGCTTCCCTCGCCATGTACTTTCTGCTCCATTTATATTCGAATTTAATCGTTTTGCATTCAAGGAATAGTATAGCAGAAGCAATGGTGGCTCAGCCAGTTCATGCATTTTTTGTTTATTAATATTGTAAATGAATTGAAGTTTCCTAGAATATACTAGACTGAGTAACTTTCCATTAATTTCAAGATGTACCTCAAGGTGAAGTAATTTTACCGATTTCTGCGACCAATTTGGCCTCCGTTTGAAGTTCATTGGAGTCACAGCCGCTGTCACGTTTAAGGACACTGTAGTGGCAAACGTATAGGAATCATTATGATGTTGATGATAGTTGATAGGTCTCGAATCAAGTAGGACAGTTGGTTGGATGCCAATGTCTTGATAGTCAGGAACGAGGTAAACATGTGCCATTTCCTTTCCATCTGCAAAAGTTTTCCAAGTTTCAATAATATGTTAAAAATTACATCAATCCAATACATTTAATTTGGAAAGAATATTTGTTAAATAAGAAATGAACATTATATAAAGAAATAATAAAAAATATTTCTTTAGTGAGCTATATGAACAACACTACCTAAATCAGTAAGAGTGATTTCATGAAGATACTGCGTGTTTTTAACTTTCTAGTTTATAAAAATTACGACTATTAAAAATTAATATTGTTATCGTGTGTTCATTAAATGTAAAAAAATTCAATCCTACATAATTCTATGCTTAATCAACGGTGGACACATACACATTCAGACGGTGGAACTATACGAGGCCCCAACAGGGTTCCCCGAGAGGCTCAGGGTTATTATTAAATAATTAGCTTTTTAGCCAGGTCGGCTAAAAAGCTAATTATTTAATACTACTATTATAGGGGAGAGCCAATCAAAATATTTTGCTTCGTTCAAAAGTCTTTAAAAAAACTTCGATTAAAGAACAAAAAATCGGTACAACATACACTGTACTTACTTTCTCATATACTAATGCGTCCTTTACTTATCTTTAGAAAATGAAAATCGTATAAGCCGGTTCTAGGCAACTTTAACAATAATTTTATTTTCTCAAAAAGGCTAGAACGAATTTGATAAAATTTCGTACTGTTACTTTAGTATACGTCTGCAATAATACTACATACCTCATATTTCTCAAAAAATTATTATAAAGCTAGTTTATTCTTGGGCAACTTTAACAAAAATTGGATTTTCTAAAAACCGACTCTTACGATTTTCATTTTCTAAAGATAACTAAACGACGCATTAATATATAAGAAAGTTTGTACAATGTGTGTTGTACCGATTTTTTTTAATACGTGCAAATATGACTGCACCTAAAAGAGCAATCGGATCACCATAGAGTCAAAATAAGATATTACCACGCTGTTTAAGGCATTGTGAGGCGCGTGCCCTGAAGCATTTATAGTGAAACGAGGCGGATAATACATATATAGGTTTAATATGTCAATATGTTTGCCGTATTAATATGATTTCCAATTATTACGAGAATGAAAATAGAATAATGTATCTAGTCGAAAATCTAATAGAGACGAGACAAGTAAGGAATATGCTAAGTACACGGCGAAAACTCTCTTAGAAGCGCCTAAATATGACACCGAAAACTTGTTATCCAACATGAGCCAAGATATTCAGGAGACTATTCCTCAGTTATTATTGTTATTATTATTTTAGGCGATGCAAACGCCAAAGATTCTTTAAATCGTTAGTTCGTATAATAAATCACCGTCGACTGTGGCAACATCATTAACTTTCAACATGCGTATCGATTTTATAGCGAGCGGTTTAAATATACCTGAAGAGGGAATTGCAGAACTGCTAAGCGTGGACCGGAAGCCATTCAATAATTAAAATCGCCTTATCGGATGAACTGAATAAAATTCGTGTTTTAAAAATTGCAAAGCGAGATAGTCCTTCCTTTATCAAGGAAATGGACGACTAAGGCCAAATTCCTCCTTCTGTAAGGTTTTTAACACACAATCGGCAGTTATATAATGCGATTCCTTGACTATAATGTTATACTGAACCGAAATCGACATGATTTCCGTGGAACAGGTTCACACAGGACTCAACTCTACTCACCCACGTTACTGTAAATGCAGCTGCCGCGCAGGAATGAATTTAAGACGGACTCTGTGGGATCACATAAGACAGAAGTGCGTAACACTAAAGTTGACACGGGCCAGAATCGACTTATGTTGGTGCAGAACACTAAAAATCTATTAATCCAAGTCGAATACTTGACTCGTAGTTTTCAGTTTCAACGGAAAAGGGATCATTAAAAACTCAAACATGGCTTAGTCTCCTGATAAGTCAAAAAATCTTCTGTTAACCGTTGAAACAACGGACATGACGTGATCGTACTTCAATGCTTTACTACAGATCTCTTGATGTGTAATGCAGTGGTATTGTTTTGTATCCTACCATGTACACCAACAAAATTCTAACCTTAAATTTCTGCATAACTTAAATTAATTCTCTTCAAATATCTTCTCCAGCAGTTTCTTCGTATAATGACCGCATAACTCCCGAGTAATCAACGTTATTATTTACCCCATTTGTATATATGTACTAGCTTGAACAGCACCTTTAACGCCACAACTCTCGTCTAATGTAATGGAATAACACTCATATTGTAATAACATTTTTTGAACTGTTCGGCTACATTTTGGGCTATATCACTGATTTTACGTTGTACTATCATTCTTGATAAGCTTACATCCACGAATTGAGATTTTTCTGGACACAGCTCTTCGCGGACCAATGTCATCGATTATGAAACGAGAAAGGCGATAGACATTCATAACGCTAATTAAACTATATAATTAAAGGTTTATTGATACATATCAATATAACCTGCCCCAATTTAATTTTTTGTTATGTGGAGTTTTCTGACACTTTCAACGCTGAATTCTGATGTCGCCATAATAGTTCAAATATACTATTTTTAAAGCAACAAAACCTACTGGAGAAAAAGGAATTACAGAGAAAATTAAACGTATTTTTCTACGTTTGTTTATATATAACGATACTTAACTGACCAAAAAGTAATATTTAATAGGAGATTTCGGATATGCCACCGATCGCGCCCGAAAGCCGGCAAAACACATATTTAGCATAGGAAATAAGTTTTTAAAATTTTGTCTGCACTATCATCTGCCCCTACCCCAATTCTATATTAGGGTCAGATCTTACTATGCCATAAATTCTGTGTAACATTCCAGTTGAGTGTTAAAACTGAAAAGGGCAATTATTCACAACTTCGACAGATAAATTACAATTCCAACTATGATTTTACGCATTATTACCATACATATTTAGTTCGCCAACTAAGGTCACCTTCCATCCATCTATCCAATAATGAGCAAAATACATAGGTATATATTTTCGTGCAACAAAAATTCAGTTGCTAAGCCGATGGAGATACATATCATTAATGTTGAATACCCAAAGTAAAGGCCATAGTGCTGTTTTTGGGTTTCTTCAAATAAATAAATAAATTATTAATGTTAGTTTTCAGAGTAATCTAACAACGGCAACTACGATAGTCAATTTTTCAGAGATCATTCCTCTTGAAACTATTTATATTAACGGATCAGTTTCGACATCAGGAATATCTTTATCTTTCTTTGATATAAAAGTGAAGAATCCAAGATATTTTTATTTGGATTTCAAAAAATATTTGAAATCGCGATATCAACTTTGTGCGTAATTGTACCAACGGTCAAAGAACTTTGCGCACTTTTATTCAAATACAACATGATCTTTTTCGATTTAGCCCAAACATTATTAATGACACCCTCCTAATAACCATAAAATTATTTAAAAAGGAAAGTATAAGGAAAGGATTTCTTTGAAAATCATTACATTTTTAATGTACATATCGTGTTTGAAGTTGTTTAAAAAATACAGTAGTTTTGGTGATATAAATTGTATTTCGTGTAAATAGTACAAATAATCCCTATCCCATACAGTTTTTTCCTATAAAATGCGCAACTGTATTGTAAATAGGTGTGTTTATACGAAGAAATATAAGGAATGGGGAAAAAGAGATTTTAAATGAGGAAACAGGAAATAACAAGTTAGTTTTCATTACGCTTGATTGGTATTGGCGCATTTTTCGTAACTTTTTATGAGACTCAGTACTAATTCTATTGTTAAATTAATATTTTTGGAAGAAAAATATGTTAGGGATTAATATTAATGAATAGTAACTGAAATAAATTTATACCATTGCGTGAACCATTTGCGAAGAATTGCGCATTATTTGATGAAACAATTGTGTTTTACTAGACAATGTTTCAGTTATGTTCACAAGCAATTTTCGATAGACTTTTACACATATATGACGCAATCAGGGATGGAAATGAGGGGGGACGCGGGGGGACGGCGTATCCCTAGTTCCGACGATCAAAAATATATAAAAACTGATAAACTTAGAGATTTTTAATGTTTACTAAAAATTTGTTGCAACTTGCAACCCGGAAGGGTTCTATTCAGAAGCGTTACGTACATATAGCCAACCGGTGAGACGCACCGGGGCCCCCAGCCGAAGGGGGCCTCGAAACGCCCGTAACATTGGTGGCCTTCGGGGGACCCGCGCCCAAGGAAGAGAAATGAAAGAGAGGCGATGTTAATGAGATGTTCCTTATCTCCTCAATTCCCATAGATGGCTCTCCAGATGAGCCATCCAAGTGTATATGCGTTAACGTTTCTTGACAGATATATAGCTAAAGATAGAAGCATATTGTTCTGCATGAAATCACAGTGTGTAATCAAAATCAAAGGTAGACCTTTTACAGACATGGCACATGACATTGAACTGCAAGAAATAAACGGAATTGATTTAGGCCGTGTTTTGCATTCTCGGAAATCTTGCCCAGATATTGCACACCACATAGGACAGGGAATGCGTAAGGCAATTGTTAATAGTATTATGACTAAACAATCGAAATTTTCGGTTATGATCGATGAATCGACTGCTATCAATGGAAAAACATTCTTGTAATTTGCCTAAGGTGCGTTGTTGGTGAATCTAAACCACTCTCATTTTATTTTGATTTGGTACATTTACAGTGTGGTGCAAACTCAAAAACCATTTATAATGCACTTTTAGACAGCCTGAAAAAGTCTGGATTTACGATGCAATATCTGAAAAAAAAAATAATTTCTTTTGCATCTGATGGTGCATCAGTCATGCTTGGGCGAAAAGCAGGCGTTGCAAAATTGTTCCTCGACGATTTTCCGAATGCAACTATTTGGCACTGTTCTAATAACAGACCTGAACTAGCCGTGAGTGATGATGCACATGAAGTTGCGGGATTCAATCATCTACAAATATTTTGCGATAAATTTGTTCTCTATACCACAGATCTCCGAAAAATCAGGATGAATTAAAAGCCTCCGTGGAGTCTCTTGAATGTCAGTTGCTTAAAATTGGTCGAGTGTTTTGCATAACATCTACATAATACCCTGCAAGTCACCAGATTGGTGGGTGACAGGGTGTGCAACGCACCGAAGCCTACCTAATAACTTCTCTCGCGGCAATCACTCTCCTGTTATGATCCCGTATGGTCTTTGGGAAAAACGAACCCTGATATCGCTCGGTCCTACAGTCGATCTCTCGTATTTTTTCCTCGTGATCAAGCCTACCCATGAAAGTAGGTGCCTCTAATATTCCTGAGACCTCCTCTAATAGAACCTCCGACCTAAATTTCTCCAGGAGCCCAATTCTTGCCTGAACCGATCGGAGCGGAAGGTGCTGAACCGAACCGATCGGACGTAGCGGGCGGAGCTCCATGCATTTACACGCGTTTTTATTTTTTTCGCCTGAACCGACCAGAACCGGTCCGAGCGGATCGGAGCTAGTGGGCGCCCTGCTTTAACCTAGCGCAAAGATTGGTTGCTTCATCTTATAGAACCGCCAAAGATATTTGACAATCGTATGATGCTTTGTGGGAACATTTCAACAATCCAAGTTCTGATGTCCACAGTAAGCTCAGAGCGATCAAAGGTCTAAAGAAGGTTGTAGAATCTTCTGCATTCATTATAAATTTAGGACTGTTATACGATGTTCTGTTGGAGCTTTCCGAACTTTCCCTAGAATTACAAAATCGAAAATGTACTCTGCATAAAGCTCATTCAAAAGTTAATAAATAGAACGTGATCGTTTTAGAATCTCAGAACGAAAAACCAGGCAATTTCTACATCAATGCAAAAGAATCGTTTGAAAAAATGCAATTTAAAAATGTTATACTTCATGTAGCAAAATTTCCCACCGTCAACAGGAAACAATTTTTAAGAAGTCTGATAAGTAATATGAAATCAAGGCTACTAACAGCGACAACAGTGTGCAAAGAAAAGCATGAAATCCTAATACGACAATCGCAATACCTTCACATTGAAGATTGGCAAGAGAATTCGAATTTTACGGACGGGGATAGAGAAATAGAAGAATTGTCAGAGTATTTTGGATTTAATGGAAGACAGTCAGTAAGAGCTTACGGAGAATATAAGGATAGCAAAGAAACTATAATAAGGGAGGATTTAAAAAACTAACTGAAACAGTTAATACCATACCAATTTCCACTGCAGAATGCGAGCGGAGTTTCATTGGAATGACTTCATGCATGTCACCACAACGTGCACGATTGGATGTGGATCACCTAAGAAATATACTTTTACTTTCTCATACGAAGTATCGAGAAAGTATTGTTTTCGCGAAAAAATACGACCTCGAGATTTTTACGGAAATATACGTTTTAGGTGTCGCTGAATCCGAAAAAGTGGTTTTCGCAATGCCGTCTGTATGTCTGTCTGTCTGTTTCGGATTCAGCGACACCTAAAACGTATATTTCCGTAAAAATTTCGAGGTCGAACTTTATCGCGATAACAATACTTTCTTAATATACTTCATATATGATAAAGTAAAAATCCCGGATCCCAGACCCCCGGTCACTCCACTGCACAAGTCCATCACTGACCGTCCCACGAGGCAAAAAATGCCATTTCCATCACTGGACGCATTCAAAGGAAACGTGCTTTGAAAGATTTTTGAGAAATTAAAACGTATTTATATTTATTAATAGTAAATTATAACTAAAAAGACAGATTTAACATTTAACAAATATGAAATAAACATTATTGATAATAATCACTCTGACATTTTCACTCCAAATATAACACTTGAGGGTCAGAGCTGAAGATGAAGAACAAATACTACATTATGCATGTAATACCTCTATTGCTTCAGTTTCAAATTATTATTTAAAATTTGGATCGATCGTATTTACTGTCATTCTGCCTTTTTTAAGTAATAAGAACATACTGGTGTTCTAAACTTCATGATACACCATGCGTCCATTCATTTCTTTGTGTTATTCTAGCTATATATTTTGCAAAAATCTAGATAACAACAAAATATTTCGGCAAAATGAATACTTTACTCTAAAACTACAAATAATAGCAGGTTTCTTATAAAACTATAAAAATGCTTTGTTGCTATGGGCGTCGGCAGGGGGGGGGGGGCAGTTGTCTCCCCTGGAAATGTGTAAAAACGTAAATATTATATTAGATATTATATTTAAAATTTAAAAAAACTGGACATGCGAAAATATTTAACAAGTTGCGTACGGATGGCGAGAATTCTCGCCATTCAAACGTCACTTTATTGTAACAAATATCGTATTTATTGATACCACCAGGGCCGTCTCTAGGCGGTAAGCAGGTAAGGCACCGCCTTATGGCGGCACCTCACTGTGGGCTGCAAATGAGTTGGTCTCGTTTACGTCCAAATTGCGATAGTCCTAACTCATTGTCGTTGAAAAAATGACATTCATATCCATCGAATACGGAAAAATATGCTGAGGGTAACGTTTAGATGCGAACACGAAAATCGGTATCAGTGCAAGCATCCAGTTTCTACCTACCCCGGCGACCGATAATAAAAGGCGGCACTTGCGGTTTCTAATTTCCCCCGCATCGGGCCTTGTTACACTTCCCAGGGGCTCTTTCCCCACCCCTCTTTCATCCTTCGCCTTCCTCCCCCATCGCTCTCTTTTGTTTCCCCTTGTGGTCACAAGGGCTGTAAATTCGTCTGCCCCTGAGCTTGAGAAGAAAATAATGGTACGGGAGAGAAATTTTTGTTCCTAGCGGATTCTTAGGGATATGAAAAGCAACTAAATTCTCTCTTTTTAATAGCGAAATTAAATTAAAATGACCAAATTTCCAAAAGTTCAATGCTGTACAAAATGCCGTTTAGTTTACTCTTGCGCAGCTTTAACAAAAATTGGATTTTCTAAAAACCCGCTCATATGATTTTCATTTTCTAAAGATAAATAAACGACGCATTAGTATATGACAAAGTTTTTACAATGTATGTTGTACCGATTTTTACTTTCTCATACGAAATATCGAGAAAGTACTCTTTTCGCGAAATATTCGACCTCGAGATTTTTACGGAACTACACGTTTTAGATGTCTCTGAAACCGATAAAGTGGTTTTTGCAATGCCGTCTGTCTGTCCGTCTGTCTGTTACTGGCACCGGAGCCTAGACGGTAGAGCGAAAAGGTATTAAATCTCGTACTTAGGCGTTTTATCATACTGAGCAGAGTATACGTAGAAATGGTTGACATTGATCAATAATTAAGTGTAGTTTATTCTACGCGTTTTTAACATCAATCCGATTTTCTCAAAAACGGCTGTACCGTTTTTGATCAAATTTCGTACAGTTACTGAAGTTTACGTCTTCAATAATACTGTATTGTTCATATTTCTCAAAAAATGAATATAAGGCTAGTTTATTCTAGGCAAATTTAACAACAATTCGATTTTCTCAAAAACGGCTATAACGTTGTTAATTGAATTTCGTACAGTTACTTGAGTATACATCTACAATAATACTACGTATTTTATTTTTCTCAATGAATGAATATAAGGCTAGTTTATTCTTGAGCAACTTTAACAAAAATTGGATTTTCTAAAAACAGGCTCATGCGATTTTCATTTTTTAAAGATAACTAAATGACGCATTAGTGTATGAGAAAGTTTGTACAATGTATGTTGTACCGATTTTTTCCATTGAGGTTAGGTAAATTATTTTATCTATATACCAGACTTTTGTATCACCGTTTGCGAATTACATCTACTAGGCATGATTTCTGATTGTTGACATACCGCAGATTCGGATCTGCATATTTATTATTTGTAAAATTAGTGCAATAAAGAGAGAAGTTACTATAATAAACTTATTTCTCTCATTTATCTCTCTCTATGCTTTCCCCTTCTTTTTAATTTCCTGTTTTAATTCTTACCTCTTCCTTCGCCGCATTCTCTCCTCTCATTTCGAGTGTCGGAAATCTTACAACCAGCTTTGGGGATCCTCTTGCTACCCGCGGTTTATGGCTAAGCCGTCTTGGCCTTAAAGCCGCCTATAACTATGTCTACAACTGAATGCTTTGTCTAAAAATATCGGTTTGCGTTTCCCATCCACCCGCACTCCCATAAAACTTCTTCTGAGTGTGCGAAAATTGAAGGGCATTCTCGCCCTTTTGCTGTCAAGAGGACTGTCCCATGAAAAGATTCATTTTATTCGGTTCACTCCGCAGTTCAGTTTCTTGTGGTCTATCCAGGAGCAATGATCTTACGGTCTTCAATTCCAGAAGAGATTTTGCTTTAATGAAGCGGCTCATCGTTGCTAAACCAGTTAGTATCTAATTACATATTTTATCTATACAGTTTTTGTTCTTTTATTAACTGTGCGAAACTTTCTAACTTTTTCATACAAATTATCTAGAAACTTATGAAAGTAAATTAACCTGAGAATTGCCTAACTGATCCCTGAGGATTTCGAACATAAATCATTTGCTTTATCCTTGCATCGTCGCCTCTACAGAATGGAAGGAAATCATTAAGTGTAGGTTTCATTTCCTGTTCATTCACGTTTGCGTCTTTGAAAATCACTGTAGGGAAATTCGGACAATTCGATAAATGGTGTACTCAGAGGATCGAAAATTTGGCAGGATGTTTGAATAGGATATATGAAGGTAATGGCGTAATATATCTCGAAAAATGTCGCGAGCTCGACCATTAGGGAGAAGGAAGGCGAGAGGGTTGTAGAAGGAGGAGGTAAAAATTGGTATTCAACCGGAAATACTAGAGGTTTTTTCAGGATATGCAGAAGATTCATTTTTCATAACCTTTACGATTAGATGCAATGAATACCTACTAATTCATTCGACCAAAATTAGTTCTAATCATTTAAAGGTTTTCTGTTGTTGTTCGTATTATGTGATCATACCAGTGGGTATGCACATCTTCAAAGTTTTCTAAGGGGCACGCTGATCAAAAAGGTCTAATATCTCCGAGATATAGATGGGAAAAGGAAAGTGAGCGGATGAAAGATCGGGTGGAGGGAGATAGACTATTTGTGTCAAAGTATTTCGCAAGTCGAAGTGGATTTTAACCAGTGGTCATTCATTGAGAAAAATGAAATATATAGTATCATTACAGACGTATAGTACTCAAGTAACTGGACGAAATTTCCTGAGAAAATCACATTATTGTTGCATAGAATAAACTAGCCTTATATTCAGTTTTTGAGAAATATGAACTATTTGGTATTATTGAAGACGTAAACTAAAGTAACTGCACAAAATCTGATCAAAGTCGTTGTAGCCGTTTTTGAGAAATGCAAATTGTTGTTAAAAATGCGTAGAATAAACTTCCGTTAATTATTGAGCAATGCCAACCATTTTTTCATTGATTCTACTCTGTGTGATAATATGCCGAATTACTAAATTTCATTCATTTTCACTCTACCATTTAGGTTATAGAGCCAGTAGTAGACAGACTGACAGACAGACAGACAGACATGCCAACGGCATTGCGAAAACATCTTTTTTGGACTCAAGTACACCTAAAACGTATATTTCTGTCAAAATCTCGAGGTCGAATTTTTTCCCAAACCAACCACTGCAATTTAATGTAGGAGTACGTAATTCCAAGCTCTGTTTTCGTTTTCAGTAAAATAGGATTATTTTTATTTTCACTAGCCGCAAATGTATTTAACTATCTACCTTATATATGTGTGGCATCATATAACAGAGAAATTCATTGTTTTACTAAGTTTATTTCATTTCATTTCATGTGCAGTTTGCAATAGTTACGTTAAAAGTTTTTATGTATTTGCAAATTCCTAAACATAATATCCTTCATTATTTCTGATATCCATGTGTAATAATTGGATAACTTAATAAAATTTATTATTAAAACATCGGCTAATTGATTGAAAATACCAATGAATCTAAAAAAATCGGTACAACATACATTGTACAAACTTTCTCATATACGTACTAATGCGTCGTTTCGTTATCTTTAGAAAATGAAAATCGTATGAGCCTGTTTTTAGAAAATCCAATTTTTGTTAAAGTTGCCCAAGAATAAACTAGCCTTATATTCATTCATTGGGAAAAATGAAATACGTAGTATTATTGAAGACGTATACTCAATAACTGTACGAAATTTGATCAAAATCGTTAGAGCCGTTTCTGAGAAGATGGAATTATTGTTAAAGTTGCCTAGAATAAACTAGCCTTATATTCATTCATTGGGAAAAATGAAATACGTAGTATTATTGAAGACGTATACTCAAATAACTGTTCGAAATTTGATCAAAATCGTTTGAGCCGTTTCTGAGAAGATGGAATTATTATTAAAGTTGCCTAGAATAAACTAGCCTTATATTCATTTTTTGAGAAATATGAACTATACAGTATTATTGAAGACGTAAGCTCAAGTGACTGTGCGAAATTTGATCAAAATCGTTGGAGCAGTTTTCGAGAAAATAGGATTGTTGTTAAAAATACGTAGAATAAACTACTCTTAA
Organism: Uropetala carovei; assembly: GCA_036926305.1. Classification (NCBI taxonomy): domain Eukaryota; kingdom Metazoa; phylum Arthropoda; class Insecta; order Odonata; family Petaluridae; genus Uropetala; species Uropetala carovei. The sequence continues at coordinate 22,413,355 of JAXCHB010000011.1, forward strand.
TTATTGATCAATGTCAACCATTTCTAGGTATACTCTGCTCAGTATGATAAAATGCGTAAGTACGAGATTTCATTCATTTTCGTTAGACCATCTAGGCTCCAGAGCCAGTAACAGACAGACAGACGGCATTGCAAAAACGACTTTTTCGAATTCAGCGACACCTAAAACGTGTATTTCCGTAAAAATCTCGAGGGCGAATTTTTTCTCGAAAACAATACTTTCTCGATACTTCGTATGAGAAAGTTAAACAAAAAAGGTCCGAAAAAATCCGTGATCCGGTTTCGCCCATATCCCGATGGTGACGGATTAAAGATGCTTGACTGTATTACATTATAAGTGAAGGAAAGGCAAAATTTTAATAAATCAGCGAACTTCTGGTTTGTTAGATGCCTTAGGACAATTTGCTGGTAACATATTATACAAAAATGATAAAGTTAAGTAAATATTAGTATAATATAAATAGACAGAAATGGTAAATTTACAGTTAACTAACTCAAATAACACTGTACAATATATGATCATCTTCATTACATATAGCACAAGTAAATACATTCTGCAGTATAAAAAAAATTAACTTGTGCAATTTAATAATGTTGGTTAATTGAAATTCTATTTATTTTATACAGGATAAATCAGGATTTTACTATACATTGTAGTTTTTAGATAAAATAATGCATAATAACAAGTTAAATGTAGAGCAATAACAGGACTGGAGATTCTAAATTTTGCAGTGTCTTTCCTCACAATATACAAGAAAACTTTTGAATTTATTTCACTAAGATATACGTATAAGGAATTTGTACATACAGTAGAGCCTCGCTAATCTGAACTAATTGGGACTCGGGGTATGTTCGGATTAGTGAATTTTCGGATTAACCGGGTTTTACAAAATACACGGCAGGGGAGGGGGGGAACTGGGTGGGACTGCTTATGTAGGCTCGTTGCCTGGTAATGTCTTGGACCAATGGGAAGTGCTCATATAACGCTCTAATAAGGTGGCGGAGGGGTTGAAGGGGTAATGTGACGTCACGTTACTCGTGCCTCATTTTCTAACAGTTGTGTAATATAGTGCAAGGCTTTTCCCAGTGTTTTAAATTACTGTTGCCATTTTGCCCATGTTGTAGAAATGTCCAAAAAGCATAAGCACATTTTGTGTTCGTTAAAAGATAAGTTGGAGTTGCTCAAACGCATTGACCTCCAAAAGCATTATTGCTCCATCCCATTCAAGGTAATCGGAACATCTCTGTGGTGACATAAAGGTTACTTTCTTGCCTCCATATGTGACCACGATGGTGCAACCAATGGACCAGGAAGTGTTGCAAAATCTGAAATAAAAGCTTTTGCGATCTCTTATCGAGGGTGAAGAAGAAAATTTCACAATAATGGAGAAACTGAAAAAGATCACAATAAAAGACATGATTTACTGGCTGGCTGAATCTTGGGACAATGTGAAATATGATATTATCAAAAAGTCACGGAAAAAACTGTTGCCAAATATTATGGATGATGTGCAAGAAGAGCACTCGATGAATTTATTTTTACATCCTGTTCAGATTAACCGAAATTTCAGATTACTGAGGTTCATATTAGCGAGGCTGTACTGTATTTTCTTACAAATGTAAATTGGAAGGAAAAACATGTAAACTTGTTCTTTGAAAGAAATTCACCCGTGGAATTAACTTAACAATGTTACCATGTATTCCGTCATATAAGTCGACCTTTGAAGCTTAAAAAAATTTTCCTAAAACTTACAGTAGACTTATACACCAAACATAAAATGTGAATCTTAAATTACTGATGAATAATATCAATATTTATGATGACCGTTGGTTTTTTTGGTGGAGGTGATCACTATTATGAATCAGCTGTTCCAGTGTTTACATTTTATGACATTTATTTTAGATTTATAATAATTAATTTTAATATTGTATTTACCCACGTAATCTGTGTCCTCGTGTACCTTGCGCACCCCTATTTTTGGACCAGTTCGAGGAGAAAAAAATAAATTTATGCTTTAATAAGTTGACATCTACTATGGCAGAAAATTAGAAAAAAATCAAAAAATTGTGGGGATTCCTCATGTGTGTTCCCTCTAAGCTGCGTGACTGTGCGGCCGTGCAGCAGTTTTTGAAGTGCCACACACTAAATTCTTCAAGGATATATCAGAACGGCCACGTCAACCCCAGTGCACATCCACACCCTAGGGATATGTAGGCACACATAGCGATATTCATTCTGCCCATGGATGAAAAAAATTAGAAGGAACTATGGTTCTCTCCCGGGTTAAAGGAGCGTCAGTGGCTCACGATGAGTTCGGTGTATACAGATACCAGATGCCAACTTATTCTGGCAAAAGTGTAGGTAGAAACTGATAGTAAATTTTTAATGACAGAACTGCTTATGTTGAGTAACAATAATAAACTTAAAAATCAATTAAAAGGTACAGCTTTAATATTATAAAAATATTACGTCATCTCAATGTTGAAGATGCACCAACAGCAGTATAAACCGCACATTTAAACTCTAAACGTTTCTTGGTCGTGTAGATACATGTACACTTCATAGAATTCTTCATCTTTTGCATATATAAACGTAAACACTAGCATGTTGCCGTAAATTTATTATTTAAACTCGCAATTTTTAAAACTTGGTCATGTATGATGATTTTTACCAACATTTTGGGAATAAAGGTGCACGGGGTACACATATGCAACATTTTATTGAATTTCACCACCATAGAGATTGATCGCGATCACTAGGTAAAGTTCATTTCGATAGTATCTTTAGCAGCTGACATCAATTGAATTATAGGAAACTTTATTTAGTGGGTCAATCTCTCCAAGAATAACAGTTTCTTGTTGGTTGAAATTAAAACATTTGTCACATGGAATGCTCAAGAAGAATAGCATGGACTCTAAACAGTATTTATATATATATATTATTATGTTTATTTCTGTTTCGGTAAAACTTGGATTGTACATGACTTTGATTATGTCTGAAAACGATTTCATGAGAAGTATTTTTAAATGAAAAAGTGGGGGTCGACTTATACGGTGAACATAGGGCTAATCATGTATTTTCATTAAAAAAAAGTAGGGGTCAACTTATATGCCGGGTCGACTTATATATAGAAATATACAGTAGTTAAAACGTTGTAAAAGTATTTCACAGAGAACATTTTATCTTATATTCTAAAGTAATTTCTTTATAAGCAATTGCTATCTTGAAGTTTAAAGCCACCAAGAAAGAGTCATGACAGTGAATGAAAATTGAAATTTAAAATCCAACTCATAAGTAAATATTAGTTTATATTGCTATTGGACAGATTTTACATTTAACATACCTGAATATTGTTGGTATTTAGTATTCCATGGAAAATACAGTCTCAATTCAGCAGACTCCAACCTCTCCTCTATTGCCGCTTCAGGAACTTTAAATGTGAGCAAATGCCTCTGTTTTTTAACCTTAGCCCTACCACGTTTAGGAGCTGGAAGTTGTACTGGAATTAGCATGCACAATTTTTACTGTCACTTAGCTATATATATATATATATACATAAAAATAGCTAAGTGACAGTATATATATATATATATGAGGACAACTAGGTGTTGAAGGAAACCCAGTTAGCACTTACCAAAAGGACAGCTGCTAGGGTGTCGGAGAGACTCATTGGTAGATGTAGATAATTTAAGTCTCTCTCTTTCCTTCAACACCTAGTTGTCCTCAATATCCCTTTTTTTACCTTTCCTCTTCCACAAGTATATATATACACACACACACACACACACACAATACTTTTTTATGACGGTATGCACCGGTACAGCATACCGGCACCGTTTTTCAGAGCAACGTTGACACATCTAATTTCAGTACATTTCATTTTTTTAATTCTTTAAAACTTAAAGTAATAAACAGCTTTTATAAATGTTAAAAATTATGATTTTCATTATCAACTTTGTTATTAAAAGTTCATCACAAATTCAATAGAGAAGGGGGAGTGGGTGAAGTAAGAGGCGGAGGGGAGGTGGGAGAGGCATTTTACAATTTATCAAGATATGAGTCCCTGCACCTTTTTTTAAAACAAAAAGAGCACACTGTGTGTGTGTGTGTGTGTGTATATATATATATATATATATATATATATATATATATATATATATATATATATATATATATGTATATATATATATATCACTGTTGATGACATAAGGGATGTAGTACAGATAAGTAAAAATATATAATCCATTAATACATTATGTTTAAATGTATACTTGATTGAACTGATTTTTATATATTGAATTCCTCTCATATCTTGATGCACTCATTGTACATAAGCCAACAATTGATTAATGACACTTCAAATACTGCATATTTTTTATATTCTTGAACTTAATCATTGTCTCTTTATTGGGTTCATCAAGATAATCACAGAAAATTTCTATAATGCTGGAAACTGACAATAACCAATGCCATTCATACTTGATATGCTTTGTAATTCTATAAAAGACTATTTTTTCAATGAGAATAATATTTTGGTGTATGCATGAATAAGAACACAAACAAAGTGTTATTCTTCTGGTGATGATACAAATTACCAGCATCTTTTTTTTAAACATTCATTATTAAAATAATCCATTTGTGATCTTGGAAAATGATCACACATTGATCAACAAAGCAAATGTTTGTTCCATCAAATGTTTTGCTTTTCCTTAGATTAGCACCTGGTGTGCCATTGATTTTTCCTTTTAACATTCCGTATTTAATGAATCATCTTAATACATGTTATTTTTATTGGAAATAGTATTTAATTTTCAACCACCTCCTGACAACCATTCTCCTAATCAAGATAATTAATCATATAAAAGACATTAAAAAGTTAAAATTTTAAAACTATTTCATGAATAAGAAATTGAAAATATGATTAAAATTATGAATCTATTAAATTTGTTGCTGTGGTATGTTAATTTGTATTCCTTCGCATTGTAGTTTTCCAGAAAATGTTATAAAAGAATACAAAATTAGTAAATGCGAGATTAATTTTTTTATTTCCTCCCCTAGCCCTCTAGGAGTCCAACATATCTGACATGAGTGCTGGTAAGTTTTTGATAGAAAAAAACTATATATATATATTTGGGGCAACTGGGTGTTGAAGGAAACCCAGTGAGCACTTACCGGAAGGAGAGCTGCTGGGGTGTCAGAGTTACACATTTGTGTGAGTTGTCTCTCTCTTGTGCTGACGAAGGGATCATCCCGAAAGCTTCAACAACGTCTACAAAAATGTGACTCTCCAACATCCCCGCGGCTTTCCTTCCGGTAAGTGCTTACTAGGTTTCCTTCAACTCCTAGTTACCCCAAATATCCTTATTTACCTTTCCTCTTCCGCAAGTATGTATACATGGGCGTCGGCAGAAATTTTTGCAGGGGGGGGCAAATACAAAAATGCCTATTACCCAGGGGCGGACGAATTTTTCCCAACCCGGGAAAATTTTACTTAACCGGCCCCCAACTGACCACAAATCCACATCAATGAATCACTGTGAATTATATTATCACTGTACTGAATATCCTCTTGAAATTAACTTAAAGCAGTGGTTCTAAACCGGTGTGCCGTGGCGCATTAGTTTGCCGAGAGGAAGGGACTAATGTGCCGCACACTCCGAGTATATTTAATTTTTAAAAGCGTTTTAAACAAACAAACTCGAATTAATTTTATGATGCAAGGAATTTATCATGAAACTACGAGAGGAATTGATTGACCTTAGCAACGATCATACTACTTAAAATTATTATGCTACCTATAGATGTATTTTGGCTTAAAGCTAAAGGTGTGAATATGCTTCAATATCTGAATATGCCATCGACATAACGTTCCAAATTCAATAACGTATTTATGCGAATTAAGTTGTTCGTCAACGGCTCATATTAAAAATATTAAAAGGACATGTATAAAGAACGTAGTTGAAGAACTTTTTCAAGTTCTTTCTATTACTGAGTCAAATATAAAGCGTCTTTGTATAAAAAGGCAAGCCTAAATTTTGTCTGACATAACATTTTTACACGTTGAATTATATATTTAATGTACAATAAAATTAAACAATTATTTGAATATTGCTTTACCAATCGTAACAATCTAATATAACTGCGACTTTTACTTGTTATGCTAGTTTCTATCTTTAAAATTATTCCGAGAAATATCACAATACACCGAGAAATAATTGAAGTAAATCTCTCGAAATAAATCAAATTACTAAAAGAAGTTTAATATAAACAGTAACAATTCATTAAATTCAAACTAACCTCTCCAATGGAAGACGATGTAGTGACAATGTTGTGAGTGAAGATGTCCCACGTAGTGATGAGAAGATCTGGATCGTTAGGATATCCTTCTACCAAAATTAAAACAGTTTCTCTCACAAAAACTCCAAAAGCGAAACCAAAGAAATTAAAAACAAATAATTAAAATATTTCACGTGTTAAAATACTAACCAGTCCTATTAATTTTTACGCAAAATGCACACACTCTTACTGCAAAAGTACGACACGACTCACTCTCTCTGCGATGTTACTTCTTCCACAAACTAAGAAAATCTGAGGCTCTTGAAGTAATTTCTTTTTCGAGAAATTTTAAAAGAAAAAGGAGAGAGGGTGAAGAGACCAATGTGTAAAACACGTGTCAGAAAGTTTTCTTGGGAACGTCGCGACGTTTGCCGACGCGTCGTTAAGATTTCTTTCTAGCCACCCGTAAGGTCATAAAATCGAAAATCTTCAAAAAGAAAGAAAGATTGCCAGCAGTAGCATTTATGATCTTCGCATACGTGTCCTCCCACTCAGAAGAAAGGCGCATGCGGGTGGTCATGGAATTTCCATACAGAAATAAGCCGTCAAAGACGGTACAGCGGTTCCTGTCCTCCAATTATTCTTTTCCTTTAGAAACATACGAAAGAGTGCCTTAAAATATTTTCTCAACTCACGTGCAAATCGTGTCGTTTCCCGGATTCTCAGGGAGTGGAAAGGGGAAAATTCTGTCTTCATAATATAAATAAGAGGGAAACAGAATCGCTGGAATCAGGGATGCCGCATGTCCTTTTAGGTCAAATATGCCGGTGGGACCAATGTGGAAATTCCCCCCCCCCCCCACTTTCTTGAAAACATCCCTTTTTTCCTTCACCCTCGGAGACAAAGGATACGGAAAGCCTGTAAAAACTACCTCGCGGATTCGACCCGCACATGTTGCCTTTGTTTTGCTTTATACTTCCCTCCATTTTTCGCAAATATGTCTCTATGAGCTGGGTGGCCGCTCCTGCTGTAAGACCGAAGTTGGGAGCGAGAATTCTCGCCATCCTTACGCAACGTGTTAAGTTTTTTCGCATGCCCAGTTTTTTTACATTTAAAAATAATATCTAATATAATATTTACGTTTTTACACATTTCCAGGGGGGGGGGGAACTGCCCCCCCCTTGCCCCCCCCTTGCCCCCCCCTGCCGACGCCCATGTATGTATATATATATATATTTTTTTTATAACAAGTTAAAAAATATCATCCGCCCATGTATGTATATATATATATTTTATAACAAGTTAAAAAATATCATCCGAGAATTCTTTATGCGAAGGAACACACTGCAATTGAATATTATTGGAAAGAAATGATTAGGAAAAGAAGCTATTCTCGCACAGTGAAATGGTTGAAAATTAATATAAATTTTATTTAAACACGTGTTTTACGTGTTCAAATGCAATTCCACCTATGGAAATTATATTTCCGCTATATGCGAATCATTAAAATGTCACCGCAACTTCCGATACTGTTAAGAGACAACGCTTACCGACTCTAGATGGGAGCACGCTGCGGACCATTTCTGCACCGCCCGATTCCAGGAGATCCAGCATGGCTTTGGGAACTCGGTGACGATGTCTAACTGCACTATGGCGGCGGCTCCAAGAATGTGCGAGACTATATGCCTCTCTTGAGGGCTCACCTAGCGTGTGAACGAAATAGGGAGCGTAAAGGAGGAGGAAAAGGAGTTGATGGAACAGGTGTTGCATGGGGTAGCAGTGCGGTTGATGAAGCGACGATTCAGTTGTGGCAAGGTGAAAGGTGGACACTGGTCTACGTCCTAACCTCCTTTGATGGTGGGAAATAGCTCGAACGGCTAGGCATTTAAATGGCCCCTCTCGAGAAAGCGTATATATTTATGAGCAACGTTATCTCTTGAGTAAAACACGTGGCACTCTCCTTCACCGGCGGAAGGCACTCTAAATCATCCTTCTCTAGTACTCAAAATCCATCGCATGGAAACTTAATGTGCTCCTTAGTCTGGGAAAATGCGGGAGGCTCCTCAATATTCCATATTTTACGTCTAATACATTAGAGTAATACCTGTCCGTTAATCAGGATTTTCTAATGACATTTAAACGTCTTTTTACTTTCTCATACGAAGTATGGAGAAAGTATTGTAATCGCGAAAAAATTCGACCTCGATATTTTTACCGAAATATACGTTTTAGGTGTAGCTGAATCCGAAAAAGTGGTTTTCGCAATGCCGTCTGTCTGTTACTGGTTCTGGAGCCTAGACGGTACAGCGAAAATGAATGAAATCTCGTACTGAGCAGAGAAAACATAGAAATGGTTGACATTGCTTAATAATTAAGAGTAGTTTATTCTACACATTTTTAACATCAATCCGATTTTCTCAGAAACGGCTCTAACGATTTTGTTCAAATTTCGTACACTTACTTGAGTATACATCTACAATAATACTACGTATTTCATTTTTCTCAATGAATGAATATAAGGCTAGTTTATTCTTGGGCAACTTTAACAAAAATTGGATTTTCTAAAAACAGGCAAATACGATTTTCATTTTCTAAAGATAACTAAACGAAGCATTAGTGTATGAGAAAGTTTGTGCAATGTATGTTGTACCGATTTTTTCGAATAGAACTAGAAATAATTTTCGAAAATTGTCATTGGCAATGTTTTATTCAAAGTCGATTAATTTTTTTAAATCGAAAGTTTAAAAATGTTTATACGACCCTTAAAGGTTAAAACGGGCACTCTAAGTCATTTTCTCCCCTCTTCCCCTTACCTTCTCCCACTCTCTTTCTTCTTTGTATGCCGATTCGAAAGGTATTTTAAAACCGACGCCGACGGCGACAGAATTAATTTACATTCCTTTAGACGTTATTTAGTTTAAGTCCGAAATTTATACAGTGATTATGGATAATTTTAAAACGTAAAGAATATGTTACTCCTATCCCTGTGTAGATCAAATGTAGAAATAATCGCTCTTGAAATCGAACCCATGGCGACCATGTAGACCTTAACTAGTCTAAAATTTAAAAGGAATAATGCCAAATAATTCCTGAAATCCCAAGTTATCTGTTTGTTGGGAACAAACAGATAACTTGGGCTTTTATTTTAAAGATGCGCGACCCTGGATCTTATGCCACCGGTGGTGCTTACTGCGCTCCCAACTAACACGCAAACAGACTTGAGAAATTATACTACCAATTATACCCGGCATTTTCCGGGAAATTATGAATTGATGTTTTTTCTTTAATTTGATTCAATTTAACCGAATGTCTTAATCTGTCTGCTTGAAGTCGGTTTTTTTTGTTCTGAAACTTCCGCTACTCAGTATATTGCCATTATTTTAGAGTTTGATTTTTTTGTCTAAACAGCGCCTTTTTATTTAAGGCATTATGTCTTTACTAGCATAAGTGCCCGTTGAATTTCAACGGGTTTAATGAATCTAAATTTTCGTCAATGCAACATGTAAAAATCCGAAGAATAAAATTGTGCACTGCTTTAACCATCGAATATTTCTATATTGTAAGTCTGTTTTAATTAATTAACTAAAATCTCACAGAAATTCCTTGTGAATAAAGTAGTAGTACCTTTCTTTCTACTAATATTGCCATTGTTATTAGTTATAAATTGATTATAGCATTAGGATTTCAATTTCATTAAATAATCAGAATTCCGGTTCCAAAATATTGGTTCAATCTTCAATTGCCTCTTATAATACGTTAAATAGATTTTGGAATATAATGTACCTCAATATCGTTTATCGTCTGCTCAGCACTCTTGCCTTCTCATTTTCCGAAACAACCATTTTCACCAGTTTTAAATGGATTTCAAACTTAGAAGAGAACTTGATTCAGTTCAGTTAAAATAACCACATAACAAACTTCTTATTCCAAAGAAAATCCTTTTATAATATGCAATGTTAACCTAGAATTCATTCATTCTGAAAAGTGAATAAAAGTACCATGTAGGTACATATATTTCTTTCAACTAAAATAGCCACTCTTAACAGATTTTAATGGATTAATGCATTAGCATTTCAATTTCATGAAATAAGCAGAATTCCGGTAACAAAAAATTTGTCCAATCTTCAATTGCCTCTGATAATACTTTAATAGATTTTGGATTAAAATGTACCTTAATATCGTTTGGCGTCCACTCACCACTCTGGAATTCTCAGATTCCGATACAACAACTTTCATTAGTTTTAAATTGATTTTTGCTTTGAAATATACTTGAGTCTCTCCCCCTCCCCCTCTCTCCCTCTCCCCCTCCCCCTCTCTCCCTCTCCCCCTCTCCACCTCTCTCCCTCTGCCTCTCTCTCTGCCTCTCTCTCTGCCTCTCCCCCTCTCTCTCTGCCTCTCCCCCCCTCTCTTTCTCCCCCCTCTCCCTCCCTCTCCCCCTCTCTCCCCCTCTCCCCATCTCTCCCCCTCTCCCCATCTCTCCCCCCTCCTCTCTCTCTCTGCCTCTCCCTCTCTCCCTCTCTCTGCCTCTCCCTCTCCGTCTCTCTCTCTGCCTCTCCCTCTCTCTCTGCCTCCCACTCTCTCTCTCTGCCTCTCCCTCTCTCTCTCTCTCTCTGCCTCACCCTCTCTCTGCCTCTCCCTCTCTCTGCCTCTCCCTCTCTCTCTCTCTCCCCCTCCCCCTCTCCCCCTCTCTCTCTCTCTCGCTCCCTCTCTCTCTCGCTCCCTCTCGCTCTCTCTCGCTCCCTCTCGCTCCCTCTCGCTCCCTCTCGCTCCCTCTCGCTCCCTCTCGCTCCCTCTCGCTCGCTCTCGCTCCCTCTCGCTCCGTCTCGCTCCCTCTCGCTCCCTACTTCCCTCCCTCCCTCCCTCCCTCTCTCTCTGCCTCACCCTCTCTCTCTCTCTGCCTCTCCCTCTCTCTGCCTCTCCCTCTCTCTCTCTCTCTGCCTCTCCCTCTCTCTCTGCCTCTCCCTCTCTCTCCCTCTCTCTCCCTCTCCCTCTCTCTCTCTGCCTCTCCCTCCCCCTCTCCCCCCACCCCCACCCCCTCTCCCTCCCCCTCTCGCTCCGCCCTCTCCCTCCGCCCTCTCCCTCCCCCTCCCCCCTCTGCCTCCCCCTCCCCCCTCTCCCTCCGCCCCTACCCGAAAAAGTGGTTTTCGCAATGCCGTCTGTCTGTTATTGGATCTAGGGCCTAAACGGTATAGCGAAAATGAATGAAATCTAGTACTTAGACATTTAATCATACAGATCAGAGGCTAAGAATAAATGGTTGACATTGCTTAATAATTAAGGGAAGTTTATTCTACGCATTTTTAACAATAATTTGATTTTTTCAAAAGCTACTCTAACGATTTTGATAAAATTTCGTACAGTTACTTGAGTATGTCTGCAATAATACTACATACTTCATATTTCTCAAAAATGAATATCAAAGTAGTTTATTCTTGGGCATCTTTAAAAAGTTTGATTTTCTAAAAACCGGCTCATACGATTTTCATTTTCTAAAGATAACTACACGACGCAATAGATTATGAGAAAGTTTGAACAATGTATTTTGTACCGATTTTTACATATAAGCAGGAGAAAATTCTATATTATTTACCAAACTAGCAGAAATACCCGGCGTTGTCCGGGGAAATTTGGTTCAAATCCGATCGGAATTCTAGATGATACATGGTATATAAGAATTCACTCGGCCTGCGTTTTGAATAAAACGGTCAGAGAGAAACAAAAACCACGTATGAATTATTTCTGGGAACCCTCCACAATCGTACCAAATTTGATTCAAATCAATAGTAGGACTTGGGAAAATACGCGTAGTTTAATCAGTATCCGCCGTCCAATTACGGATAAGGAAGTAGTCGTTTCCCACCTTTCTCACTGTGTATAAGATGTAGAGTTACCTGTTCTTTGAGAACAGGAAGGTTATGAGAACAGTTATTTTATTGAACAGTTTGGGCATCAGAACAGTTTGAAAAGAAAAGTCCCGTTCTTTCAGATCCATCTCTAGATGGCAGTGCATTAGCATACAAAGTTATTTTGCTTTTTGTACAATTAATATAGAACATTTGGGATTAAAAAGTAGCCTACGAACTTCCTATTTGTGAGGAAAGTATTTGTTGAAAGTTTGATTATTCTATCTTTAACGGTGTGGATATGTAGATATACATGCACAAACAAACAAACTTTCATAAATATATAGGAGATTAATCTTATATTAGTATTGAAAGTAACAAATTTCAAATTTGAACTTCCTAAGTTAATTTACTCGAGAGTTAATGTCGATAAAACAAATCGATGCCCCCCAAACCCCCACTTAAAATTTTTTTTGAGATACACCACATAGCCTATATTTTAAGCTGGACCAGTCTAAAGATACGCTGCAAGTCTCATAAAAATTCGACCAGCCGTTTCTGCGTGATGCGGTAACAAACAAACAGACAGACAGAAAACAATTCTGCAAACAGGTTCAAACGTCTTCTTGTAATGCAAAACACAAAAAAAGTAAACCCCCGACAAAAAAACAAATGTACAGTCAGAGGTAACAATTTTATTTATATAGATGTAGCGGGTTATTTTATAAAATGAAGAAATTTATTTAAATTTTCATCGGTCCTGCATTACGCATGCAGTTTAAAATGTATTCAGCTTTCGCCATACTTTTGCGACGGTTTAAAAAATATTGCTAGTTGATCTTAATGTTTCTTTCGTAGCCTACCAGTGGGTGGGTCTTGTCTCACTCCCTTCTGATCTTTAAAGGTAGGTATTTGTTTATTCATGCATTTTTTGTATATATACTATATGAAAGTTAAGTATGTATATTTCTTCTGCCCCTTGTTTCCTTGGTGCATTTAATACAGACGAAATTCAGATAGGGTCCGAATGCTTTTTCGTAATCGATAAAGCACATACAGAGAGACGACTCATACTCATTACTCCGACTGATTATCTCCCTAGCTACTTCGATGTGATCCATCGTATTGTACTCATTACGAAATCCGGCTTGTATTCTGGGTTGGTCGGAGTCAAGTTGGTTTTGAGGGCGCAAAGTTCTTATTTTGGTGAATATTTTGTTGAATGTTGGGAGTAGGCTCATCGGTCTTTAGTTATTCAAAACATCTTTGGAATAGTGCTTGTCATTTCCCGGTTCTTTCACAATCCCGGGATCCCGGGATTAAAAAGAATTAAAAATCGTCCAAAAAGAAAGAAAAAATAAAAATAAGGTTACTAATTGCTAATTATGATCCCAAGCAGATGTAAAATCTTTTGAAAATCATAAAAAGGAAGAATAAAATACGAATATTGTTACCACTTTTTTATGAACAGGTGAATTTATTAAGTAATTTTTCTTTAGCTTTAGGATTTTTATCAATTCATTCGGGTTATTTAATGCTTTAGTTGAAAGTTATTCCTTTTATTTATTTAAACTTCGTACCAGAAAAACGACTTACATATTGATGTTTCAACTAGTGCTTGTCATTTCCCGGTTTTCAATCGATCCCGAGTAGCCGAGAAATTCAAACAATTTTTTTAAATCATCTACAAATATGAATTATCCAAATAAATAAAAATAATTAAAATCAGCATTCATTTATGGACCTGAAATTTGTTTATCATAAAAATTAGAAAAATATAGTTAACAATACACATGAATGTAAAATAAAATATGAAATGAAACATTCATACCATTGAAGTACATTCCCCACAGAAGTACCAAAAACTAAGTCATCCCCAAATGGGGCCCGTGGCAGTTAATGGGTTAATCTTTCAGGTTTCTGCCTTCTGGAAGTCATTGGAGGCGCTGTACTATGATTCCTTCGATCGAAGCTAATGTTTATTGTGGCTAGGAGAGAAGAGGCTTGGGAACATAGGATAACCTGACGCTAGTTTTTTCTAATGTCTTTATGGAGATAAAACAAACTAAAAGGACCTTCAAGGACAAGCTATTGAGACTGCCGCTCTTCCTCATTATTGCGTTCGAAATGAAAGTAAGCCATTTGGAAACAGAGCTTTTGTCGTCGCTTTAGGGACCGCATATTCACTCTTTATGATATACCGGGAATTCCCGGGATATTCAGTGGATTTACCGGGAAACGGGAAATCCATATTTCCCCGGGATCCCGGGAAGACAAGCACTGCTTTGGAACCTTTAATATGCAAGAGGATGATACTTTCGTGGTTCCACGCTTCTGATATCTTCTTCTTCCTCAGGCACGATGTAAAAATCTTGGCGAGGACCTTGTCCTTACAGTTAAGCGATGCCTTCAATACCTCTACTGTGATACCACCAACTCTGGTTGCCTTTCCATTCTTCATGCTTCTGATTCAATGTCTCTTCTCTTCTGGAAAAATACAGTTCGGGGGAGTATTTCCTTTTTCTTTTGCATCCTTATTGGCTGGTGGATCTTCATGTAACTTGTTATAGAATTTTTGTACTTGATTTAGAATTAATTTGCTGCTCTGGGTTATCCAGCCGTCCCCTAGCGTCAATGCCACCAGCTATCTCTTACCTATCGTTACTTGATGCTTTACTTTTTTATAACTTTCTTTCGTTTTCTCGATTGGCTCTTGATTATGTCTTCACATCTTCTTTGCTGTACTTTCTTGTAGTTTTATTTGGTTCTGGGGAGTGGATCATTTGTTTGGAGTCGTCAGTTTCATTTAACATCTTTTCTTCATCGGCAGTTTTTTCTCAGATAACTTTTTATCTGGCTTAACATTACCAGTGTCGCATATTTATTGAGCGGTTCCTTTAAGTATCTCTGTTAATTTTCATTCCGCTGCATTCAGAAGTTAGGACGGTAGATAAGATGTACATTCGCTAGGGATCTGGAATTAGAAGATAAGAATGGAATTCATGGTAAAGGAATTATGAATACAGATGAGAATACTGCCGCAGAACTAAAGGATGTAGCACAGGTGTGGAACTATACAACAAGAAGACAATATAGCCACAAGTAGAACTGGAAAAAGAGGACAACATTGAAGAAGACAACGTGTGACCAAGTATTATGGAAAGCTATTAAAAAACTCGGTACAACAGACATTGCACAAGCTTTCTCATATACTAATGCGTCGTTTAGTTATTTTTGGAAAATAAAAATCGTATGAGACAGATTTTAGAAAATCCAATTTTTGTTAAAGTTGCCCAAGAATAAACTAGCCTTATATTCATTCATTCAGAAAAATGATATATGTAGTATTATTGCAGACGTATACTTAAGTAACTCTAGAAAATTTTATCAAAATCGTTCTAGCCGTTTTTTTCACAATAAAATTATTGTTAAAGTTGCCTAGATTGTTTATTCTAGGCCTTATATTCATTTTTTGATAAATATGAGCTATTTGTTATAATTGAAGACGTAAACTCCAGTAACTGTACGAAAGTTGATCAAAATCGTTAGAGCCGATTTTGAGAAAGACGAATTATTTTTGAAAATGCGTAGAATAAACTTCCCTTATTATTGAGCAATGTCAACCATGTCTTCAAAGCCTCTGCTCAGTATGATGAAATGCCTAAATACGGGATTTCATTCATTTTCGTTCTACCGTTTAGACTCTAGAGTCAGTAACTGGCAGGCAGACAGACGGCATTGCGAAAACCACTTTTTCGGATTCAGCGACACCTAAAACGCATATTTCCGTAAAAATCTCGAGGTCGAATTTTTTCGCGATTACAGTACTTTTCCATTTTTTCAAGAACGACTCTAACGATTTAAATCTAATTTCATAGTTTCTTGAGTTTACGTCTTCAATAATACTGTATAGTTCATATTTCTCAAAAATGAATATAAGGTTAGTATATTCGAGGCAACTTTAACAATAAGTCGATTTTCTCAAAAACGGCTGTAACAATTTTGATCAAATTTCGTAGTTACTTTGGTATACATCAACAATAATATTACGTATTTCATTTTTCTGAATGAATAAATATAAGGCTAGTTTATTCTTGGGCAACTTTAACAAAAATTGGATTTTCTAAAAACCGGCTGATATGATTTTCATTTTCTAAAGATAGCAAAGCGACGCATTAGTATATGGGAAAGTATGTACAGTGTATGTTGTACCGATTTTTTTCGATTAATTTATGATAAATTAAGAAGTGTGAAATAAATTGATTTCAATAATTCACATTTTCTCTAATAATGCATTTCCCCGGTATAGGATTTTGATATATTTGGTTTCCAATGTAAGGTTCACTGGTCCGAATCTCGCTGAGGGTATGGATGTGTGTGCTTATTGGCAATTTCTTATGCGAATAATAGTCAGTCAGAAATCTGTAAAATTAAAAATCATATTAGAGAGGAAATTAATGCTACACCGGAATATTGATCGTGAAATATATTTTAATTTTCCTTGTTTCTTTTTATTATTTTATTATAATTATAAAATGTTAAAGAAAAATGTTGATTCTTATGGTTTGAATCGATGACCGATCTTTATTATATTAAAAACATGTAACACGAAAATTTTTCTTTTAATTTATTACCTTCCTTGTGGCTAGAATCGAAGATCGACTTTCCCTGAATCGATATTTTTGGCGCGATCTTATCGGTAAATCGATCTTTTTTAATACGATCTAGATCGATTCACAGAATCGATCTTTCAGTGTAAGATCGCCCATCCCTATATCAGCCGGTTTTTAGAAAATCTAATTTTTGTTTAAGTTGCCCAATAATAAACTATCCTGATATTCATTCACTGAGAAAAATGAAATATGTAGCACTATTGCAGAAGTACACTCAAGCAACTGTACGAAATTTTATAAAAAGCTTTCTAGCCGTTTTTTAGAAAATAAAATTATTATTAAAGTTGCCTAGAATAATCTAACCTTATATTCATTTTTTGAGAAATATGAGGTATACATTATTATCGAAGACGTAAACTTAAGTAACTGAACGAAATTTGATCAAAATCGTTATAGCCGTTTTTGATAAAATCAATTTGTTGTTAAAAATGCCTAGCATAAACATCCCTTAATTATTGAGCAATGTCAGCCATTTCCTCATAGCTTCTGCTCAGCATGACGAAATGCCTAAATACGGGATTTCATTCATTTTCGCTCTACCGTTTAGGCTCTAGAGCCAGTAACAGATAGGCAGACAGACGGCATAGCGAAAACCACTTTTTCGAATTCAGCGACACCTAAACCGTATATTTCCGTAAAAATTTGAGGTCGAATTTTTTCGCGATACAATAATTTAATTTCGTGTTCGGCGATAAAAACGTACTAAAGTACAATTTCTTCGAATTGAAAACGAAGAAGGAATCGTTCTTATGACTCATAAATGAAAAGCAATAAGGATGTCGTAAAGGTGAGATAAGCAGAGTCCAGCCATTTTACTTCAAGATGTCACGTTCATAGAGATAACTATTTAGGTCACACCCGCGCGAGGGACATAAGAGAAAAATCGGTACAACATACATTGTACAACTTTCTCATATATGGGTACCAATGCGTCGTTTAATTAGCTTTACAAAATGAAAATCGTATGAGCCTGTTTTTATAAAATCCAATTTTTGTTAAAGTTGACTAAGAATAAACCAAACTTATATTCATTCATTGAGAAAAATGAAATACGTAGCATTATTGCAGAAGTACACTCAAGCAACTGTAGGAAAATTTATCAAAACCGTTCTAGCCGTTTTTTAGAAAATAATATTATTATTAAAGTTGCCTAGAATAAACTAGCCTTATATTCATTTTTTGAGAAATATGAAATATACAGTGTTATTGAAGACGTAAACTTAAGTAACTGTACGAAAGTTGAACAAAATCGTAAGAGCCGATTTTGAGAAAATCGAATTATTTTTGAAAATGCGTAGAATAAACTTCCCTTAATTATGGAGCAATGTCAACCATTTCTTCAAAGCCTCTGCTCAGTATGACGAAATGCCTAAGTACGGGATTTCATTTATTTTCGCTCTACCGTTTAGGCTCTAAAGTCATAAACTGGCAGACAGACAGACGGCATTGCGAAAACCACTTTTTCGAATTCAGTGACACCTAAACTGTATATTTCCGTAAAAATTTGAGGTCGAATTTTTTCGCGATACAATACTTTAATTTCGTGTTCGGCGATAAAAACGTACTAAAGTAAAATTTCTTCGAATTGAAAACGAAGAAGCAATCGTTCTTATGGCTCATAAATGAAAAGCAATAAGGATGTCGTAAAGGTGAGCTAAGCAGAGTCCAGCCATTTTTCTTCAAGATGTCACGTTCATAGAGATAACTATTTAGGTCACACCCGCGCGAGGGACATAAGAGAAAAATCGGTACAACATACATTGTACAACTTTCTCATATATGGGTACTAATGCGTCATTTAGTTACCTTTACAAAATGAAAATCGTATGAGCCTGTTTTTATAAAATCCAATTTTTGTTAAAGTTGACTAAGAATAAACCAAACTTATATTCATTCATTGAGAAAAATGAAATACGTAGTATTATTGCAGAAGTACACTCAAGCAACTGTAGGAAATTTTATCAAAACCGTTCTAGCCGTTTTTTAGAAAATAAAATTATTATTAAAGTTGCCTAGAATAAACTAGCCTTATATTCATTTTTTGAGAAATATGAAATATGTAATATTAACTGAAATTAGTGTATGAAATTTGATCAAAATCGTTAAGGCCGTTTTTGAGATAATCAAATTGTTAACTTCCTTTAATTATTGAGTAATGTTAATCATTTCTTCATGGCCTCTGATCAGTATTATAATATGCCTATATACGAGATTCCATTCATTTTCGCCTTACCGTTTAGGCTTTAGAGCCAGTAACAGTCAGACAGACAAACGGCATTGCGAAAACCACTTTTTCAGATTCAGTGACACTTAAGCGTATATTTCTGTAACAATCTCGAGGTCGAATTTTTTCGCGATAACAATACTTTCTCAATATACTTCATATATGAGAAAGAAAAATAAATTTTATTCGATTCCGTCTATATAGAAAAGTTCCGTGGAAGAAACAAGGAATATCAAGAAACGATTGTTTTCGTATAATAGGTATTTGAGCATGCACAGTCCTTTTTACTTTCTCATATACGAAGTATATTGTGAAAGTATTGTAATCGCGAAAAAATTCGACCTCGAGATTTTTACGAAAATATACGTTTTAGGTGTCGCTGAATCCGAAAAAGTGGTTTTCGCAATGCCGTCTGTCTGTTACTGGTTCTAGAGCCAAAATGGTAGTGCGAAAATGAATGACATCCCGTAGTTAGGCATTTCATCATACTGAGCAGAGGCTTTGAAGTAATGGTTGACATTGCTCAATAACTAAGGGAAGTTTATTCTATGCTTTTTAACAACAATTTGATTTTCTCAAAAACGACTAACGATTATGATCAAATTTCGTACAGTTAGTTGAGTTAACGTCTTCAATAATACTATATAGTTCGTATTTCTCAAAAAATGAATATAAGGCTAGTTTATTCTAGGCAACTTTAATAATAATTTGATTTTCTCAAAAACGGTCTTAACGATTTTGATAAAATTTCTCACCGTTACTTGAGTGTACGTCTGCAATAATACCACATACTTCATCTTTCTCAATGAATGAATATCAGATAGTTTATTCTTTGGCAGCGTAACAAAAATTAGATTTTCTAAAAACCGGCTGATACGATTTTCATTTTATAAAGATAACCAAACAACGCATTAGTATATGAGAAAGTGCGTACAATGTATGTTGTAACGATTTTTCTTCTCTGTCATCTGATTATTTATATATCGATAACTCACTGAATATCTTAGTTCTTTCTATGGCTACCCTACCAACTGATAGTGTCTGTAAATACCGACACAGTGTGGACGGATAACAATTTTATTTTTTTTATTTCTTGTACCTTCCCTGTAACCTACACTTAGTCCATTCATTTGTTTCATCGTTACCGTACAAAGAATGGTATTTTTATTCTGATCATTGCAACTCTGATAAAGTTGCCTAACGCGTAAACGTGATCGGCGTATCCAGCCCTAGTCCTTTAAAAAAAGCTGGGACAAGAAAAAAGTTAAATTGTTATGAAAATGATGACTCATGCAATAGTCTTCCAGTCATATTTCTATAAAACAGAATGTGAAAACATTGCGCGAAAGGCATAGTTATGGGTGCGTATTGGCCTTATAACAATAATTACTCGTTCTTTCACCCCTAGATCACTATTCTGCAGAGGCAATGTAGTTTGTAAATCGATATCTTTCTGCCTACTGAATTCAGCCTCTTAATAAATTGATTTAATTTACATAATGAGCCAATAATGTGCTGATTTTGCAAACAAGAGGCAGACCTTGCCATTATATTTCCCGTACAAACGTTAAGACCTATCATTGGTTGTCCTCTATGTACATCAACTTCAGAATGAAGTCTTATCTTATGATATTTCTACAGCCCTTCTTTCAGAATGGAAATGCATGAAAAAAAAGACATCCTGGCAATTGTTTCCGTGCTACGGAATTCTGTTGCCACAAATATTTTGTTTCGCTCTGAGAGAACCGCTGCAAGTGACCGGGCTCATCCTTCCGACTTGGAAGACTGTGGGAATAGAGCGGGTCACCCCTTCACCAAATACACCCAACCTCGCCATCTCAATCCTCATAACAGCACCTACTCTAGAGAGAACGTCAATAAAGATCATCAGCTAATGAAATTTAAAGCATTTGTTACAGAATCCTCCGAAAGGAAATCGCATTTTCTCGATAATTTCCCTATCGTTGAATACTTCAAAGTGGTCTGGGACCCCTTCGTGGAAGGCTCATCCAAGGATGTTTCAGTGGTCTTGTATAGACTGGTTCGTATTTTTATGGGTGACCAAGGATACTATACCACCGATTTAGTGATTTTGAGTGGCTTTAGTTTACATTTACATCAATACCCTGCAAGCCGCCAGAAGCGTTTGGCAGGGGGTGTCACAAAGTGAACTCTAACTAATTCCTCCGTTGGACTGTCTTATCGCGGCTGGGAAAAGGATCTGTAGTATTTCCCGGTTCTAGCGATTTACAGAACATGAAGTGAAGAATGCGGAACAAACGGAAGATTCGAAAAATAAAGTTTCCTCGAATTGTTGCCACTGATCCTAATTAGACCAAGGGTAGACCACACAGTACAATAAAATATGTTGAAGAACCGGGACATAATGCTGGCGCATTTTACCGGTTGCTATCTCATTGTATCGCTGATATCAGCACACTCCTATCACTTGGTTATGGGGATTTGAAGGGTAACGCACGTAAGAGAATCGCTGCCGTCAAAAGTCTGTTTGTCGAAGTTTAAAGTATCGCCAAAGGAACTCTGACCGAGTTCTGAATTCCAGTCAATAGAGAAGCACTATTTATACAAAATGACGAATGAATAATCGATACTGCCACAAACATCGGAAGATATGGCGGCCAAGATAAAATACGTGATATCGATCGTAAGAGCGAGCGATGCATTCGTTCATTTTTGCAAGAGACTATCTAGGCCCATGATATGAGCACCAAGGCAAAGTGAGGACAGGCATAATTTGATCCATTGAAACCCCAACCTCTTATCTATATGGTAATTACTAGGGGAATACGTATTTGTCGATATATTCATCGTGACCTCATCAGGATACGGAGATGTTGGTAGAAATATGAAAAAAGAAATAAACGCATTGGTAGGTTAGTGTCAGACGTTTCACGGAGTACTGATTAGAGCATGCTAAGGATGATCAGATCTGGGAATAAAGAAGACAAGGATATGGAATGCCATGGATATCGACCGCTTTGCGTTGTAGCATTTGCTACTCTGGTGACGTAACCGGCAACGCTACTGCAGGTCGGCGGCGACTGACTTAAGGAGTGACGTCACATGCTAGTGGATCGAAGCCCATGGCTCGTGGAATGAGTAGATAAGGGCCGCGAGGGGAGGAATAAATGGTGTGGGAAAGGCTACGTTCTTAAGGTAGGGGATGTAGGGGTGATGCGCAGTAGGGTGGGAAGAAGGGGAGATGACAGGGGGGAGGATTCTGGTAGGGGACAGAGTGGAAAAGAGAAACGTGCTTGTGTGTAGAGTGGACGAGTGATTGTTTTAGCAATAGGGGGAAGGAATAAACATCGGCCTTTTATCAGGAATCGAGATAGCGATTGCTGTTACTTATTCCTACGCCATGAACTCCTGAGTATACCATTTCGTGGTTGTTTTCTTGGTGTACATGTGATATTGAATGGATATACCTCTTCGCAACGTAATACTCATGCCAGAATGATGGACGTATCTTCTATTAGTAAGTAAAATTTGTTGAAATATTTTACTTGCCTTTTAACATTTTCTTATTACCGATATTAATGGTGTTTATGTAAAAATATAGTCGCTTCAAGTGTCCCATCAAAAATTAAATTTTAACAGCATTTATCGTAGATAGATTAATATATTGGAAATCGTTTTTTTCGTGTTAATTAGTAAAATACAGAATTTCGTACATAATAGGTTCGCCCACTTTTGAAAGACTAAGATAATAAATTTACTTGCATGCCTTATAGTATTAAAGCTAATTAGTTTCTAATCGTCTTACGCTTTAATAGCAGGTGTTTAGAATAATCTGTGAACAAAACCAAGAAATAGGTCGTACCTAATATGATTTTTTAAATGTGAAAAGAAGCGCTAAGGAATTATAAATTCAAAATTTCAGCAGTTATTTTAAATGTATATATGTATCCGACTCCGAATTAAAAATCGCATAGGACTCTAAATTAAGATTAATACATTGTATGACAAGTGAATAACGATGTGATTTGAGCAATGTGAATGCCTAACATCTTACTTAAAAAACAAAGAAAATTGTTTTAGAGGAAAGTATTGGAAACTTACTCAACAGGAGACGCTGTGTCCATGTAGCGCATGAATTGCAACGTATTTAGGCTTACATCTTACAATTTGTAAGTCAGATAAAAACAAATGCATCCAATCAGAAAAAGACGTGATTTTAGCTCGTGAACAGCAGAAAATTATCACAGACGAACAACCCTCCTGTGTCATTGGCTTTTCTTTTTTCATTCACCCCTTTTAAGTGTTTGAATTTTACAGACTCATTTACACGTAATATGGCAATAAAGACGCACACACCTTTATTTTCTTTTTTCTTCTTTGAACTCCTCTAAAAGGCCATTTGCTGTCGAAATACAGCCATAGTCGGCCAATCTACTATCAAAATACTGTTACTATTTTCTTCCAACTATCTTTCCCTGATATGGCGATAACATTCAATTTTATAAAAGCTAAAATTTTATGCATTACTTTATAGATCATTGTGACTCGAAATTCTTTTGTAATACGAATTTTTTATTTAATCCCCTTTATAAGCAAATATGCCATTAGGGGGAGAAAGTGAATAATTTCCGTGTTAAATTGTACTCTTCGCGAAGTTATAAATGTAAATAGCGTAGAAAATATCTACCGGTTAAGCATTTTTTTCTCATCAACTCCAAAACTGTGTCATAGGGCACCAAATCTAATTTTTCCCACAGAACACATTGAGTAAAAGGAACTAAATATTTTCTACTGACATTTAAGATCAATATTGGCACAATTTTAATAAAAACTCGTTATAATAAATGAACATTTAAACTAGTTGACCCCACGTGACCGCTTATATCACGTGCCTTATCCCGTATTTTGTCACTCTTTCAATTCCTCCTTTAGTCATTTCACATGTTAACTCTCCTTTTCCAAAATTTCCTGCACACTAAAATACATGCAACCTATAACCCTTAACAAATCCTACTTCCTTCGAATCGCAACGAATTTATTCCTATGCATTATTTTATATAACAATAGCCGTCGTCTGTTGGTTGGTTGGTTGGTCACGCTATGCAAACGCTAATAACTCGAGAAATAATAATGGTAGAAACTCGAAATTTGGTAGGGGTGCTTGATTAACACTTATTCAGAGAATGACAAATTTAAATCGCGAAAAAATTCCTTGGTTCGTCTCCAAGAGAGGCATTTCCCATTACTTAACATGTAAAGCGCGATTTTTCGACGTGCAGGCTTTTATTCATTTGGAAATTAAAATTAGAAGAAATTAACAGACGACCTTCGGATTTGAATCATTTTGAAGAAAAAGGTTTTAAAGTCCCGTTCGTCTTTTTTCGCCCACAGTTCGAAATATTCCATGTTAAACGTTTAATTTGCATATTTTGTGGAAATCTCGCCATTTTAACGTGATGTTGCTATGTCGACCATTATCATTGTTACACCTCAAATTACTATTATTGTATACATCCTTCTGGGAATAAGCGTGCCTTGAGTGCTTCAATAGGGGAGGGGGGGGGAGAGGGAGGGGAGAGGGAGAGGAGAGGGAGGGGAGAGGGAGGGGAGAGGGAGGGGAGAGGGAGGGGAGAGGGAGGGGAGAGGGAGGGGAGAGGAAGGGGAGAAATTGGCGTGTTTTGTGCAAAATAAGTATATTAACGTAAATATAAAAAATTTTAAGTATCAACAGCGTCATTTTAGAAAAATAGGAAATAAAAAGCATTCTTAAATGAAATTCTTTGTAAACCATACGTGCTTACGAATTTATATTGTTATTCCTCGAATTAATTTCGTAACAATGGCCGAAGTTTGGAAATGAATATAAATTAAAATTCAATTAAAATTAAAAGGACATTTAAAACTGTTAACAGGCAATTTTCGAAGAAACAACAGTGGATCTTTTAATGAACTGATTTGTTTTTATGAAAGGAATTTTGGTGCTTATTTAATACAGAGTAAGTTCTAAGTCCTGTAATCCATTTAAATCTAATATCGAAGTCTGTCAATATTAAAACCGCTAACACTGAAAATAATCTATTGTGGGTTAATCACCTGTAGAAATTACTATTACTTAGCAATTTTTCTATCCCCTTTCACCGTTACATCCAAATTGCAAGCAAGGCTGCAACGGGAAAATTACTGCAATACCATTAATAATTTAATGATAAACAATAATGTGCAAATTAATAATGTTTTAAAAAAGTGTCATAAGAAAAACAAAAATTATATTACTAGAGTACCGCCTTTATAATTACACATAGGTAAGGGAGTAAATCTCTGGAAACAGTTTATTTTACAATGGTATAAGCGAGATTTGGAATTTTTGTTAATGGAATACGCGGAAAGATATAGTTTAGGAACTATGTACTACTTTATACCATAGAGCTAAGCACAGACCGTGTATAACAGATAAAAGACAGTGGGGATCGCAAAAATACCTTTTTTTTAATGAGGGGCCTCTAAAAAGTGCGTCTTCATCAAAATTTATTGTCTAATATTTCACTATCACAATATTTTTATGCTTCATTTGTGAGAAAGTAAAAATGGCCATTTCGTGAATACAGAGGAATATTAAACGGTGAATTCATCTTTCATGGTAAGTATGGGGAAGGATTTTATTTATTCTAAATTCCAGAATAAGCACGCAATTATCAAAAATTGAAAAAATTAACTACTTGTCATAGGTATCTCCAATAGCCATAACAAAGTTACAAATAACTATGTGTGTGTGCTACAATGCAGAAAGTTGAGGTCTTTCTTAAAATTTATCACCATTGAAGACGGCCGCACTCTACCCGAAATTCGCATCTGGTATTTTACAACATTGTTTTGGCTATTGGAGATAACTAAGAGAAGTTTCAATTTTTTACTTAAAAACTTGTTCTGGATTTTTTTCAGTCATAAGTCGGGCTCGATAATTCTAGGTGAATTATATCAAATTGATTATTTAATAAATTTTACCAATAACAAAATTTTAGTAAGAGCAGCAATAATGCTTTTGAAAGGATCGGGTTTATATTTGCACCACGCAGCTTCTAACAATGGTCAAATGCGTACCGGATTTTTACACTTAAGATATATAAACAATTACAATTAATGAACAACTATTCAAGGAAGATTATTAGGTGCGACTTGAAAGCTTTATACAGCATCCTCTTTAAGTAGCAATCATTATAGGTTATGGTTTTTTCAAACAATATTCTAAGGTAATTTTCATTTGTGTCGAAATAATGCCTTTCAATCCTTCGTGTGCTGTGCTATGGCGGGAATATATGCCTTTTTCGGTTATATGCCGAATAGCAAATTTATTCGGAGGCAGTTGAAAACATTCCCCCCAAAAATGTCAGGGAGAGCAAAACATTACAATACACAAATTCAAGAATGTGCGAAACATGCCATTTTGTATTTTTCTATTTAAGTTGTCACGAATATTTTTGTGAGTGCATAAAAAAACGTTTTTCTCTTCCTGGATCTTATATCATCTGAGGTAGCAATTAAATAACTTATTCAGAGATGAAAATTCGAGAATTTCCCAATAATGTTTCACACCCAAATCTCGTAAAAGAAGGAAAAATTGCACCTGGACTCGAATCCTGATTCTTTGGAGGAAAAGTAATGCCTAGTTGCCCTGCAGCTTGAAAGGAATAGCAAAAAGTGCCAAATTTCCGCGCATTTGGTGACGGCCATGAGCGCCAAAGTGTTTATGGGAACTAACTTGCCAACAACCTATATTTAATTAAAAGAGACTAAAATTTCTTTTAAAAATATTTTGTGAGAAACTGGTGGAAATGTTGACACCTCCATGTTACTTCTAGGGACCAAGTTTGGTGGAGATTGGTTAAATAGTGTGGGAGGAATTAAACGACAAAAAAGCATGTTTTCACTTTTAAATGAAGTTGGCTCGGTATCAAGGCTATATTACGAAATACGGAGTTATTGCTAGGTAAAAGCTTGACTCTGTTTATGACTAGTTTTAAGTGTGGGTAATTGCGAAAGGCGGAAATTAATGATAAAATATGAAATTACTGTAGTTATAGACATTTCATTCTCAGCCGCGGAGTATTTGACAGTATGAGAAGGAAAGGATTTGTTTTTGAATAAAATAATCCTCCTCATGCCTCTTCACCCTCATTTGGGAAACTCTACCATCCTTCTATTAACCTTAAGAACCAATTCAGACATGAAGCGATTGTCTGTGAACTTTTCACACGCAATAAAAGGCGTTACCCGCTCCTTCAGTTCGATCCGAAATGACATGCTTTTCTTATCTCAGCACCGTGCGTTGAATCATATCGTTAAGATTGGAGGGAGATTTCCTCAACTCAAACCGAGAGCGAACAACGCCAGATAACTTTTTCACGCTTCCACTCCAGGGAGAAAACCAATCGTAAGAGCTATTATCCGAAATATAATATATTTATTCTTTTAGAAATTTAGAAGCAGAGGACCAAACTCAAGTTGCCTGCAAAGCGAAGGTCAGAAAAAATACCAATATCGAAAGATGGAAGTGGATCGCACACCCGAAACAAACTTATTGCCTTTTCTTTCTCGATAAACTGTTTGGTAAAAAATTCCGCGCAGACGATCCTTATCGATCAAGGCCACACACAGATCGGTTACGAACAAAGCCTGGGGACGTTTTCATAATTCGACTTGCAGGTGCTACCACTCCTTCAGTTCCATTCGATACGAGATATTATCTTATCGCATTAAGTTCCAATGAACAACGTTTTATAATTCACGGAGATGGAGCGTGATATTTCGTATGATATTTGAAGATCGAACATGTGGAATTTTTTCTCTCAAGCAGCTCCCTGAGAAAGGATATGAATTTATTTTATTTACGTAAGTTATCCGAAGACAGCACTCAGGTTTTTCACGTTGGACATATTAACAAAAATTCTGATGTGGCCAACACACGACTTTCTCCATATTTGGGATATAGATATTTAAATTAGTATGAATAGCATTATGAGGCAAAATTATTATTTCGTATCGTAAAAGAATACAGTCGTCCTTATTGCCATAAATTACGTACATTTCGTATATGTTTACAGAATTCACCGCTACATGGTGTTGGATCTCTATACACGAAATTAAGAAAAAGTTGAATATCTCCGAAATGGATGGTTCTACGAAAATTAGTTTCAAACAAAACTTGGAAGAAATATTATTCTCTACAACTTTGGTCCTTACGAAGATTACCAATAACGATGTTTTTAAGGAGATATTTAACGGAAACCAAAAACCGGTTATTTATAAATAACTCCTAAACAATAACTCCTATAGAAAATTGTTTCAAATAAAAACTGTAGGAAATTACATTCTCTATAACTTTAGTATAGAATTGTATATACAATAATGATGTTCTAACGAAGAAATATCGCAAAAACCGAATCGGGTTTCGAATAAACCTCGACTTCCGGTTAACCGTTATTGTCCAAAAACTAATCAGTTCTTTGTGCTCATGCTAAAGTGTTACATATGAAGTTTGGTAACGATATGGCACGTACTTTTTGAGTTCGAGCGCCCACAATAACATACACACACAGACATCATTCCGAAAATAGTCTAAACGTGTTCTAGGGACCTCAAAACATGTATTTCCGTTGAAATCTCGAAGTCGATTTTTTTCATGAATACAATACTTTCCCATTACTACGTATGGATAAAGTAAAAATCTGATGTGGCCAACACATGACTTTCTCCATATTTGGGGCATAGATATTTAAATTATTATGAATAATATTACGAGGCAAAATTATTATTTCGTATCGTAGAAGAAGACACGTCCTTGCCGTAAATTACGTATATTTTGAATGTTTACAGAATTCACCGCTACATGGTGTTGGCGCTGTATACAGGTATTAAGATAAAGCGAAATATATCCAAAATGGATGGTTCTACGAAAATTAGTTTCAAACAAAACTTGGAAGAAATATTATTCTCTACAACTTTGGTCCTTACGAAGATTACCAATAACGATGTTTTTAAGGAGATATTTAACGGAAACCGAAAAACCGGTTATTTATAAATAACTCCTAAACAATAACTCCTATAGAAAATTGTTTCAAATGAAAGTTGTAGGAAATTACATTCTCTATAACTTTTGTATAGAATTGTATATACAATAATGGTTTTAACGAAGAAATATCGCAAAAACCGAATCGGGTTTCGAATAAACCTCGACTTTCTGTTATCCGTTATCGTCCAAAAACTAATCAGTTCTTTGTGCTCATGTAAGAGTATTAGATATGAAGTTTGGTAACGATATGGCACGTACTTTTTGAGTTAGAGCGCCCACAATAACATGCACACACGTACACACACACACACACACAGACATCATTCCGAAAATAGTCTAAACGTGTTCTAGGGACCTCAAAACATGTATTTCCGTTGAAATCTTTAAGTCGATTTTTTTCATGAATACAATACTTTCCCATTACTACGTATTATATGGAGAAAGTAAAAAACGTAATATCTTCATGAACCCTCGGGGAGCGGATTTTTGGCATTAGTGAAAGCTTGGTAGCAAATTTGTTACAATGCCGAATTATACATATTCTTCCGAAATACTCGCACTAATTTAGGACATTTAGTAGTTATTACTGATAAACAACGCAATGGAAATGCATTTTGCTTATAAAACAATTGAATTCTATTTTATGTATTTGTTGAAAAGAAGAACTTCTCATAGTTCTCTGGTAATGGTAAAAATATGATTAAATGAAACATAATTCTAATAATGCAACAAAATATACTGCAATTTTCGTCTATTATGCATTTATAGTGCCAATGTCGATTTAATGTTTGCTTCCAGTAAACTGGAATACTTATTCTAATAACAGATACTGCTATATCTATTGTTATTAAAACTTACAATTTTCTGCCGTAGAAAATCATCTTTTCGGTTTTCATTAAAAAATAACTAAAAATACAATCTCAATTCCATGAAATAAGCGAAAATTTAAATTAAAAATTTTGTATTAACGCACGCGTCCACATCCTTTACTACGTTGTCGGTTCAAGTCCCTAGCGATCACGGCAACGCAGCCACAGTGTTCATCCAGCGTAAATGAAAATCCATATCCTTTGGTAAACCGTTTCAGACGTGGAATATCCTCGAGGATGAGCATGGAATACACTTTCCCGTCTTTGGATCTCTCCTTCGAGGCCCTTCCACCGGGGCGAGAAGCGGTCTCCATTCGACCCCGGTAGCCTGCAATTCTACGGTCATTTCTTGATTCCCGTCATTCGCTTGAAATTCCAAAACATATACCCCACACCACCCTTTCCCTTTCTCGCTGCGACTCACGTAGTGCCAACATAAATTTTAACTTCACTGTTTGGCCGAGAGCGTCGCGACCGAGCTTGCCCACAGACTTTTACAAATGACTGCATAAAATTAATGATATAGTGCTCCGACATATTAAGGGTCAAGAGATGATGCATTACAGCCTAGATATTGCAAAGTATAAAGGTGTCGATCAGACAGATGTAGATATACAACTTATTATTACAGTCGAGTACTTGAATTCCATAAAACGGCTAGATTAAAATTAAAAGTAGGAGCGATTACTTCGGAATTTGAACCCTAATGATGGCCTATGCAATGGAACCCGTCTAAATGTTGTTCAGCTCTACCAAAGCAACCTATGTGCACAAATTTTAACATGTGAAAAATATGGAAATTCTGTATTTATTGCACGCATAAAATTACTTCCGGATAAGTCTTCAAATCTTCCATTCGTGTTACAAAAACGCCTATTTCCGATTCGTCTAGCATTTGGGATGACGATAAATAAATCTCAGGGATAAGGGTTTGACAACATTGGCTTTATGTTTATCGAGCCCTATTCAGTCATGGACAGTTATATTTTGCTTCATCCCGTTGCCGTAACCCAAATCACATTAAAATTCAAAATCTGATGGACAGTAAACTTTTTGAGAAAAATATAGTCTGCAAAGAAGTGTTACAGTAAATTCTCGATACAATGTATCTCTACGGAGCATGAATTATTATACTTTATACTGAAAGTACGGTATGCTGAAATACCCATAAGAAGTACAGTATTTTCTCTGGAGGTATCTCGGTAGGGGTTAGGCATTCTCGCAACTCCAGCTAAAACCGAAATGAAAGAATGAGAGTCTAACAAGAGAGATAATTCCTAGAACTTAAGATTTTATCTCAATGCCATTGTGAAAATACGATAGGAATAACTAAATTTTTTCAGTTCGGAAAATCTCTCCTTTTGAGATTTTGGCGGAGTTCCACAGATCTTTTTGTGCTAAAGACTAAAGATGCCTTCAAAGTTGGTGTGAACGACTTGAATGTGCAAGAATTGGTTATAGTTGAGTCATTTGCGGATGAAATCATACGTTAAAAACACAATCTTTTTTCGGGACCTCTGAATTTAATACGTGGTATTGAAAAGTACGTTAAGTTGAGGTACGTTATTTTGAAATATTCATACAGTATTTATACGGGAAAATTGACGGGGATTCAAAAAAGTACGTTAATCTGAAACACGTAATTGTGAAGTACGTTGTAACAAGATTTCACTATATGAAAAGCAGCGACAACGCCGATTTGTATCTGCGATTGAGCGAAGGCTACATTTTGCTTTAGATACATATTTTACGGAGTTCCTTTCATATATCGTTTATTGTTGCCATTTTATATGGTTTTATAGAAAAAAACCATTTATGAAATAACATCTCACACAAAAATTGTAGAAAATTACATTATCTGTAGCTCTATTGATAACAAATGCGTACTTAAATTGAGTTTTAAAGGAGGAATTTGGAAAAAAAATCGGTACATCATACATTGTACAAACTTTCTCATATACTACTGCGTCGTTTATTTATCTTAAGAAAATGAAAATCGTATGAGCCTGTTTTTAGAAAATCCAATTTTTGTTGAAGTTGCCCAAGAATAAACTAGCCTTATATTCATTCATTGAGAAAAATAAAATACGTAGCATTATTGTAGATGTATACTCAAGTAACTGTACGAAATTTGATCAAAATCGTTAGAGCCGTCATTGAGAAAATCAAATTATTGTTAAAGTTGCCTAGAATAAACTAGCCTTATATTCATTTTTTGATAAATATGAACTATGAACTATACAGTATTATTGAAGTCGTAAACTCAAGTAACTTTACGAAATTTGATCAAAATCGTTATAGCCGTTTTCGGGAAAATCGAATTATTGTTAGAAATGCGTAGAATAAACTACTCTGAATTACTGATCAATGCCAACCATTTCTATGTATACTCTGCTCAGTATGATAAAATGCCTAAGTACGAGATTTCATTCATTTTCGCTCTACCGTCTAGGCTCCAGAGCCAGTAACAGGCAGACAGACAGAAGGCATTGCGAAAACCATTTTTTCGGATTCAGCCACACCTAAAACGTATATTTCCCTAAAAATCTCGAGGTCGAATTTTTTCGCGAAAGCAATACTTTCTCGATACTTCGTATGAGAAAGTAAAAGATAAAATTTAAACTAAAATTTTAGCAACAATACATTTTTCAATTGTATGAAACTACGGCCTGCGGGAGCACTTTATACGGCCCGCGACATCATTATGAAAACAAATTATGAAATGTAACACAGACAATTTCGTATCTTTTGTTTAAAATTAGGGCCAGAAACCCTTTTCTTGTGAAGATTAGATGATAAAATAATATTTTCAATTTTCACATAAGGAAACCTTCGAATTAACTCAAATAACTTCCGATGTGGACATTAATGTGGCTCGCCGAAGCATTTACATCTGTTAATGCGGCCCACCTAAGCAACCGCAATAGCTAATTCGTCCGTCCAAAGTTTCCCCACCTCTGGTATAGACTATATTCATCCCCTTAACTATTAGACCAGTGATTCTCAACCGAGGTGACATGGCACCCCAGGGTGACGCAAGAGTTATTCAGGGGTGACGCAAATATTTGATAAATTCAGAGTATCATATTTTGCCGTATAAATACTTTTTTAAAAAACAGGATAATAAACACTCGTGCTTATTTAAAAGCCATAATTTTACCTTTATGTGGTAGGGAAAGCCTAATTTATCTTTGAAGTTGACTTGAAGTTAACGTAACTCTAAACGTGGTGACGCATAACTGAACTTGGGGTGACGCAGACAAAAAAATCTGATGTGGCCAACACATGATTTCCTCCATTTTTGGGGTATAGATATTTAAATTATTATGAACAGCATTGTAAGGCAAGTTTATCATTTCGTATCGTAAAAGAATACAGTCGTCCTTATTGCCATAAATTATATTTTGAATATGTTTACAGAATTCACCGCTACATGTTAGTCGGGCTGTATACTGTAAATTTAAGAATAAGCAAAATATCTCCGAAATGGATGGTTCTACGAAAATTTGTTTCAAACAAAACCTGGAAGAAATATTATTCTTTACAATTTTGGTCCTCACGAATACTACCAATAACGACGTTTTAAAGGAGATATTTGACGGAAACCGATTATTTTTATTCTCATACGAAGTATCGAGAAAGTAGGTATTTTTATCGTGAAAAAATTCGACATCGAAATTTTTACGGAAATATACGTTTTAGGTGTCGCTGAATCCCAGAAAGTGGTTTTCGCAATGCCGTCTGTCTGTCTGAATGTTACTGGCTCTGGAGCCTAGATGGTAGAGCGAAAATGAATGAAATCTCGTACTTAGGCATTTTATCATACTGATCAGAGTATATAAAGGAATGGTTGACATATCTCAATAATTAAGGGAAATTTATTCTACGCTTTTTTAATAACAATTTGATTTTCTCAAAAACGGCTATAACGATTGTGATCAAATTCAGTACAGTTACTTGAGTTTATGACTTCAATAATAAAGTATAGTTCATATTTCTCAAGAAATGAATATAAGGCTTGTTTATTCTAGGCAAATTTAACAACAATTCGATTTTCTCAAAAACGGCTCTGACGTTTTTGATCAAATTTCGTACAGTTACTTGAGTATACATCTACAATAATACTACGATTTCATTTTTCTCAGTGAATGAATATAAGGCTAGTTTATTCTTGGGCAACTTTAACAAAAATTAGATTTCCTAAAAACAGGCTAATACGATTTTCATTTTCTAAAGATAACTAAACGACGCATTAGTACCCATATATGAGAAAGTTTGTACAATGTATGTTGTACCGATTTTTTATAAATAATTCCTAAACAATAACTGCTATGGAAAATTCTTTCAAATGAAAGTTGTAGGAAATTACATCCTCTATAACATTTGTATAGAACTGTATGTACAATAGTGATGTTTTAACGGAGAAATATCGTAAAAACCGAATCGGGTTTCGAATGAACCTCGACTTCACGTTAACCGTTATTGTTCAATAACTAATCAGTTCTTTATGCTCATGTTAAAGTGTTATATATGAAATTTTATATTAATATGACAAGTACTTTTTGAGTTAGAGCGCCCACAATCACATACACACACACACAGACATCATTCCGAAAATAGTCTAAACGTGTTCTAGGGACCTCAAAACGTGTATTTCCGTTGAAATCTCGAAGTCGATTTTTTTCGTGATCACAATACTTTCCCCTTACTACGTATGGAGAAAGTAAAAATGAACAATCATCTAAATCTATTGAACAAATTTTCCATAATATAAATTAGTATTTTTGGAAAATTTCAGAAAATTACTTAACATTGATAATCTTATTTCGTTGTGCGCGGAAATAGTAGTCGCAAATATTGTGAAATTTCCAAGAGAAGGCAGGATAAACGATCTTCGAATATTTCCTGTGAAGGGCACAGAACACAGTTGACAGCGAAATTTTATTTTTTTAACGCCAAATGAGATTTAACAAGATAAATAGTATATTTTTCGCATGGGCAATAAAAAAACTTAAATCGGGAATTCATTAGTTGCGACAATACCTACTGATTGCGACGATGAATTTGTTCATTAATCGCAGTAAACTTGCTCTTTGTCCATTAAAGTGGGAGAGGTAGAGCAGTACTTGCAGTATGTGGGTATGGCGGCCGGAGCTTTCGCTTTAACTGGAATAGCAGCTGCCTCCGTATATTACGTGGCGAGGCGTCCCACACCTGAGAAGCCCCTAGTTGACCTCGACTGCCAGAGCCTCCTTCTTCCGGTAAGATTCTTAATCCTTCATGTTCTATTTAACAAATCCAGTCTTCAAAATGTATTGTGAATGAGTATTTCAAGATGCAGATCTAATCTCTGTCCGACGAACTTGAATGGACGACTAAATAAAACCATTCTTTCGAAATTTCGTTTGGAAAAGTATTTCTCGAAACATGTTAACAGGATCCAATTTTTGTTATTATACCTTACGCTAGGGATGGCGAACCATTGGCATCGATTGAGATTTCGGCTCGCACAGGTGATAAAAGTTTGTGTATACGGCAGCAACTGAAATCACCGAGTCGTACAAAGTTCCATCACGCAATTTACTTTCTTGAGTAGGATAAATTTTGTTTCTGGTATACGTTTGCATTACTGGAAAGTCTTAGTCGTCTCACTATGTCAAATAATTTGTGGTGATCCGCCGTGTAGTGGCGGTGTGCTGTCTCAGGCTATGTCGCCGCATTATAGAGAATATATGCGCAGCGCATTAACCAAGAAAAGATTGGCGATATTGTATTCCTCGAGAAGCGCCGGGGATCTCCAAGGGAATCGAGACATGACGAGGCACGCAAGTGTGTTTCCCAATTGAGAAGATACGCACGATAGTGAGTGTCCGACCACCGGGAACTGAGAGAGGGTGCGGAGGAAACGAGCTCGTATATCGCAAGGAAGTTTTCCTTTATCCTGATGTTAGCGAGTGAGTTACGCAGTGAAAGCGAACTGAAATAATCTACATTCTGTGAATATCTAGTTTTAAAAGGTTACCCTGGTGTTTAGTAGAGCTTACATTGGCGTTATGAAAAAGTAGAAATGTGGAATTAAGTGGAAACTGCAACAGAGATTTTCAGATGCGGTGGACATTGAAATATTGTATGATTGAGCGTGCTGTCAAAGCGTTGTGTTTTCTTTACTCTGAGTATGGCGATTGTGGAGCCTTTACTGTGAAACGAGACTGAAATACATCACAAGACATGAGAAACCGTTATTTGGTGGATAATTCAGAAAAGAAGCAATATAATCATGTCTAGATACATTATTAGGTGCCGGCCGGGTTAGACTGGTAGGCAGTGCGCCTGCCTTCTAACCCAAAGGTCGCGGGTTCGAATCCCGCTTCGGGCATGGATGTTGTGATGTATGTCGATTATCTCTAAAAGGATTTGACGGTGCAAAATGACCTTAGCTGTTGACGCACCTAAAAACCTAATTACTAATTAGTGGAGATTTCGGTGACAGAACCAAGATGATTGAACGATTGTTACAACTACCATGTCGCAGTTTCGTAACCTATACCAAACACTTCAATTTATCTCAAATCTTGACACAGTTGCTTACGAAGAATTACATTTTCAAACGTTTTCTTGGTTGAGGTTGAATGACTTGATGAAAATAGCCGAATTCCAGGAAAATTCAGTCTGGACGGATAAAATTTAAGGGCTTGAGAAAACAGTTGAAGGCGACTTGTACCGCTCCATCTTGGTAAGTTAGGTTTGTCGGAAGCATGGCAAAAGGCAAAAAAAGTTTAGCCATCCCTGTCCTACACAGTACAAACTAAAGATGTTAGATCTCCATTTTCTTTGGAGAAACTCTCATACCTAGTCTAACAAAATGTTATCCTGTACTTGCCATTGTCAAACACACCATTTGATTGTCAAGTATGAATAACCGCACAAGTAGATGGGAAATACATAAGCTCCTGCGATCAATTCTGGTTTTTTGAGTGAAAACGGCATCCTCCTCCTCTTCACTTAAAACTTCAATTTTTCAGGCAGTTTCACCCGTTTCTTCAAGACTCATAAAACCTGGGCAATAGATGTAATGCTGCACAATTATCTAATATTTCTTTTTCTGTTGGAATATAAAAACAAATGACGTTTCAAAAGTATCCCAGCATTACATTATGCCATTGCTTAAAAGTCATTTGGAACAGTTGGAGACGGAATGTTAGAAGCACGAAACTAACAATAATCGTCTTCTTATAGGTGATTATTACGTTTTTTCAGTCAGTCTTCTATTAACCAAAGAGAAATTAAACGATGTATTATTATAATACATCGTTTAATTTCTCGTGCGAGCCGGTTGTTAAATTTTTTTGTGCTCGGCGAGCCGGTTGTTGAGCTAAGCATTCCACATTATCTGGAGGTTAGAGACGCATTACAGTCTGATAACAATGGGACGCCAAAAGTTTAAGGGCGCTTTCTAGATCGCGTTATGCAGCAATTTATTATCTGAAAGACGCCAAACAATTGTAAATGGAATATACTTATTCGAAGCCACCACCCTTGATATATTAGTAATTAATGATATTTAAAATAAAAATTTAATTTTTATTTACAATATTATCTTGTTTGTTATTGAAATCTCTTCTAATTTCTGCAAATATCAGATAACGCGATCTCAGGGGCGCAAAAAAAGAGACCATGAATTCGATGCTGAATGGGATGCCTAACTTCCAGGGGCGGCGATAATAGCGAGCCGTTGTTATATATTTGCCAGCACATCCCTGGATGTGTAGCAAAGCTTGATGAAGAGATGAATTACTGTTCGCGTATAGGAACTAGTTGAGTTGTAGCAGGGCCGTTGCGTCGGGGATTTAACGCCTGAGGCGAAAAGACAAAATGCCGCTCTTGGCAAATGACACTTGGTACAGGTCGGCAGTCACAGTGCTATAATGCCGCCGTTAGTAAAGCGTCTCCTTAGGCAGTCACCTCTCAAACTCACCGCAAGCGACGGCCCTGGGATGTAGTTTCATTCTGAAATGTAGTTAGCTGTTTGGAAAATACACACATCCCTGAGATATCATTGTGTTTGTTAGAAAGTATGGGAGTTTGACCTATGTGCTTTCATGGCTGTTTATAAACACAGTCCTCTATGTGCCAATAATGCATTGACTATGTCTTTTTTCGGAGGCATTGCTGAAAATTATAGTTTATGCGAAAATTTATTTGAACGATATTTAGAAAGAATGAGGATATAAAAGGAGAAATACTATCAGAAGCTTAAAAAGGCAATTAAGGAAATGAGGTTTTTATTGGTGAAACTTACATATGGAAGGAACTTTGTTGTAATCGCTCCATGTCAATTTATAGCTGTAATCACAAACAAATGGTGCAACTATTATGTACAGCAACTTTTCTTGTGAGCCAGCTGAGTCCAAAGACATTTTCAATTCCATTCTAGACATAATTTCTGAGATCTGTACTTTAAAATACAATGACTGGACAGTAAAGAACCATGACCTTGGAGAAAATGAAATACAGTCCCTCCGTAAACTTCACAAACAACCATTTTAAAAACAGTCACATCGAAGTGGTCAAAGGAAAATGGCAGGGCCGGTGCAAGTGCATGCATTAAAATATTTTAATAATAATTTTAAATAAATAAAGCAATCTCTCTTACTATATCATTGTTCAATATTTTTTCCAATTTTTAAAAAAGTATGTACTTTACAAGTGTGAAAAATATTTTTTAGAGAGCGAGTAGCACTGTGAAGTCGATCTGTTGGTACCGCCATCAAGCCGACCTTGGAAGCGAACCTTTATATTAAACTGTAATGCGCCATATTACATCATATTTTAGTTCTTAAATCTTACGTTTGAATGATTCCCTTGTACTTGAATACAGAAGAGATTTTGCAGATTATTTTACCTGAACGCTGTTACGTAGAAACAGCAACATAACTAGCTTCCCAGTTCTGGGGGGAGTAGCGCAAAAGCTAAAAATATTTGGGCAGCACACCAACATTTGAAAGTTAATTCAAATAATAGCATAGATCATTATTTTTGTGCCAATGCTCAATTAGCATCAATTAAACCTTTAATAGACCAAAGGATAGCTTTATTCGCTTTGCACTTTTGTTTAAGCAATGAAATCATCAATCTTTATACACAGCAACGTAAATATATACTGATAATTATTCAGGAACCTGCATGTGAGAAGCATTTATACCGATTGACCAAACAATTGTCATCGGCCATTGTTTAAGTATTCATTTTATTTGTGCTATTTACATATGCCGCACAATCAGTTAATGGCATTCAGTGAATGGTAAGGGGGGGCAGGGGAGGGGGGGGGGCGAGGACTTTTAAGAGGGAGCCAGGGACCCCCCACTAGTTACATCCCTGCATAAAAATACAAACTATTTGATAAAATCCACCTAAAATATGATCATTTTCTTGTAAAATTAACATACGATGAGGCAGAAATGTAAACATTCTCACTGAGATATTGCTAGAAAATTAAAAATTCAACTACTTACATATTGAAAGCAACAACTTAGGCATAACAACACAAGTTAAACCTGCAAACAGCCAAGTTTATATGTCACAAATGTTAAATAGTTATGAAGAGAAGCACCCGAGAATGATGAAGGCCGTGATTGTTGCAGGTTTACTATATCATTCTCTTAGATATTAGTGTACATTTTCAGATTTGTATGTTGTAATAGTTTAATGTAGTGTTTTGAGACATGTTATAGATCTGTATTTGGCTGCATTTTGAAAATCATATATATCCTTCTTTTAGGAACATTGGCGTATTGATAGTTATATGAATTAGGCCAATAATTTTTGTGAATGTAAATTTTTCATGTCAGTCACACTTTATTAATTATTTTTCTACCTATTTCTGTTTTTATGTTTGTATATTTCATTTTTGTTATTGTTCCTGTTTTTAGCTCTCACTCTTCACCCATGCTGAGGTTGTGTTATGCATAAGGTGACCAGATGTCCTCTTTTTGGAGATTCTGTCATCTTTGAAAATGATGTCCTCTTTTCACGCATTTTGATGTTTCTGACAACGATTTTATCCAAAGTAAAGCATAGAATGCATTAAGTAATGAATTTGATTGGCTTCACCTTCATGAATTTTGCAAGTTCTCGTATTCTAGCGAATTGTAATCAAATACATCAATTAAAAAGTAGGTTATAAACAATGTCCCCCAAGAATATTGTAGATGGTGTTCCGATTACACTGGAAAATATTTAATCCCTTTTCATAATATCTTAAATGTGCTTGTCATCTGCAAACCTGCAAATTTTAATTGTCCTCTTTTCTCATCATATTTTTAGGCATTTGTCGTGTTTTCATGAGATAAAATCTGGTCACCTTAGTTATGCAACATCTTGTAAGACCATATTGAGGCCCAATATCCTTCTAATTCCTCTTTTGCATTATTAGTA
Source organism: Uropetala carovei (assembly GCA_036926305.1). Classification (NCBI taxonomy): domain Eukaryota; kingdom Metazoa; phylum Arthropoda; class Insecta; order Odonata; family Petaluridae; genus Uropetala; species Uropetala carovei. The sequence goes on from JAXCHB010000011.1 coordinate 22,453,722, forward strand.
TTATTTTGATTAGCCTATTTAGGTTGTGATAAAATATTTTTCATTTTTGATATATTGTTTATATTTATAGTACTGTTTTTATTTTGAGTGTAATTGTTTCTTCGTAGATAATTTTATTTTGCTGTACTTGGTATGGGTTTTCATATTTTCACATAAATGCTCAAAATATTTCATTAGTATTTTCTGTCTTTCTTAAATTGTGTAAGTCATTCTATTTCCTATGCTATTCATTTGATTCAATGTTTTAGTTGTAATTCTATATATTTAGTCCTTGAATTTTCATGTCCTCTGAATAAGAATTTACTTAATGGTTTTGATATCCTGCTGATAGTTAAGCTGTTGGCACGTTTTAGGATGTTCATACATAGATGTTTTTGCTACATGTAATATGTATTAATCAACTTGATTTTCCTTCCAGGAATTTTCATTCTTCCAGAGCTAGGGTTATTGGTGTGACAATGATATTTTGTGTTCTTGCCTTTTCAGCTCTTGAGCTATTTCTTTTAAAATTGCTGTATTATATGCAGGTCCAGCTCAAGGCAGGTGTGATGATTAAGATATCAAAAGTTCCAATTTTAAATACCTTACTTTTGTTAAATAAATTAAGTTTTAAACATTTTTGTGAGGTACCATCATGACCATCTTTTAATTTGAATTTACAAAAAGTATTTTAAAATTTTCAATGAAAAATAAATAAAAATGTAAAGTTTTGAAAAGCGACACAATATTTTCAAATTTTAGCTTTGGCTGACACTGATTATATGTGCAGGAATAAGATTTCTCCTGATAATGATATTTCTTTAACCTGAAATACTTTTCTTCATAAAGTTTTAATATTCAGGGTGTTCGGTTATGAAGTTTTGTTACAATCATATGTGATATCCAGTTATTTTGGCTCACAGTTCTTGTAACAATGCAGTAACAGATTCAATTCACTCACCATTTAAGCACTGTCTTGGTTATTCTGCTTGGTTAAGATCTTAATGGAACAATTGGAGCATTTTAATAATTACTGTATGTTCAATTACATGAATTAGTGAATGCAAAGGATATAACTTGTAGAAAAGTGGTATATGAGACAGTATGTTTGTCAAACTTTGCAGTGAAGTTGTATTTTATATTTTTTTATACTAGTCTAATACATATAATGAATCTGTTTGATGAACCACTAAAAATATTAGGAACTGGATGACAAACAAGTAGGCATTGCCTGATCTTCATGCCCATTCAGTTATGTAGCATACAGCTCACATCCTTAGACGAAGTGACCATTTCTGAAGTTCCACTTTTTATGTCTAACCACTGATATATGTGGAAAGTTTTTTAAATCATTTTCTCCACAATTGGTGTTGTTTCAAATATATTAATAAATGAAACACAAGAAGTAAATACTATTATATACCTGGTTGAATCAGTAATGATGAAAAAATCATATATGGGTCAATGAATTTATATTGGTATTATTATTATTACATTACATTAATGGTACTTTTAACTATCCTAGTAAAAGTAGCTTTTTAAAAACTGATATTCATCCAAAAGCATATGCAAACTACCACAATGCAACACCATGCATTGGAATTTCTGGCAATAGATGATAAAGAATCAACTTACACAGAAACAAAATGTATGATTTCAGATCATGCTTTTGTAAAAGCTAGAGGAAACTTATTTTTATTTCATTTGCCAAGTTTTAGTTCAATGTTTATATTAAAGACATTATTATTTGTATAAAAATTATTATTATTTAACTTTTATACCCCAAACGTGTTGATATAGATGCAACTTATTAATGTATTATTATGCTTGAACTTTATTAATATGTCCATTATTGTAAACCGATATTTGAGTTTTACAAAATCTTGCAGGGGGCCCAAAATTTGACACTGGCAGTTTTTATTTGGAATTTTTATAATTTTCATGAAAATGAATTCAAATTACTTATCAGATAATTTAGTGATACTAATGCTGTCTTGCATAATTAATAATTTTTCTAATTCAATTTTCAAGCTGAATCAGAAAATAGTTATTAATTTTATTTGTCATTGGAATATTCTTTTAGCGATTGCATTTATAAACCAGAAGGCTCTGATCAAGTTATTCAAATATAAGCAATAACATATAGTTAAAAACTCCAGCATATCATAAAATTAGTATTTTGGGTTAGTCAGTTTATTAATTTGGTTAATGATCAGTTAGCTATCCCAAAGCTATAAGTGAGTACCTATAGGAATGTTGTGTTTTGTTGTAGATGTGATTTAAGTAGGCTTAGATTTCCAATAAAGCATGTCTATTTGTATTCAGCAAGTCCTAATGCCTGCATGTTCACAAGTATTCATACACGCAAGTATTTATGTAGTTTATCTTCTATCGTGCTTTGAACCTTTAGGTAACTGGGGTGGCTCAGATTTTGAAAAATGTTCTTAACCCTTAACTGTGCGTGTTATAAAATTGCACACAACTGGACGCGTGGCGCACTGAGTGCACCGTTGCATTGTGTGGAAAACGCGAATGTAAACAGTAATAATAACGATAGATTCATTCTAATTTTTCTTTATTCAGTTTTTTAATGTATATAATGATTTATAATTCTCATTGTTGAAGTTATTGTTAGTATTTTCTGCATTACATCTGAACTACATTTTCCAGATATATTTAGTACCATGACATTATAGCATTAAAATATTTTTATCATAATATGTATATTCACAGAAATGCCATTTTAGGGCCACAGATGCACAAATAGAAGAAATAATGCTAAATAATTAGGTCATTGAAATATTTAACCTTTTACAGGCAAATCGCAATGCGTGTTTAACACGGCAGAAGCGACACACATAGCTTTTCGTCTGTTTTACTCCTCAAGAACAATTGCTAAAAGGCTGCTAACAACTTGCTCGATTAGTCAGACAATAAATATAGTAGATAAGAGAACAATGTATATGAAGCAATCTTTACAAATTGCCAGCATTTTAAAAAGATTTGGCGCACTCCGTGCCAGCGAGGACACTTAAATATGAAAAAGCTTATTTATGTTTGATAAGTGCAGTAAACTTCTTGGATATGCAAGACTCATGGGTGTACTATGCTAGCAAAGGCTTTTCTATATTCACTATAGAAAAAACCTCTGAGTATTCATGTAGTCATATTATGTTTCTCCTGTTTTTAAATCATTGCATCAATTATAAGCTGTTATTTACAGGCTATAAAACATGTAACAAATACTTCATATTCGTCCATTCTAATTCTGTTTTCATTTTTTTTGGTTTATGCTGGCTCTTAATAATTGAATGTAGTTTATTATTATTATGGATAATAAATAATCATATGATTCTACATTATATTGAGTCACTAGAGAGTTATTGTGCTCATCTTATCTACTTTCAGTAAACTGCCACTGAAGATGACTGCTTTTTATCTGAAATGCACATCTGGTTATTTATAACCTTGTAATGTCTATCAGACAAATACTTAACTTTTCAATTTTTGATACAGAAATACCCGGTTGAATGAATACCAGTTTAACGAATATTCATATATGGCAAATGAGCACCAAAAATTCACTGAATGAATGCCCAACTCACTAAAAAGAATGCAAATTTTTTCCTTTCATAACGAAAATTATCAAATACAGCAATACCCCACTTAGCAAATGAGATACATTCTGCAAAAATCATTCACTAAGTGAATATTCATTAAACAAAGCACGTATTTCCATTGAATTCCATTATATACATTAGGATACATTACCAGACAATATTTTCACAAAAATTATAAACACATACTAATAAAAAATATTAATTACCTGTAAATATGTAATTTCTAAAAGTACTTAAGTGCTTATTCTGAAACAAATTATATTATTGTTATGAAATCAGGATCAGTTTCAAGTGCTATTGCTGTACTATTACTTTATTACAAAATTATACATTAGTGTTCATTACACAGAGCTGGGACTAGGTATTTTGGCACCTGGGGCAAAGAATGTGAATCGCACCCCTAGCCCAAACTCTCTATTTTATGACATATAAAAAATAATAATTCTAATTACTGTCTGCCTATCACTGCCAATCTCACTCAAGCATGTCATTTCAATAAATTTTATTGTTGTAAATATGTTTATATAAAATACATAAACATATAATCACAATGTTGGCACCCCCTAGAATGAAGAACCCCCCTTGTCCTGGCATTGCATACAATCTTTCCTTTGCATTTATGCGCACATGTAAACTTGTTTTTCCATACCTGAATTAGGAGTAGTACTGTGGTGTGCTGCAAAAATGGCCAAAATAACAACTGAAAATTTGACTGTGTAGGTAGGATAAAAGAAAGGAAAAAATTGGTATTTGACGATGGTTTGAAAGAGATTATTAGTATTTTGATTTAATATTGCTTTCATGTTTTTGTCAATTTTGACTCACACTGATATATATTCTCACAGAAACACTATCATGAATGAATGTATGTAGTTACATAATGAAATGGTTCTTGATGGCAGAGAATGTTGCGTCCTTCCACAAAACTGTTACAAATTGTCAAACACTCTAGTTTGTCCTACATACGAACACATTAAGTAAAGAGCGATGAATATCTTAATGGAACCGTAGGTAAATGGAATGAGAAGCGGCGGCGAGTTAGAGATAGAAGATAGGGTGAGCCGAGAGAGAATAGGCGAGGGATAGAGGAAAAGGGGGAGGAGAAGGGAGGGGGAAGCATTGGTAGAGGGAGAAATGGGGAAGTCACGAGGCTCGAAGCGAGGGGGCAGCTAAAATTGGCTCCCCATGTCTTAGTGATTTGGGCAAGCGTCCAAGGCAGGCGCTACCACTCACTCGATGGTGGGGATAGGCCTGTTGAGTAATACCCTTAAATGGTCAACGCCTCCCATCCTTGAGGTCACCTGTGCCTCGCACGCAAAGTCAAATTTAATTATTTATCAATAGTAATAGTGGTGAATGTCTTTTTATCTGGGTCGATGATATTATGTTAAATGTATACGGAAATACACGAAATTTGCTGTATTTGCTATGCACAGAAAAGAACAAGATTCAATAATGCCGCGAATGAATGAACATTAACTGATTTTTTCGTAGAAAATAATATACGCGTTCTTTAAAAAATTGCGGCGTTTGAAAATGGAATAAAAAACAAAAGCTAACCGACGTATCGCAATGGTGAGTCTCTGGAGCCAAGTACCTTTTAAACAAAAACTAAAGTTTCTAAAACGATACTCCTTAGGAACTGTATTTCGTATTAATATCCACATTTATCATAAAAAAGCAAAGAGGGAACCACCTAACCTAAGTATAAAAATAGAAACAACAATGAATGCTTGAAATAGCCTTCAATGTAATCGATTTATTTTCTCTTCATTCCGAACATTGTAATATATATATACACACACACACACACCCTTTGCCGATACTCCCTTTAAATTTACATTTTTATTGTTAGCCTGCGGTCCGCCAGAATCGTATGATAGGGAGATTTATTCAGCCAAAACTACTCAAATTAATATTTCCGTTAGCCTGCGTTGGTATAGCCAGAAAAGGACACGTATTATCTCTCCGTTATGGCAATTATTTCACTGCATTTCCTTTTGAAGTGTGGGATTCTTATACGCTTATCAGCATCAATAGAATCAACTATGCTTAATTTTTCGAATATTGAGCGATCGCACTGTATCCTTTTTATTCACGCTAGATTCCCTGGGAAAGGATTTTAACTTCGTTTGTAAATAATGATACACTGACACAACATATTTTTATATAACTTTACGAAATATTTTTATATGCATTACCTCAACACGCAACACTTAATCGTAGAAAGTAGAAGTGCAGATATGCCAGTAAAATAATATACAAGATTAATTATTACAAATAAACATAAACATCATGCAATTATATAAATTAAAGTATACGGCTAACACTTATAGCTATCAAATAATTATGAAAACTTAAAAATAAGTGCTTCAACTGTACAGTAATCCTCCCATGTTGGCTTCACCGAGTGCCGAATTTAATAAAACTAGTGTATAGCCCGTCAAAAATGACGAGAGTAAATAAAATACAGAATTATGTTAACATACCGAAATTTCCAAAGTGAGTACAACTGTATCTTAAAATTTAAATACTTGCGTAAGTATATTCTTCCACGAATGAGAATGAATATAATAATTTAAGAATGTTGTTTACGTTGGTTGATATGAAAACCATTACTTTCTCCTTCCTTCTCTCTCTTGTATTAAAAACATTCATAGTACACGTACACCCATTGATTGAAATAACAATAAGATTTCAAAGTCTAATAATGTAATTGGTACGAAAGGCAACATCCCGTTAAAATGGCAAGATTTCCCCAAAAAGATGTGAATTAAACGTTTACCAGTAGCTATTTAGAGCTGTATACGGAAAACGATGAACAGAATAAGAAACTACGTCTAATTTTTCCTTCAAAATGGTCCAGGTTCGAAGATCGTAGGTTAATTCTGATTTAAATCTAAAAAAGAATGAAAGCCTGCACTACGAAAAGTCGTTATGTTATGGGAAATGGAAATTTCTTCCTTGGAGTCGAACCCAGGACTTTTATCGAGATTTTTTTTCGTTATCAAGTTAAAATTTGTGAATCGAGCATTCCTGCCGGATTTCGAACATGTATCTTGATCTTTTATAGAGTTAATCGCATTTTTATGGCGAGCGTGTTCAGCGTTGCATCAGAAAAAGTAAAGATCGCGGATACTATATGTATAATGTACAAATTTCTTTCATATATGAGTTCTGATGATACTGGAATGAAACTAAATTCCTCATGATTGAGCCTTTATGCATTGTCATTGTAGATGCTAATTTAATAGGAAAACATTTCTGTTGCAAGACAGTAGTTCAGGGGCGTGCAACCTCTTTACGTGGCGGGCTGCAATCATACATGCGAGTCCATGGCGGGCCGGTTGAGATTTTACATCGCAACTAGTCGGTCCATCATCGGAAGTCTGATGGCCTCGAAAACTGGGCGTGCACGAGTTAGCAGCAGCCAATAGGAGACTGTTTGTTTGGGAAGGTAGTGGGGAGGAAACCAGTCTCACTCCTGCTCTCGAAGAGATCGCATCGGACTGCGTTGCCGTTTCTACCGCCGTTTCCTTTTTATTTAGAAACTGCGTAGTATATCAGCTGAGCAAGAGCTGGCAGCGCGCACCGGTATCTGCTCTCCCGCACGAAAGTTGAGAGGGGCGATGGAAGGGGAAACGTTCGTGATTGGCTACTTGCTCTAAGTAGGCCAAGAGACTTCAGATGGGGGATCGACTATAACTCCAGATAACATATGTGATTTTAAATATGTAAATAAAGTTTTCATAATTTTTTGAGTTAAAACTTCACCAGGATATGCGTTATGACGACAACATATGATATATAATATAATCTTAAAAAGTACAAAATTATTTGCAATAAATATTGCAGACCAAAGCTTCACGGGCCGGATGCGGCCCGTGGGCCGTATGTTAGTTAGTTAGAGAATGGTGTTCCATCTAACATTGAAAATTACAATGAAGTATATTTTTGTGGCTGTTAAAAATTAATAAATGTTAAACAATTAAATATAAATGCACTTCTAAGAGGAGCTACATCAATAATATTTGGCATAAATGTGTCATATTCGTAACAAATGATGAAAAATATACAATCATTGTAATTATAAATTTTAGGGGTTGTTTTTACCCCAATATTGTCTAAAGATAAAAGCCTGTAAATCGGTGCAGAGGTGCAAACCTTTGGGTTTGAAAATTATTTGTCGGCTCTTATTCTGTACATTAGGGTGAGATGAAATGCTTGCAGAATGCAAGCATCTTTTACTAGTGTGTGTGTGTGTGTGTGTGTGTGTGTGTGTGTGTAAGTATGCAACTAGCAGTTGAGAGGGATAGGAGGGAGCCAGTGGTGCTGTGGATGTCGATGGTGATAGAGGAAGGCTTTTGCTTGGAGTTTTCGGGCAACCGCCCTTCTTCGGCACAAGAGTATAACTAAAACTAAAACTAAGTGTCTCACTGGGGGTAGTGGGAATGGGAAGGAGGTTACGGTATTTGAGGCGGGGGTGTTAGCGCATTTCAGCCTACTTCGTTTCGTGTTTTACGTTTATGACGTCATAGGTTGTAGTTTAAAATTAATGACATTATAGTATAGCCCTCTGATACTCATTAAAAGCTTCGCCATATAAAAGCATTGAGCTAGTTGCCATGGTAGCCCATTATTGAGACCCAGATAAATTCCCGCTTTTTTTTTCGATGAAAACTAAATGTGCCGCTAAATCTACACAGATTTGAATACTGACTTCAGAAATATGAATAAACTACGACGTCAACTTATGATTACGTCATAAATCTAAAACGAAAAGAAGCAGGCTGAAATGCTTGCAGAATGAAAGCACTGTCTACTCGTATATATATTTTGATAAAATTGGAATTTTAACAAGTTCGGATTTTTCCCATTGGTTGTGACCAAAAACCGACAATCGTGCCAAATTTCACTTTTCTAGCTCATCTGGAAATGCCTTGTAATTTTTATCCTTTTATAAAAATATATAATCGTATACTTGGCCGCCCTGAGGCAAGATAAAAACTACCACCCCCAAGCTTTGTAGGTCACCTAATCATTATCACCTATGTATTTGATTTTCATAATTTATAAAATAATATTTCAAATTTTGCGTACATAAAATATAATAATAATAGATACTATAAAACTTTATAGGTTATTTTTATAGAAAAATATAAATGTAAGTAACGTATATTGAGAATATCATATAAATTATTTACGGAATAAATAATAATATCAATAATAATACAGGTGATAAATACAATATAACAAAAATTGTAATTTTACAATTTATAATTTAAATTTAAAATGCTGAACTCTAATAACTTGAATAGCTTTCTTGATGGATCAGTTAAACGATCATATGCCATTGTTGTCAGTAGATACTTCTCCATGATTTTTAACTTGGAAAACAATCTTTCCGCAGATGCTATTGTGACAGGCAAAGTTAACAAAATCCGCATGACTATAAATGTATTGGGAGAAACAGCAGCTAAGTAATTGTTGTGTAATTTATTACGTCTATAGGCAACATTTATGAAGTAACTTGATTTATCAAAACACTTAGCTCTTCATTCATATCAAGATCATCTGTATCACTATCATCACCATCACCAAATAAAGCCTTTAAATCTCTATAATAATTTAATATTGTTTATGTCCAACATTTTCAAGAAATTTTACAGAAATAATAGCAATAGATTGTTGAAACCTGTAGCTTTTATGAGGAGTAGGTACAACCCAAAATCACAGAGTAAGATTTTGATTCAAGTACCACATTTATAATATTTTGGTTTATTCTCTTGGATATTAATTCAATACGTTCATTTTATTCGTTTTATCCCAGATATTTTGCTGGCAATTTTTTCCTACAAACATTTCTGATTATTGCTTTATCTAAAATGGTCTCTCATACTGCCATCAACTTGTTCTAATATTTTTTTAAAAATTCTCGTTATTTGGTTCATAAAACTGAATTTTCGCAGGCTTGGAAAGAGTGCTTGGGTTTGGATAAATTGAAAGAATACTCCTTGCGGTTCAGGTTTCAATTTCTCCATAGTTTTTTTCCGTAGACACCAATAACAAACTAGTGAATGATTGAGTTTATTACAATGCCCACCATAAACTTTGGTCAATTATTCGTGAAAAATGCGTATTATAAGTTGTATTTAGAAAAAGAGGCCTACATGGTTCTGGAAAAATTCTCATAATACCCTCGTGGACAATAGGCATTAGGCCAAATATAAAAAATCGGTACAACATACATTGCACAAACTTTCTCATATAATGCGTCGTTTAGTTATTTTTGGAAAATAAAAATCGTATCAGCCGGTTTTTAGAAAATCCAATTCTTGGTAAAGTTGCCCAAGAATAAACTAGCCTTATATTCATTCATTGAGAAAAATGAAATACGTAGTATTATTGTAGTTGTATACTCAAGTAACTGTACGAAATTTGATCAAAAACGTTATAGCCGTTTTTGATAAAATCAAATTATTGTTAAAGTTGCCTAGAATAAACTAGCCTTATATTCATTTTTTGAGAAATATGAACTATGCAGTATTATTGAAGATGTAAACTCAAGTAACTGCACGAAATTTGATCAAAATAGTTAGACCTGTTTTTGAGAAAATCAGATTGTTGTTAAAAATGCGCAGAATATACTTCCCTTAATTATTGAGCATTTCTTCAGAGACTGCCCAGTATGATAAAATGCCTAAGTACGAGATTTCATTCATTTTCGCTGTACCGTTTAGGCTCTAGAGCCAGTAACAGACAGACGGCATTGCGAAAACCACTTTTTCGGATTCAGCGACCCCTAAAACGTATATTTCTGTAAGAATTTCGAGGTCGAATTTTTTCGCGATAGCAATACTTCCGCAATATTCTTCGTGTATGAGAAAGTAAGAATCGTAGATACCAGAATCTGCGAATAGGTTAGTCAAGGATATCGGGAGATACCTCTATTCAAATGCGTAAATATAGACATTTCTGTAAATCCCTTCCTTTGGCCAATTACGGAAGTGGATATACGTATAATATAATTAATGCTATATTATATCGCATTCATCTTTCCTCGAAGTTCAGTATTTCCGGATCCGACCCAACAATTTCTCCGATTCATCGTTTTTATATCAAATTTAAAGCACAGACTCGAATATAAGAGCACAAAATGTCGCTTCCCGTCTTTACTGTTGAGGTGGGAAGCGTGCGACCCACTGAGACGGCGATATAAACTGCGCGCGCATCCCTAACCCCATGACCGTATTTCTCAGGTCCTTTTTTATTGGCGCTGCCAAGAGATATTCTCAGGTTATTCCTCCTCAAAGCTTTCCGAAGCTGCGGTCTCTGTATAACCTTATATGATATCCAACAGTCATCGGAAAAACATTCTTTCGGGATATTTTTCCTGCAAAACTTGTCTCCCTCTCGACACCAAAATGATTTTTGTTTCGCGTGCCAAGAAAGTAATGTGAAGCATAAGAATTTTTACGCATGCCTCTAGTTACTCTTTCTTTAAGGAACTTAATATTTTATACAGAAAACATAAACTTACGCGTGCCACATATATGCCATCCCTGGTATACATACATGGAAAGAGTATATCTTTCGTCGAGTTTACTGTCTTACTCCAATCATCTTTTAACATTGAAAGTCCTGACTTACTCTTACTACCTGTTTTATGGAGGAAGTGAATCGTATAACTCTTTGTCTGCCCGTCCTAACAACACCGCTAACAACAATGGCTTTCAACTTGAAAGAAACGCAGAATTCTGATTGACAAAACTATTACATTGAACGCTCGGTATTTCGGACCTCGATGGAACGGACTTCTGATATAACGGACAGACTTCCCAGCTGTTACTTTCTCCCAAATTTTCTCCAGGATCTGGAAAAATCTATAATCCGGAAAAAGTATCCCAGTTCGATTCCTAAGAATAGTTCCGTTTCAAATAAGAATATATGGGAAAATCAATTTTCATTTCGCACGCCATTTTTTTAGTTCAACATAATTTATTTCATTTTTACTTTCTCATATACGAAGTATATTGAGAAAGTATTGCAATTGCGAAAAAATTCGACCTCGAGATTTTTACGGAAATATCCGTTTTACGTGTAGCCGAGTCCGAAAAAGTGGTTTTCGCAATGCCGTCTGACTGTTACTGGCTCTAGAGCCTAAACGGTACAGCGAAAATGAATGAAATCTCGTATTTAGGGATTTTATCATACAGAGCAGAAACTAAGAAGAAATGGTTGACATTGCTCAATAATTAAGGAAAGTTAATTCTGCGCATTTTTAACAGCAATCCGATTTTCTCAAAAACGGCTCTAACGATTTTGATAAAATTTCGTACAGTTACTTGAGTTTACGTCTACAACAATACTACATATTTCATTTTTCTCAATGAATGAATATAAGGCTATTTTATTCTTGGGCAACTTTAACAAAAATTGGATTTTCGAAAAACCGTCTCAGACAATTTTCATTTTCTAAAGATAACTAAATGACGCATTAGTATATGAGAAAGTTTGTACAATGTATGTTGTACCGATTTTTAATAATGTCTGATATAAATACAGTTAACTCCCGAGATATGGACATTCGGTTTACGAACTTTCGGTCTTACGAACAAGAATTTTGACGCACAAATTTGTCTTACGTCCTCAAAATTCGATCGTACGAACTTGAATCCAGTCAACTTCAGTTACTATACCATCATCTTAAAACGTACGAAAAAGTTACCTTTATTTCTGGCAGACCTAAATAAACTGTTGCTGGACTCTTTCGAGGGCGTTTAAAAGATTTTTTCATTGCTTTGTGTAGTCAGTCTTCCTTGGATGCGTTCTTCATTCCTTAGCAGCAGCACTCTTCTCATATACAGGGCCTATCACAGGAGGTCCAGGAGGGCCATTTGGCCCAGACCTCACATTCACGGAGGGCCTCAAATGTTGTCAGGGAGCAAAGGAGCTATCACGGGAGTCTAACTGTTGTCATAACTGTAACTATGCTACGAATCAGTCCGACTTGTATGTTGTTTGTTCTTCATCAGTGGATAGGCACTGCAAATTTCGTCACCCATTGAAATTTTGTGATAGTTCGTAATTTTTGGGCAGGGCTGCGTTGTGTTCTTAACTCCGAAATGCCAAATATTTTTCAATTGATGCTACGCCAGATTGTTCTAACAAAGAAGAAACTACTATTGTAATTCGGTATGTAAAGATTGTCGACAACAGCTCAACATTTTCAATCGTAGAAAGGTTTTTGTGTTTTGATAATTTCACTAAAAAAAGTGGAAGGGAAATTGCTGCTCGATTTTTAACAATTCTAGAGGAGTTTGGATTAGATTTTCAACCTGCATTGGTCAAGCCTGCAATAATGGATCTAACATGGCTGGCAAGTATAACAGCGTACAATCAGTTCTCTTGAGCATAATAACTCAAAATGAATTTTCTCCCCCTGTGGAAACCACACATAAAACCTTGTAGGTGTTGACTGTGCCGAATCGTGCAAAGAGGCAATCACTTACTTTGGAACAACCAGTTGCATATCATTTGGATGAAGTAAGAATGGCCTTAAGTGAACTTGAATCTCTCAATCTCACACTGCACAGGCTTAATTCTAACCAGAAATACATGTCCAAATTTGAAAATGTGTTCTAATGTCATCTTTGTGGGTTAAGTTACTACCAGACTTATCTGTTGATTGAAGCACGTAACGCTACACTTGATGTTGAGAGGGATAACATTGAAAGTCTCATTGCTGACATTCAGCAGGTTCGTGAACAATGGGATGCGATATTGAGTGAGGCCAAATTAGTAACTCAGAATATTGGCATTTCATCGCAAGATTCGTAATGAGTCTGATGTTGAACAACATTATAGAATCTATGACTTCTTTGTTATTGTTGACTCCATTTTATCAGGTCTCAGAAGGCGGTTTGAATCACTTAATGTAATTTACAACCTTTTTGGGTTCCTCTGGCAATTTAATAGCCTGAGTAGTGAAGATCTACGTACATCAGCAGAACAATTCCAAAGAAAGTACATCAAAGAAATATCAACAGATGTGGGATGAGGTCATTTTCCTCAAGCGAATACATTCCGTGAACTTTAAACTGGATTGTAAGCCAAAGGAATTGCTTCAAGAAATACTCCAACTTGGACTTGCTGGTGTGTTTCCAAATGTCACCGTTGCATTGAGGATTTTTTTCAGTCTACTTGCATCAGTAGCTTCAGGTGAACGGTCTTCCAATATGCTGAAGCAGGTCAAGAATTACCACCGTCCAACTATGAGACAAGATCATTTGAATGGCCCTGCTATGCTCAACATAAACTGTGACATTACAAGAAAACTAAATTTTTCCACAATAATTGGTCAATTTGCACAGAAAAAGGCTAGAAAAGCACTTTCTAAAAAGTTAGGAAAGTGTACAACGTATCACAAATGGGCCCGTTTCGTGCAATGGAGTATGGGAAAGCAATTATATACCTGTACGTAAGGGAAATAGCGATTTAAAGTTCTTTTCTTCATCATAAATAATCCATTTTCTTCATCATAAATAATCCATTTTCTTCATCATAAATAATCCATTTTCTTCCTATTTAATAACATTACATGCACACGTAAGGAAATTAAACGTTTGTTAGCAACAATGAAGTAGCCATGCAAGAAATTTTGTAAGTTAAACTCGATATAAGATTTCTTGTTTGATTTTCTCGATAACGGCTACTCCTACCATAAAAATGTGTAGGAGAGGAAATACTCCTCTTTACCAGTTCTACAACGTTTATTTGAAAAATATTTTGATCTGAGCAATACTTTACGAGATATGACGAAAATTTAATTTTTTGTCACCAATAAAGTGGTACCCCTGATTGGCGTACATACTTCATTTATGCGATTTTCTTATTATATTTGATAGAAAGTCCTTAATATCAAATTTCATGACAATCCGTTCGGTAGAAGCCGAGAACGAACATGCGGACGGACGGACGGACGGACCGACCGACGATAATAGGCGCTCACGCTGTAAGCGAAACGCGCCTAAAAAGAACATTTATTACATAATTATTGCATTGTATTTTTTGTGTTAAAAGCGTTAATTTGTTAAATGTAAACATTTAAAATATACCACAATTTTTGTAACTATGTATTGGCATTTCTTCATTTTACTTTCTCATACGAAGTATCGAGAAAGTATTGTTTTCGCGAAAAAATTCTACCTCGAGATTTTTACGGAAATATACGTTTTAGGTGTCGCTGAATCCGAAAAAGTGGTTTTCGCAATGCCGTCTGTCTGTCTGTTTGTCTGTTACTGGCTCTGGAGCCCAGACGGTAGAGCGAAAATGAATGAAATCTGAGCAGAGTATACATAGAAATGGTTGACATTGCTCAATAATTAAGAGTAGTTTATTCTACGCATTTTTAACAACAATCCGATTTTCTCAAAAACGGCTATAACGATTTTGATCAAATTTCGTACAGTTACTTGAGTTTACGTCTTCAATAATACTGCATAGTTAATATTTCTCAAAAAATAATAGGGATAGTTTATTCTAGGCAACTTTAACAAAAATTGGATTTTCTAAAAACAGGCTCATACGATTTTCATTTTCTAAAGATAACTAAACGACGCATTAGTACCCATATATGAGAAAGTTTGTACAATGTATGTTGTACCGATTTTGTTTAATATCCCGGGGGCCTCAAAAAATGGAAGTGGCCTGGGCCTCTCTCGACCTCTGAGGGCCAACTCATATATGAAAACGTTGAAAGTAATGCACCTTCTTCCACATCATCACGCCTGTTAATCTGTCGTCACACCTCATGTGGAAAATGACGCCAAATTCAACGAATGACTAAGTTATGATTAAGATACATTTTTAGAAATCTATTATAATTTGTCCCGTTCTCCTTTTTCTTGCACTTGTAGGAGGAGAAATTGGTTTTCGAACACATCACATGATTAACATTGCGTTAATGGGAAAATCTCTCCCGAAATACGAACTTTCGGTTTACGAACTACTTTTCAGGAACGAATGATGTTCGTAAATCGGGAGTTTACTGTATGTTCTTGTTTCCAAACTTCAAGCACATTTTACTAGTAAAATATAAAAATGAATATGTAATTCATACGATTAATATTAAATTAATTAGAATGATTCCGCACAATTGTTGCACGCGCTATAACAATTTGTAAAAATATGTTTGTTGCAGAGTAAAACTTTATCTTTCATAAAATGCAAATTTTAGCAATTTAAGCTAACATACGTTTCCTTCGGTTGTTTAGGATATAACGAACAGACCTCTCCCCCCCCTCCCCCCCCTTAGTCCGATATATCGAGGGTCCACTATACTCAGTTTTTTTATTCTACAACAAAAGAACAGAGGCAATTGATCGATTATCAGGCTTGAATGTTATCAATGTAACATTTTTTTCTTTGTATTTATTTTTTCAAAACTTCATACGCCGTCGCATTCTTCACTGTGCACCTTGAGTCAGCCGCCTCTCTCACTTATCATCTGCAGCCGGTCTTAATAGTCTTGCAGTCCATCCGAGAGTAAAAGGTGCATTTGAACACAGGAACGTCACCATCAGATCCCCATCAATCCTTCCTTTGAGATCAAAAACCTCGAAGCGCCATTAATTCCCACGTGCGCAACCGGTCAGCAAATCCCCCCTTGTCCTAGACTGCTGATGGGACGCAAAGTAGAATCACCAAGGCAGCGAACCTAGGGAACTTAGATAACTTAGTCGTTACCAAAATGCTGATGTGATTGGCCATAGCGGGCTAATATGTAGGTGCAATTAACTTGCCTTTTCCTTAATCAAAATAGCACCTAAAAGCACATTCCTTTGAACTTGATTTTCAATCCAGATATTAATTAACTTCTCCAACTTCGCCATAATAGGATTCTGTTTCATAAGAATAATCCGAGAAGCATTTAAAGGCGTAGTAATTTTGCATATTCTTATTTTTACAAGACTTCAATATTGGGTACATACTCATAACGATATGTTGTGGAGAAGCACAGTGTATTTCATTATGAATATTATCACAAACCTCCGTGAATTCACGTCTGATCCAGTTTTATTTTGCAATTTCTGTTCCACGCTGTCTCTTTTCAAAGTGCTTCAAAACTTCCAGTTTTATTTCAAGGAAAATAGCCCGTTTTCCCTTAGATCGGTTGTTCTCAGGAGATATTTTCTTGTGGCCGCACAAGAAAATGTAACAATAAGCATGAAAAACTTCCACATACCTTCTAATTTAATGACACCGATTACTTATTTATCATTAATTTAACGAAATAGTAAAAAAGAATGCGGTGTAAATATGAAACAAAAACAGCGAGCTGATAATCTATACTTCAAAGTGTAACAAGTGCTGCACTTGAAGCGCATACAACCTTGGGGTGAAATTATTACGAAACGCTGATTCTGCTTCATTTTCGCTATTTATGGATTATTTTTCTCTACTGTACACATTTTTAAAGGCAAAAATGGGAGCAGGGCCGGCGCCAGGGGTGATGCGACCGCCTCAGGTGGCGTTTAGCTTGGAGCGGCATTTTCAGAGTCATATTGAGACAAAAATCAACCGCCATTGTGGATTTGCGAAAAAGAAACGGGTGCCCATGCATTGTCGTTCACCACTTCAACATCAACTAAGCGTATATGATTTTGCACTCAAATGATTTAAAAAAATAATTTGAATTTTTGAAATACCTCTCCGTCCCTTGGACTCAGGATATATAGGTTAGTTTCCTTTCCCTTCTCTGTACATATAAGAAAATCCAATTTTTGTTCAAGTTGCCCAAGAATAAACTAGCCTTATATTCATTCATTGAGAAAAATGAAATACGTACAATTATTGTGGATGTATACTCAAGTAATTGAACGAAATTTGATAAAAATTGTTATAGCCGTTTTTGAGAAAATCGAATTGCTGTTAAAGTTGCCTAGAATAAACTAGCCTTATATTCATTATTTGAGAAATATTAACTATACAGTATTATTGAAGACATAAACTCAAGTAACTGTACGAAATATGATCAAATTCGTTATAGCCGTTTTTGAGAAAATCGAATTGTTGTTAAAAATGCGAACAATAAACTACTCTTAATTTTTGAGCAATCTCAACCATTTCTATGTATACTCTGCTCAGTATGATAAAATGCGAAATTTCATTCATTTTCGCTCTACCGTCTAGCCTCCAGAGCCAGTAACAGACACAAGGCATTAAGTCCAAGAAAATTAGACGATTTTTACTTTCTCCATACGCAGTAATGGGAAAGTTATTGTATTCACGAAAAAAATCGACTTCGAGATTTCAACGGAAATACACGTTTTGAGGTCCCTAGAACACGTTTAGACTATTTTCGGAATGATGTCTGTGTGTGTGTATGTTATATTGGGCGATCTAACTCAAAAAGTACGTGCTATATCTTCACCAAACGTCATATATAACACTTTAGCATGAGCACAAAGAACTGGTTAGTCTTTGGACAATAACGGCTAACCAGAAGTCGAGGTTCATTCGAAACCCGATTCGGTTTTTGCGATATTTCTTCGTTAAAATATCATTATTGTATTTACAATTCTATACAAAAGTTATAGAGAATGTCATTTCCTACAACTTTCATTTGAAACAATTTTCTATTGTAGTTATTGTTTAGGAGTTATTTATAAATAAACGGTTTTCGGTTTTCTCCTTAAAAACATCGTTATTGGCAATCTTCGTGAGGACCAAAGTTGTAGAGAATAATATTTCTTCCAAGTTTTGTTTGAAACATATTTTCGTAGAACCATCCATTTCGGAGATATTTTGCTTTTTACTTTTTACTTTCTTCATACGTAGTAATGGGAAAGTATTGTATTCATGAAAAAAATCGACTTCGAGATTTCAACGGAAATACACGTTTTGAGGTCCCTAGAACACGTTTATCCTATTTTCGGAATGATGTCTGTGTGTGTGTGTTATTGTGGGCGCTCTAACACAGAAAGTACGTGCTATATCGTTACCAAACTTCATATATAACTTTAACATGAGTACAAAGAACTGATTAGTTTTTCGACAATAACGGGTAACCGGAAGTCGAGGTTTATTCGAAACCCGATTTGGTTTTTGCGATATTTCTTCGTTAAAACATCATTATTCTATTCACAATTCTATACAAAAGTTATAGAGAAGGTAATTTCCTACAACTTTTATTTGAAACAATTTTCTATTGTAGTTATTGCTTAGGAGTTATTTATAAATAACCGGTTTTTCGGACGTTGTGCATTCTGCCCAAGAAAAAAGGACAGAAAAGGTGTAGGATGTTGCTACAAGTGCCATAAAAGCTTGTGCGCAGAGCATAGGGAAAGCATTTGCATAGAATGTAAGGACTATAGTAAGTTAAAATCTCGAAATTTGGTCACTTTTCAAAATTATAATTTCTGTAAATTGAAATGTTTCTGATAAGGTTTTTTAGGCTTAAACTTATTTTCAGTTGATTAAATAAAGGTTAATTTTCAAATTTTAGTGTTTTTTTAAGCACTTTATTAATTTCAATTTACAATTGGGTCGTATATGACCCCAGGTTGTGAAACGTACCATTTTATCCACGTTGTGAATCTAGGGTTAATAATAAAAAGCGATAAAACTGGAAATTGTAGAAGTACACCAAAACATCTAGACAATGCAAATGGCTTACGTTAACAAAAACGACATGCTTACTCGGGGTCCAGAAGTACACGGAGTAAATACGTAATATATACATCTTATATTTTAATAAATTTTAAAGTGGAAGTTGTGGTATTAATACACAAATACACTTCACACAAAAATTCATAACAAGTCAGGAAAGTGTACTACGTATCACAAATGGCCGCGTTTCGTGCAATGGAGTATTAGAAAGAAATTACATAATAATTCGACTTTATTTTCAAGGACGATACTTAGACTATATAGTCCACTCTTACATACAACCCATTACGACGAACACAAACAACCATGCCCTCGGCGGGATTCGAACCCGCGACCTTAGTATTCGGCGGCAGATACTCTAACCACCCTTCTACCAAGGCCGGCTGCACGTAAGGGAAATTGCGTTTTAAAGTTCTTTTCTTCATCATAATTAATCCATTTTCTTCCTGTTTTATAATATTACATGCACACGTAAGGAAATTAAACATTTGTTTGTGAGATTGTTTATATTAGCAACAATGAAGAAGTAACCATGCAAGAAATTATGTAAGTTCAACTCGAATTAAGACATTTTTGTTTGATTTTCTCGATAACGGCTACTCCTACGATAAAAATGTATAGGAAATGTATGTATACCACTTCCACAACTTTTATTTGAAAAATATTTTGATATGTAGCAATACTTTACGAGATATGAGGAAAATTTAATTTTTTGCCAGCAGTAAAGTGGTACCCCTGATTTGCGTACATGATTCATTTATGCGATTTTCTTATTATATTTGATAATAAGTTCTTAAGATCAAATTTCATGAAAATCCGTTCGGTAGAACATGCGGACGGACGGACGGACAGACCGCCAATAATAGGCGCTCACGCTGGAAGCGAAACGCGCCTAAAAAAGAAAAAGAAATACAAAACGAATTTTATTTGTGTAATTGCCGATATCTAAGGGTTCTAAATAGCCGGATAGCACAGCTTTTACTGTAGGTATGTGCAGGGGTGATATTCAAAATATTTAACAACCGGTACGCTAATATAAATTAATATAGGTATGAGTTAAAACTAAAAAAGAATATTTGTGCGTGCATGCTTAAGGAATGGATATACGTGAAATTTCTCTTTTATTTTCTAAATAAGCTGTATTATTATAAAACTATTTACTTACCAATTGAAATAAATTGTAGCTCAAATTATTCTCGGAATTTCCAAATCATTTTCTGATTTAGAGAAATTGTTGGCGTCATCTTTTGTTTGACGCGGCTGTCGCTAGCTAAATAATGCCCCTGTCTGAGCCATGATTTGACATAGGGAACCGCATCAAACTCTTCCAACGATTTTCCCATTAAATTGATGCTCATTAAGTGACTTGTAGTCTCAATAAGTAGAGAATTTCTTTTAACATCAACGATATTGTTCATGGTGCTGAATCCTCTCTCAGCTTCTACTGAACTAACGGCAATTACATTCAAAATATTTTTAGCCCTTATGATACTGTCTGGGACTTTTATATATTCAATATCTCTATTATCAATAAAGTCACGAAAATCGTTTATTGAAATGTCATATTTAATTATTTGGCTTAATTTCATTAATTTATGTTCACCTTCAATCCAAGGAGCTTCACAAACGTCATTTGGCCAAGTTTCAGGATTTAATAAATTAAAATAAAGTTCATTTTATTTTTCACTTTTGTCATCAAACAGCAAGCGCATTTTCATATGATTTATTAGGCAATCTAATAGTTTTTCTCTTGGAATTGATACTTTCCTTTGTTTTGTTTCAAACGGTATATTATATTTCTTAGTTTCTGTAATAACTTCCACTTCTTTTTCATAGTTTCCTTTATTTAATTTTATATGTTCAATTACTTTTATCGTTCGTCGAATTAATGTGTCTGCTTTCAGTACTGAAACATCTCTTTCTTGTAAAGCTTTAGAAAGTATTGACATCTCTGTTAGAATGTCGTTTATTAAAGCCATATCTCTAAGAAAATGTTCATTTCTCAAATGTTTAATTATTCCCACTTCACAATTTCTATTAAAGTGAATATACAAAGCTTGATATGATTTCCAAACTGCTTTTGCAGCTCTAGAACTACAGGCTGCCCATCGCGGTCCAAATATTCTTCCAATTTTCATTATTTCAATTCCAAGCTCTTCAGATATGTTATTTAATTCTCTCTGATGCTTGTTTGATGTATGATAATAAACATAAAGTTTATCGAGAAAGTTTGAAAATAATTTAGTTGATTTACATCTTTTATTGCATCACCCAGAGATAATTGTATACGGTGACTTAGACAATGCCAAATTAAAACATCCGGAAGCTTTTCTAAACGTTTGGCTGAAACTCCCGACTTTCTCCCTAACATTACACTGGCACCGTCTGTACAACATCCAGTAAGGTTTTCATGTAAATATTTCTCATTGAAACCATTTTTCTCGAGTATTGACAATAAAGTTTGATAAATTACTTCAGATGTTGTGCCTTCCAGCTCCACGAGATCAACAAAAACTATTAAACTATCTTCAAAGTCTTGAATTTCGCATTTTAAGTAAATGATTAAAACACTTTTATGTGAAACAGTTGATGCTTCATCGATAATGATTGAAATTTTACTGCCTTGATTTATAAGTTTTCCAAAAAGTTGTTTTCTCATTTCAATAGATATATAAGTTTTGCAACAAGCGGGACCATAAATCTAGAATGCAATATCATATCAATATCATTCTTTTTTTGAAGTTCTATTAAATACTTCATGTCTTTAAATGGTCTATTATTTTTAATTATACAATAGATAGTGTTAAAGATTTTAATAGTACTTTCCATATATTTTTCGTTAGCTTCATCGACACTCTTTGATATAATATTTTTTTCGGAAGTTTTTATTATTTCAAATGCTTTACTGTGTGAAACTGATTCATGATGTTCTTTTAATTTTTTCCTCATTGATGATTGCAAATTTATTATATTTGAACCTTAACAGAACATGATTTCCATTCTGATGAAATATGCAAGTGTTTGGTACTTTCAACATTTAAAGACACAACTTTTGAGCACCATCGGCATCCAACATTTACGTCACTAGCAATAATAAGCCACTCATATTTTCTTTTGTAGTAATCAAGTTGTTTTTCATTCCAGAAATATAAATTATTTGTTTTATTTTGTACTGATTCTTGTACGGTACCGTAAGAAGTTCCAGGTTGTTCTAATATTTGCACAACATCAGAAGATATTCCAGGTTGCGGCTCGTTATTGTTATCTTTTCTTCTTTGTTCTCCCGCAGATTTAGCAGATTCATGTTTTAGAGATTTAGAAGGAACGTTAAAAAACTTAGCCAAACTTTGCTGTCTCTTCATTCTGGGGGTTTTATTTTTAATATCTTATTAGAAATTCAGAATTTATAAATATAAAAACACTGCACACTTACTTTACCGCTCACATTTACAGAAGGTGTAAAACGCACTAACAAAACCTATGTAAAAACTAAACTATATGAAAATTTGATGGTATCGATTATAGATAAATGAAGAATGAAATGTGTAGTTCACATTTATGCTACGCTTCGCATGTTTTGGCAGCTTATCTACAAAACAATTACAAAACAAGCCGCCACGATTGTTGTTTATTATTATTAGTAATTGGAACTTCGTCCGCTTGGAGCGCTAACGAAAGGCTTTACTTGCCTTGAACCTTAAACTAACGAGTTTATAATAGAATTTATATTACTTATAATTTTACCGCTTACCACAATTATTATTATAACATTTAACAACCGGTACGGAAGTATTTCCATATTTTAACAACCGGTACGGCCGTACCGGTGCGTACCGGCTGAATATCAGCCCTGGGTATGTGGCTACGTGTTATATGGTATGTATAGGCCAAAGATTATGTTCTCGTATATATTGAAGTCACGCTTATATCGAAGCAATGAGTCGGTCCCCTCAAATAAGTAATAAACGAGTTTTACTGTAGTACAATACGTACTGTGGCGTTCTGAATAAACTCCACATTTATTAAAGAGCAAGGAACCAATCTACACACGCTTCGATGACGGCCATATCCCGTTTATTAATAATAAATCCCACGAAGTTCATTATATTTTACGAAAATTTTTAATTTCGGTGAGGCAACACAATTTATTTATTTTTAACAAAAAAAATCTATATAGGGATTTACGGAACACGTGTGTAAATCATTAAATAAAGTAAAAATGTTTTGCCTCCGACGCGCCGCGGCGGGGTAACACCCCTCGTCCGGTACATAGCTCTGAACCTGAATCCCCCCCTTGGTCAAAACCTGGCTACGCCACTGCTCAAGGCGTCAGACATCGTTGCGACAAAACCGAGCGTCGTCAGTATGGAGCGGCGCTTTAAGTCTGGAGCATGTTCCTTAATTAGAAAACGTCGTAGTTTCGGAGCGTCTTTAAGTCGGGGACTGCCTGTATTTTTATTTGCACTCTGATAAGAATAATTTTTGTCGTCAGTTATAATTTTTATACCTTACTAAAAACATTGCCTTTCAACGTGACTTAAAACCATTAAAACTATTTCAGACAAAAGTAAATCATGAATTCAAGGACATGATTTTTCTCTATCCTACATAGTAATATTGTAGTTTGATGCGTTTTTCCTTTCCTTTTGTAAACTTGTTAAAGATAATATTTGAATTTGAATGTAAACATTTTAATGAAAATAAATTTTATGAAGTCTCCTAATGTTTATTTCAAGTCGTTTTATTTATTTGATGAGTTTCGAGTTTTTAATTTGCAAAAGTCATAAATATGTATAGTGTATCTTCATAATAGACAAATGCCTGGACTGCGCATCATTTTTCTCTAACTGTATAAACTCAGACCTTAACAGTAAGAATCGAGAAATATTGTTAGCACATATTTCATCATTTATCCATTACAGCTTTTGAAATTAGAATTAACGAAGTCAAGTAATGATGTTTGTATCAAGATATATACTACCTCATAAGCGGAAGATTGTAGGAATTGCCAGGTATAAATTAGTGCTACTGTTCTTAACAGATGAGTAACATCCTTTAAATACGACTTGCAACCAAATCAATTATTTTAAATACTATGACTCTGAATGAGCGAAAAACTTCCAAATATATCAAAGCGTAGGTTCCACATCCATAGCATTCGACGCTATTAAATATAATAAATCTTGTAAATATGGGGATCAGCCCCGTAACTAGATATTTTAGTGCCCGGGGCAAACCAGTAAATATGCGCCCTCTCCCCATTAAAGAAATTTTTTTCTCTAGTTTATTTAGTTACTACAGTGAAATATTGTTACAACGTACTTCACAATTACGTATGATTCAATTAACGTAGTGTTTTAAATCCCGGTCAAATTTTCCTTATAAATATTTCAAAATAACGTACTTCAACTTAACGTACTTTTCAATATTACGTATGAACTTCAGGGCCCTCGAAAAAAGGTTTTTGTGGTTTTAACGTATATGCTTCATCTGTGAATGACTCAAGTATATGCAATTCTTGCTCATTCATTTTACACCAATTTTGAAGGCATATTTTGTCTTTAGTAGGATAAGATCTACGGAAGTCCGCCAAAACCCCAAAAGAAGCGATTTACCGAACTGAAAAATTTAGAACCGAGGGTCACTTATCCCTCTCGTATTTTCACAAAATCATTGAGATAAAATCTTAACTTCTAAGAATTATCTCTCTTGGTACACTCCTATTATCGCCGGTCTCGGTTCGCGCCAGACCTCCGAGAAATCGGACCTCCCACTGAGATGCTTCCAGAGAAAACGCTCTACTCCTTATGGGTGTTTCAGTATACCGTACTTTCAGCGTAAAGTATAAAAATTCATGCTCCGTAGAGATACGTTGTATCGAGATTTTACAGTATTTGGATTATTTTCGCCCCTTGCTTAGTTGCGTCCGAGCCAGATGGCCTTCTTGCTTCGCCCTAGTTACGACACTGGTGGGGGTTAATACCTAGAACAAGTGTTGCGACGTTCTCAAGTAAATTAGTTTATACGTAGATTAAACTAAGCCATACGGCCCACGAATACATTATGAAAAAATCGGTACAACATACATTGTACAAACTTTCTCATAGTTATCGTATAGTTATCTTTAGAAAATGAAAATCATATCAGCCGGTTTTTAGAAAATCCAATTTTTGTTAAAGTTGCCCAAGAATAAACTAACCTTATATTCATTCATTGAGAAAATTAAAACGTAGTATTATTGCAGACGTATACTCAAGTAACTGTGCGAAATTTGATCAAAATCGTTCGTGCCGTTTTTGGGAAAATCGAATTGTTGTTAAAGTTGCCTAGAATAAACTAGCCTTACATTCATTTTGTGAGAAATATGAGCTATTTGGTATTATTGAAGACGTAAACTCAAGTAAATGTACGTAATTCGATGAAAATCGTTAGAGTCGTTTTTGAGAAAATCAAATTGTTAAAAATGAGTAGAATAAACTTCCCTTAATTATTTAGCAATGTCAACCATTTCTTCATATACCCTGCTCAGTATGATAAAGTGCCTAAGTACGGATTTCATTCATTTTCGCTCTACCGTTTAGGCGCTAGAGTCAATAACAGATATTGCGAGAACCACTTTTTCGGACTCAGCTACACCTAAAACGCATATTTCCGTCAAAATCTCGAGGTCGAATTTTTTCCCGATTACAATACTTTCTCAATATACTTCGTATATGAGAAAGTAAAAGGAATCAGTAAAATTTAACGGAGAAAGTTTCATATTTGTTAATTGGAACTATGGTCGTGAAACCTTGAATGATGAAATGTTAGCGCTAAAAATGTTTATATTTGATTTTCGCTTATATAACACCAAAAAATATTTTCCGATGGAAACTCTAATGAGACTCCTTGAAACATTCTCAAATTCTAATGTCTAGGCGTTCGCGACTTTCAACGCGTCACACCATGCAGAAATGTTAGTCATAGTCTGGTGTAAAGGCAGGGAATTATTTAAATTCCTTCAAATCGTGAGCCTGTTTTTTATTGATGTCTTCTTTCCATAAGATATTTAGAGAGAATTGTATTTTATGCAACATTTTAAACTATAAGTGAGGTTTCTGCGAATACCAATTTAAAATTCGCAGCTCATAGAATATGCTAATGACGGATTTAACCCTTTACCTAATTCCTAACTGTTTCTTTCAGTAGGTAGGCAACTGACTTGTTTTAGTTTCTCATGTTATTTAAATATGGGTGTGAATAATCCTGACACGCTAAAGGTTTTTTGCCAGAAAACGAGCGTAAGATAAGTGAATTTTATTTTTGTTTCTCTTTCAGTCTTTCTGCTTCTCTGTCAACCCATAAAGATTGAGTTAAGTTTGCTAAAAGGATGTAATTTGGCAGCTTCATAAAAAAATTGTGTAAGAATTAATTTACCAATCGATTTAGTTGAAATTTCGCTGACGTTACATAAAAGTCTATTAAAACTTATTACTCTATTTTATTTCATAATTTCATTGTTCTAGCAGAAATGTATGTTGAATTCTTTGACGTAATGGACGTAATGCATGTCGGACACAAAAAGTTTTTTCTTTTACCAATTCATTTATATACTACTATCTCCTTCATCAGTTAAAGGTTAAATTTGGACAGATTATTAACACACGACAATGTGATTTTCTCAAATTTTCTTCTCGAGACAGTATAAGTAAACCAGTCAAATTCATGACATTGATAATTCGCAGAGGAGATTCTCTTTACGTAATTACCAAAATCGGATTTATCTGAGATCCAGAGGTGATTAATTCTCGTTCTAGCTGCTTTGTGTTAATGTCAATTTGTCTCCGATTCGTGATTAATGTAACTACCGGTGAGCCCCGCTTAGCGCGGCCCCGGCTTCGTTATAACTCGGATATTACTTCAAATTAAGAATTTTTTAAATATAGATATCTTATGCACAGTGTGACCGCAGTCTAATATCTTATGATTTTTAAATTTCGCACTAATCAAATTTCATAAAGTATCCTAAATATTGTGATATTTCAGCAGTGTTGCATAATATTGCATCGTCTGGTGGCCAATTTCACTCTTTTCCCTGTAAATTTCACGGGTCTAACACAAAAAATCGGTACAACATACATTGTACAAACGTTCTCATATAATAATGCGTCGTTTAGTTATCTTTAGAAATTGAAAATCGTATCAGCCTATTTTTAGAGTCCAATTTTTGTTAAAGTTGCCCAAGAATAAACTAGCCTTATATTCATTTATTGAGGAAAATGAAATATGTAGTATTATTGCATAAGTATATTCAAGTAACTGTACGAAATTTTATCAAAATCGTTAAAGCCGTTTTTGAGAAAATCAAATTATTGTTAAAGTTGCCTAGAATAAACTAATAAAATTCATTTTTTGAGAAATATTAACTATTTGGTATTATTGAAGACGTAAACTCAAGTAACTGTACGAAATTTGATCACAATCGTTATAGCCGTTTTTGAGAAAATCAAATTGTTGTTAAAAAAGCGTAGAATAAATTTCCCTTAATTATTGAGATATGTTAACCATTCCTTCATATACTCTGCTCAGTATGATAAAATGCCTAAGTACGAGATTTCATTCATTTTCGCTCTACCGTTTAGGCTCTACAGCCAGTAATAGACGGACAGACGGCATTGCGAAAACCACTTTATCGGATTCAGCGACACCTAAAACTTATATTTCCGTAAAAATTTCGAGGTCGAATTTTTTCGCGATATCAATACTTTCTCAATATAGTACTTCGTGTATGAGAAAGTAATAAGGGGTCAGGAAATTTGGAGACGGTGACAGGCCTATATGCCAGGGCACCATATCGCTCTAGTTTAATAATACCGTTCCGCTAGCTTAACAAGTGTTCGTTCGTAATATATTCCATTTCATACGCTATCGGTAATTGACTTTCAGTTAAGGCAAAGTGTACTTGAAAGGACAAATCAATAAATATTCATATTTTCTAAAACTTCAATAATAGGTTCGCGCGAGCCGGCTTCAGCTCATCACTGTATATAATGATATATAAATTGCAGAAAACCCAACACGAACTACTATGGGTTTGATCTATAAGCGGAGCTGCAAGAGCATCGTCGATCATTGCATAACTTTGTTGGAGGAGCACAATGAATTCACACGAGTGAGTGCCGTGAAGCGGGGCTGCAACGGACTATTTGAATGCTACCGACAAGTTTTACGTAAGCAGTCGACCCTGGACTCTTTTTACTTTCTCATACGAAGTATCGAGAAAGTATTGTTATTGCGAAAAAATTCGACCTCGAGATTTTCAGGTGTCGCTGAATCCGAAAAAGTGGTTATTGCAATGCCGTCTGTCTGTCCGTTACTGGCTCTGGAGCATAAACGGTAGAGCGAAAATGAGTGAAATCTCGTACTTAAGCATTTTATCATACTGAGCAGAGTATACGTGGAAATGGTTGACATTACTCAATAATTAAGAGTAGTTTATTCTATGCATTTTTAACAACAATTCGATTTTCTCAAAAACGTGTCTAACGATTTTAATGAAATTTCATACAGTTACTTGAGTTTACGTCTGAAATAATACTACCTAGTTCATATTTTTCAAAAAATGAATATAAGGTTAGTTTATTCTAGACAACTTTAACAATAATTAGATTTTCCCAAAAACGGTAGAGCGATTTTAACCAAATTTCGTACCGTCACTTGAGTTTATGTCCGCAATAATTCTACATATTTCATTTTTCTCAATGAATTAATATAAGGATAGTTTATTCTTGGTCAACTTTAACAAAAATAGGATTTTCTCAAAATCGGCTGATACGATTTTCATTTTCTAAAGATAACTAAACGACGCATTAGTATATGAGAAAGTTTGTACAATGTATGTTGTACCGATATTTTAAATAAAACTTCGTAGGTGTTCTGAGAAATATTTTGAAATTATGTACGTTTACCGCTAAAAAGCTTTTTGTCTTACTGTTTACTAGGTAATTTTGTAGTTTCTTTAATAAATTACGTTCTAAAAGTCCGGTACAAATGTTCTACATTGAATGTGGGTCCAAAAATACCATTTGGGAAGTTATTTCCCTCTCGGAGCCTAAAGTTAATGGTGCCCCGGCAAACGCGGATTTTCTGTTAACGCGGAGACCTCAGGAACATATCCCCCGCGTTAAGCGGGCTCACGTGTACATGAATGGATGAAAATAAATTAAAATAAACATTCAACTGAATCACTGTCATATAACTAACAGCGCTATTCTTCTCTAACACTTGTTACATTATTCACGTCATTTAATTTTTATCCAATCAACTAGAAAATACTTACTGCGACTGAATGTGTCTAAATTTTAAATGGCGTTTTATTTTACGCTTTTCCGCCCGTATTTGTTCACTGCCAAACACGCTGTTATGTATCTCTCCCTAGGAGCTTATGCATGTGTCTAAGGCACTCATTGAACCCTTGGTAAGTAGTCCTTTTTAAAGGGCTCTGCAAAGGGCGATCATAACGGTGAGCCCAGTGCTGATCAGACGATATGTAATGGAAAACTATCCAATAAATTATTACTTATTATTTCTCTTGTTTTTAACATTGTTTAGAATAATTATTTAGGTAACTTTAGTGCAATTTATTTTTACTTTCTCATATGAAGTATCGAGAAAGTAGGTATTGTTTTCGCGAAGAAATTCGACCTCGAGATTTTTACGGAAATACACGTTTTAGGTGTCGCTGAATCCGAAAAAGTGGTTTTCGCATTGCCGTCTGTCTGTCTGTTACTGGCTCTGGAGCCTAGACAGTAGAGCGAAAATGAATGAAATCTCGTACTTAGGCATTTTATCATACTGAGCAGAGTATACATAGAAATGGTTGACATTGATCAATAATTAAGAGTAGTTTATTCTAAGCATTTTTAACATCAATCCGATTCTCTCAAAAACGGTTCTAACGATTTTGATCAAATTTCGTACAGTTACATAAGTTTACGTCTTCAATAATACTGTATAGTTCATATTTCTCAAAAAATGAATATAAGGCTAGTTTATTCTAGGCAACTTTAACAATAATTCGATTTTCTCAAAAACGGCTATAACGTTTTTGATCAAATTTCGTACAGTTACTTGAGTATACATCTACAATAATACTACGTATTTCATTTTTCTCAATGAATGAATATAAGGCTAGTTTATTGCTGGGCAATTTTACAGAAATTGGATTTCCTAAAAACAGGCTCATACGATTTTCATTTTCTAAAGATAACTAAACGACGCATTAGTACCCATATATAAGAAAGTTTGTACAATGTATGTTGTACCGATTTTTTAAGTACGGAATATATGTGCCATCCCTTTAAACCTAAAATCCGGAAAATTTCAAAATCGGAACATCCTCCGATTCTAAGATTTCTGGATAAGGGGTTGAATGCTGTCTAACAATTCGGCATCAACCAGTCCACTCCGTAATTTAACTCGTGGTGACATGCGTAAGTTGTTGCTTTCAATACGTAAGCAGTGATGGTTTTTTCAGGAATTTTATCTTTTTATTTTTATTTCAGATCAGATTTCAGTTTAGGGTATTTCTGCCCCAGCGTTCATATAAAATTTTAGTGTTAGTCAGGTGTGTGGAATGTGTGAGACGCGCACGGGCGGCCAAACAACGGGGGCGACCCATTTATCGTCAGGCACGTGTTTTTTTACAGTTATGCGGTTTGTATTATCATATGCCATATATTCTTTCATATTTATTGGCTACGGAAATTTATCAAACCATTATTTAGTTTTGTAAAGAACGCCTAAAAAGGGTGGCCAATGAGAGACTTGCACACGGGCGGCCGTGATGCCCCAGGTGTTCTTTCTTCTATAACCTGAGCTTTCGGTTATTATGATTACCATGAAAAGGCCTTTTCCGAGTTTTTCATGCAGTAAAGCCTCGTTGTACGCAGTTTTGGTTATCCGTGATGAAGTTTTATTATATATACTACTCGTATATACTATATATAAGCAACCGGTACGGCGACTGTGGCAGTTTTAAAACTGTTCCCATCATCATTTATATCGTAGAAGATTTTTTTCATTTTTAATCTATACTATTGAAACCCTACAGTAGATTGTATATTGTCACAAGAATAGCCTATTTCTATAATTTAGGAATAGTTTGCTTGCTTCTAAATTGTAAACAAATTCCGATTATTCCATATCTCACTTCTCTAGAATAGCGTAAATTAATTTTTCGTGTTGTCCAATCCAATCGGTCAGTTTAATAATGGTAAAATACTGAAGGGGGGTCACACCACATACTTCCTGATTGGTTTAGAATTTTTTCGCTCTAAAAGGAATTCCCTGATAATGTTATCTAGGTGGATGTCGTAAAAGAGGTATCAACTACATTCGACAGAGAGCTTAAATTCACATTATTCTCTATGTTTAGCTACAGAAAATATCAAAACAGATGTCGATCGTTAGTTTTTGTAAGGTAGGACCGGCAGCAGGACCGAATTAACCATTGGGCCAAGGCGAGCAATTGCCTGGGCCCCCCAGGTTTTCAGGGTCCCCTTTTGGCTGGAACAAAAGTTAGATTTATGTATGATTAATTGCGTTGTAAACGGAAAATAATTGAACTGTTATATAATATAGTTAAATTAAATCATAGTGAAACTCGAAATTATAATATGTTTTGTAAAATATCGAATAAATTTCTGATATAAAGTTACTCCTGAAAGTTTTAGGAAAAGGCAAACATGTAGACTTCTTGGAGTATGTAATTTTTTACGTTTTCTTTCAAAATGGCTATTTCGCCTTACGGTTGTTCCAATGTATTTTCATTGTTAATGACAATATTTTATTATTTGATACCTAGACCATTGCGTAAAAATATGCCATCTGAGGTAAAAAGACTAAATTCTCCCCAGTTTACGACTCATTGGCGTAGATCTGCGGCGACACTAATATGTTGCCGCCACTAGAAAAGTGCCAACTGAGACGATCCCCTCTCAAACTCAGCCCACGCGACGGCCCTGTATAATGTTTTACTACTACGACTTTTTGCACACATTTATTCCGTTGATAATATCATACTTTTCCTTATGAGTCAAGAGCCAAACCCATTTTTATTCTGAAGCATTTATTTTTAATCTTCGCTACGATTTCCAGAATCCTCGCCCCATCGAATGTATAGTTACTATTTTATTAATCTTCTTTAACTAAAGAAAATTATACAAGATAGAAATAAGTGGAATGCACATTTTTTAGAGGTGTACATTTATTCAGTGACAGGTAGTGTTGCTTTTTTAACATATAACTAGCAAATCACCCTTATAGGTCCCTTTAAAACTTGTTATTCAACAACTACAAAAGGGCATAAACAGCATATCAGCGGATCTGCATCGGTGCACAGAAATGCTAACCACTTAGCTCTCCATTTCCTATATTTATACATATGCCCATCATTCCTTCCTGTTTTATGAATTATGGGAAAAAATTGTGCGTTGGATATATTTCTGTTAAATTTTACTCATCCATTGAAATTTTTGAGATAATGATGCAACTCGTTATTTTGTTTTCTGTGAGAAACTCTAAGTTATAATGGTGTTACATAACAATCATATGCAGTGTTTCAAATCATCTTAGTAGTTATAGTTCTTTGTTTTTTGTTACTAAGGATAGAAAAAGAAAAATATTTTCAAGCTTAAAATTTCTAAAATACCCTATTAGTTTGCTAAAACTTCCCAGTTTCTTCCCGTTTTCTCTCGCCAAGGGAAATAATGCTGCTTAAGTGGAGTCCTTTAAGCAATATATTTTCGGGTGTTGGATGAAAGAGCACTTTAATTCGCAGGATGGGTTGTCAACGCATGAGTAATTTTTCGTTAAATCAGATGAGGGGGTTGTCAATTGAGATTTCAATTTAGCATTAGTAAAGGTAGAGAATAGCAACTTTGTACAACATGAGACAGGTGTAGAACAACTTATTTCGTCAATGGGAAAATGGTCATCCAGACAAAAAAGGAAGAATAAGTTATGCGAGCTAACATTTAGGCCATAATTAGAAAAGCGGAAAATATGTCTTATATTTCGAAAGATACTAATCTCTTTCTTATTCTATATGTCGAACAAAGATGTATTAAGTAACAAACGAAAACGCTGCACGAAAAAAGTCCTACTTCATAGTTGGCAGTGTAGGAGAATATTATGTAAATCGAAATAATTTCTTGCTGCTTTAAAAAAAATAAGGCAACATTTTTTGTTTCCTTAAAATATAATTAATATAAATAGGAGCAATTTGGATTTGTAATATAGGAATCGATAAAATTGTACTATAATAAACTATGAAATTTCCAACTTTTCACATATTCCAGGATATGTTTACAAATGCGTATTTATTTGTTTGAGAAATATGATAAAAAGGCTTCCACCCATTAGAAATTAAAAGTAGACGAATTTATTAATACACAGGAGAAGTTTTAAACCGGGGGTACATTAAGAGTTATGAAGGGGGTACGCGGAAGTATTCAAGATAATAATTTTCTCCTAATTTCTTCTTTCATACACGACTTCGAAATCAAAAGTTGTGATTTTACGACAAATAATAACGCTATAAAATAGAAAATACTCCAAAACTATGAATTTTAACGTAATAAACTTGTGTTATCTATCTTAATACAAGTGTTATTCGTTTCATTATGTATTAGGGCGTAAGCGGCAATTAAAAATGCTCTAAGGGATACATCAGCAAAAAGTTTGAAAACCCCTGATACAGAGCACAATAACTTGAATCATAAGGCTGTTATTGTTATCATGGTTTGCATTCTGTTTATAAATGTGTGAAATACTTCAGCATTAATACATTGGAGCAGAATGCAGATTACTGTATCCTATAAAATTATTGAAAGTTTTATGTAACTAATCAGTGTTTAATTTCTACAATAAATAAAACTAACACGGAATAATTTTATTTATCAAAGAAGTCATAAAGTTACGGATGAATTAATGATTTATATGTATTCAACAATTAGGAAATATGCTACTAAATAGTCCTAGGACGCGCACAGTTAATAACATAACGTCGTTTTCGAATATTTTACGTAAACGTCACATTTTCACAGCTTTTAATTCTTTCTTGAAAGGCGTTTTCAGTTACGTGAGACGTTCGTATTTAGCAACGTTTCAGAAATATCACGGCACTCTTGCAAAGTGAATATGTACATACATTT
Organism: Uropetala carovei; assembly: GCA_036926305.1. Lineage (NCBI taxonomy): Eukaryota > Metazoa > Arthropoda > Insecta > Odonata > Petaluridae > Uropetala > Uropetala carovei. The sequence continues at coordinate 22,488,187 of JAXCHB010000011.1, forward strand.
TTATGTACATATCTAGATTTGAATAAACTTGGCCTTAATTAAAAATTTCAAGGGATTTTTTTCGGTCAAATAAATACTTATTCGAAAAATCGACTTTTAATAGTCTATTAATCTCGTTTTCATTTCTTATATCCTCACACTAAAAATGTTGCTCGTTAAAAATGATGCTAGTAATTCCTGTGGCTATATATGGGTCGAATAAATAGTTAAGAATTCAAAATCTACCTCCAACTTTGGTTTAAACCTGCTAAATTGAATGTTTTTACCATTAATACGATTTCATAATTTTCATTTGTTTTTTTATTGCACTTTGTTTCGTTTATTGGAAACAAGGAGTTAAACACTTAAATAATTTCCACGTAATCAGAGGATACCAAACAATTTTCACGGAATAAAACAGAACACTTAACATAAGGATTTTGTTTAGAATCTTATAGGCTTCATCCATGGAGGGGGAGGGGGGGAGGGTAACAAGGAATGAAAAAATTAACTATTTGAAAATATCGTAATTCACGTATATTTTAACACAGAAAAAGGAAAAATATAACATTTTGTAGAGCAAAATGAACGTAGTAAAACGATATAGTTCTCGCCTGACGTGCTCGGCGCGTAGGACGAGATTTAGCGGTTAAAATATTCTAGTGTTCAGAAATCTTGGGTGGGGGTGGGGGGGTTAATTGGGTAATTATCCCCTTTACTCCCTCCCCCTTGTATCCGCCCATGAATCAGATGCCATTTATTTCCGCTTCACGCAATTTCTATTTTATGCCGACTGTTCGTAGCGCACGTTTCGTCTTTATAAAGCATAAGAGTCTATGATGGGTATTTGACCGACACGGTTTCCTTTCTAACATTTATAGCATCTACAATGAACAAACTCAGATTCACGTGTCGGTATAGTTTTTTCACGCGGCGGCTCGTGAGATCGATTAACTTACGAATGCAGCCTCCGATATCTCGCTCTATCGTCAGTCTTCTATTTCTCACCTCTATCCTACTCCTCCCCACTCCTCGCTTTCCGCTCCCTACTTCCGCCCTCCCTCACGCTCTCCAACTCGCAACCCAACCGGCCCTTTCTATTTCTTATTCTATCTGCCGCCTAAGCATTCCTCTCCCTCCCTCTCTCTCTCCCTCTCCCCCTCCCCCCTCCCTCGCCTTCCTTCCTTCCTCCTTCCCCCTCTCCTCTGCCTTTCTCACGTCTCTCTTTCCACTTCTTCCTTCCTGCCTCCCTATCCCTCTCCTCTATTCCTTCCTCCTTTAACTTCCTCCCTCTTTCTTCCTCCCTATCCCTCTCCTCTATTCCTTCCTCCTTTAACTTCCTCCCTTCTTTCTATTTTCCTTCCTCCTTCACTTCCTCCCCCACCCACCCTCTTCCTCTCTTCACACATCCAAATGGAAACACTCCCATAGTCTCCCCTGGCATACCTAGCCGACTCGACCGAATCAATCCCTCGTCCCTTGGAACCGCCCATTCTTGTAACGCGCCTCCGCTGCCGCTTAGGGTTCAGCCTCAGCCGCCCTCAGTTTCCGCCGCTGCCGCAGCTGCCGGAACAAGCAACGACGGGAGCGACCGGTGAGGAAGAGGCCCGTGTCCGTGTGTTTCGAGCGTGTCGTGACTGCGTGGGTTTTGTGGCTTTAGGCACTTCGTGGATGAAATCTTCCTCGCCATTTTCTCCCTCCTCCGGAAACGGCACGTGTACTCATTAGCCAATTAAGGTGTGACTATATATTCGTATCTCTCGATTGGCATTGAGTGAGGTGTCTCGGATGCCCTCGTCAATACAGGATGTCGTTTGAGGGAGAAAATGGTGGGCGACTTTTGTACCTTGCCCATGTGTATTAACATTAATAGCTTGTTGATGCATGTGACTAGATCCCTTTGATCAAAACATGACTGAAGACATAAAAATGACATTCAGATACAAAACTGTTGGCAACATTATATGATGAATATTCAAAATAAGATCTGCTTTTGGGTCTTGCTAAGTATGATCAAATAATTTTATTGGATTACATCCAATTTTGCTGGAGGTGTCAATTTTAAATGTAACTGAAATGAAATTAACCAAATATCAACGGCTATACTTCAATTAATACTTGCAAAGCGATTCGAGCTGTGTGTGTATGTAGTAGTTCTAGTATTTAAATCGGTTGTCTTCACTCATACATTTCTCTATGACGATCATTTGTTTTTTCGCAAATTGTTTCTGAGACTAAATATCAAAGGTTATGTTTGATCATAAAACATGCTTATCATGTTCTCTTCTGAACTTAAGGATAAATGGCTGCGTCATGTATTTTTGGATGAAGGAAGGAAACTTAAGAGGAAATTAGAGTGGGTTGCGAAGCTATATTAATTGTGAAAACAGACCTCGTGCTCGGAAAGGTCAGCAAGCAGCCTCCCTCGAGCATTTGTTATTCAACCAATGTCAGCCCGAATTAATGCATTTCTTTTTATCCTGTGCCTAAAAAGAAAGCAATCTACGAAATGCTACAGGAGAAAATAGGAAGCCGTGTGTCGTTTTCTGAAGGTATTAGTGCATGGTATTCGTAAAGGATGAATAATGGGCATTCCTTCCGCATATGTCAATAAATAATCTATTTACGCCCTTGCTTAAGCAAGGTATTTGTAGCATCACTGCTAATACATCTGTTATGATCCAGTTATTGCATCGTTTTACTTTCTCATACGAAGTATCGAGAAAGTATTGTTATCGCGACAAAATTCGACCTCGAGATTTTTACGGGGATACACGTTTTAGGTGTCGCTGAATCCGAAAAAATGGTTTTCGCAAGGCCGTCTGTCTGTCTGCCTGTTACTGGCTCTGGAGCCTAGACGGTAGAACGAAAATGAATGAAAGCTCGTACTTAGGCATGTTATCATACTGAGCAGAGTATACATAGAAATGGTTGACACTGCTCAATAATTAAGAGTAGTTTATTCTAAGCATTTTTGAAAACAATACGATTTTATCAAAAACGGCTACAACGATTTTGATCAAATTTAGTACAGTTACTTGTGTTTACATCTTCAATAATCCTGTATAGTTCAGATTTCTAAAAAATTAATATAGGGCTAGTTTATTCTAGGCAACTTTAAATATAATTCGATTTTCTCAAAAAACGGCTATAACAATTTTCATCAATTCGTACAGGTACTTGAGAATACATCTACAATAATACTGCGTATTTCATTTTTCTCAATTGGATTTTCTAAAAACAGGCACATACGATTTTCATTTTCTAAAGATAACGAAACGACGCAATAGTACCCATATATGAGAAAGTTTGTACAATGTATGTCGTACCGATTTTTACATTCTCATACGAAGTATCGAGAAAGTATTGTTATCGCAAAAAAATTCGACCTCGAGATTTTTACGGAAATATAAGTTTTAGGTGTCGCTGAATCCGAAAAAGTGATTTTCGGAATGCCGTCTGTCTGTCTGTCTGTTACTGGCTCTGGAGCCTAGACGGTAGAGCGACAATGAATGAAATCCCGTACTTAGGCATTTTATCGTACTGAGCAGAGTAAACGTAGAAATAGTTCACATTGCTCAGTAACTAAGAGTAGTTTATTCTACGCATTTTTAACAACAATCCGATTTTCTCAAAAACGGCTGTAACGATTTTGATCAAATTCAGTACAGTTACTTGAGTTTATGACTTCAATAATACAGTATAGTTCATATTTCTCAAGAAATGAATATAAGGCTTGTTTATTCTAGGCAACTTTAACAACAATTCGATTTTCTCAAAAACGGCTCTAACGTTTTTGATCAAATTTCGTACTGTTACTTGAGTATACATCTACAATAATACTACGATTTCATTTTTCTCAATGAATGAATATAAGGCTAGTTTATTCTTCGGCAACTTTAACAAAAATTGGATTTCCTAAAAACAGGCTAATACGATTTTCATTTTCTAAAGATAACTAAACGACGCATTACTATATGAGAAATTTTGTACAACATGTGTCGTACCGATTTTTTTACTTTCTCATACGAAGTATCGAGAAAGTATTGTTATCGCGAAAAATTCGACCTGGAGATTTTTAGGGAAATATACGTTCTAGGTGTCGCTGAATCCGAAAAAGTGGTTTTTGCAACGCCGTCTGTCTGTTACTATCTCTGGAGCCTAAATTTTAAAGCGAAAATGAATGAAATCTTGTACATTGGTATATTATCATACTTAGCAGAATATATGTAGAAATGTTTGTCATTGATCAATAATTAAGTTTAGTTTATTCTACGCATTTTTAAAATAACTTAGATTTTATCAAAAAGGGCTCTAACGATTCTGATCAAATTTCACATAGTTACTTGAGTTTACGTCTTCTATATTACTGTATAGTTCATAATTCTCAAAAAATTAATAAAAGCTAGTTTATTCTAGGCAACTTTAACAACAATTCGATTTTCTCAAAAACTATTTTGATCAAATTTCGTACAGTTATTTCAGTATACATCTACAATAATACTACGTATTTCATTTTTCTCAATGAATGACTATAAGGCTAGTTTATTCTTGGGCAACTTTAACAAAAATTGGATTTCTAAAAACATGCCCTCATGATTTTCATTTTTTGAAGATAACTAAACGACGCATTAGTATATGAGAAAGTTTGTACAATGTATGTTGTACTAATTTTGAATTTCAAAATACAGATTTTAAAAATAATTTTGGAGCTGGCTTGCATTCTTCAAATCCATCGAAGTAAACTTATCATCCTCCTAAGTTTCTTTAATTTATAATATTGCATGATGACATTTTACTACGATTTTATATTCTATTATAAATATCTAACGGCTGAGTAAGCTATAAATAACAGAAAATAAATGACAAAATATGTCCTCAAATGCCAAATTTCACTTCATGCTGAAAAAGACGTACACAATTAGATAGACATGATATTTGTGACTATATTTTAAGATACAAAGTCGCAATGAGTGGCGCACACTGAAATATCCTTTAGCAAAAGAATTTTCAACCTACTGTTTAACAAATTTATTAATTCTCTATGCAAAATACACAATAAAAAATTTTTACGAGGTAATCAAAATAATTGTTTTCGCTCGCATGTATATAGTTAACATTAGATTAAAGTAAACAATATTTGGAAGTTAGTAGTTGGAACTAATTCTCGAAGTTTTGTAAAATATATCCGTACAACATACATTGTACAAACTTTCTCATACATTAATGCGTCGTTTAGTTATATTTAGAATATGGAAATTGTATGAGCCGGTTTTTAGAAAACCCAATTTTTGTTCAAGTTGCCCAAGAATAAACTAGCCTTATATTCATTCATCGAGAGAAATTAAATACATAGTAATATTGAAGACGTTTACCCAAGTAACTGTACGAAATTTTATCAAAATCGTTTCAGCCTTTTTTGAGAAAATCAAATTATTGCGAAAGTTGACTAGAATAAAATATCCTTATATTCATTTATCGAGAAAAATAGAATACGTAGTAATATTGCAGACGTATACTCAAGTAACTGTAAGAACTTTTGATCAAAATCGTTTGAGCCGTTTTTGAGAAAATCAAATTATTGTTAAAGTTCCCTAGAATAAACTAGCCATATATTCATTTTTTGAGAAATATGAACTATACAGTATTATTGAAGACGTAATCTCAAGTAACTGTACGAAATTTTATCAAAATCGTTTTAGCCTTTTTTGAGAAAATCAAATTATTGTTAAAAATGCGTAGAATAAACTTTCCTTAATTATTTAGCAATGTCAACCATTTCTTCATATACTCTGCTGTGTATGATAAAATGCCTAAGTACGGCATTTCATTCATTTTCTCTCTACGTTTAGGCTCCAGAGCCTGTAACAGACAGACGGCATTTGCGAAAACCACTTTTACCGGCCCTGATCACATAAAAAATACAGTTCGCTCTCGGTATCCTCTACAGCAGTGTTTCTCAAACTGTGGGCCGCAAAATTATTTTAGATGTTAGGTGAAGTGCCAAAATATAACAAAATCACGAGTAATGAAATTTCATCGGGAAATTTTAGTAAATACGATGTGATAAAAATATATCAAATAAAGGAATTTATATTAAAGTTTATTATTTTTAACATTTTCAATTCAAAGGGGGACGCATAACATTCAAGGGGGCCGCGACAGCTGAAAGTTTGAGAAGCACTGCTCCATAACTCTGCCTCTCTTCAATCTCGCCTAGTTTTCAGACATGGCATTATAATGGCGAGGAATGTTATTATGAATTTTAATATTTCAGAAAATTGGGAAATGTTTCAAAGTTGAAAATCTTTCAGATTTGATGTAACGTGATTCTCAAGAGATGCCAAACTTGTATTTTGAAATTCAGATATCAGTCGCATTATTGGAGCTTGGTGTTGCTTATTCAATCGAAAACCTGAAAATGGACGTTTCGCATTATATTTTATTCCTTTGTTTTATGTTACAATCCAAAATCGCTCTTAAAGGTAAGTAACATTTATTTCAACCAAGAGATGAAATATAGGTAGTCAGAATTATTTGTTTAAGAGTGATGAGTAAAAATGATTTGTGAACCTCAAATGATGCCACATTTTTGCTTTTGCCTGTTTTGCCAATTAATGGGACTTCTCTCACTTGCGAAAAGAAGAGATCCCCAATTATATCATTAACTTCCTGGCAAATTTATATGTTACTAAATAGGACACAATAATATAACCTTGGAAGGCTTAAAGAACTGGTGTTGAAACTCCATTATTGAGTCGGACGTTTTGATTTCATATTGAAATTTAAGTTTCTGTTTCCAGTTAGGTGAGAGCCTTGATAGAGTGGCATGTTTCAAATCCGAAATTATTGCAATGAATTAAAAATTTCTAATTTGACGAAGTTCTATAATAAATTTAAGGAGATGAAATTTTTAATTATATTTCCGGCAACATAGTAGCACTGATTTAACGATTGGACCCGACTACTCCATTTCAACAGCGTGTTTAAATATAATAAAAATTGCCTGTTTATAAACCAAATAGGCCATCTTTGCCTTAAATACAATTAATAGACCTCAAATACAAAACTTTAAATTTGCTGCGCTCTAAGAATAAATATTTGCAATATACAACTTCTGATGTATCCTACTGAAAATATGTTTACGGCTAGTAATGTTTTCTTTTGTTCAGCTCAAGAACTTCTGGAAGCAATTCTCGTTTAAATGAATATTTACGGGTTTAAAGGAAAATCTCATTTTTTACTTTCTCATATACGAAACATATTAAGAAAGCAGTGAAATCGCAAAAAATTCAACTTCGAGATTGTGACGGAAATAAACGTTTTAGGTGTACCCGAGTCCGAAAAAGTGGTTTTCGCAATGCCGTCTGTCTCTCTGCCTGTTACTAGCTCTGGAGACTAAACGGTAGAGCGAAAATGAATGAAATCTCGTACTTAGGCATTTTATCATAGAGAGCTAAGTATAGAAAGAAATGATTGACATTGCTAAATAATTAAGGGGAGTTTATTCTACGAATTTTTAACAACAATTTGATTTTCTCTAAAACGGCTATAACGATTTTGATCAAATTTCGTACAGTTACTTGAGTTTACGTCTTCATTAATACCAAATAGTTCACATTTCTGAAAAATGAATATAAGGTTAGTTTATTCAAGGCAACTTTAACAATAATTTTATTTTCTCAAAAAAGGCTCGTACGATTTTGTTAAATTTCGTACAGTTACTTGAGTATACGTCTGCAATAATCCTACATATTTCATATTTCTCAAAAAATGAGTATAAGGCTAGTTTAGTCTTGGGAAGAAAAATAGGATTTTCTAAAAACCGGCTAATACGATTTTCATTTTCTATTGATAACTAAACGACGCATTAGTATATGAGAAAGTTTGTACAATGTATGTTGTACCGATTTTTACTTTCTCATACGAAGTATCGAGAAAGTATTGTTATCGCGAGAAAATTCGACCTCGAGATTTTTACGGAAATATACGTTTTAGGTGTCGCTGAATCCGAAAAAGTGGTTTTCTCAATGCAGTCTGTCTGTCTGTTACTGGCTCTGGAGCCTAGACGGTAAAGCGAAAATGAATGAAATCTCATACTTAGGCATAATATCATACTGAGCAGAGTATACATAGAAATGGTTGACATTGCTCAATAATTAAGAGTAGTTTTTTCTGCGCATTTTTAACAATAATTCGAGTTTCTCAAAAACGGCTATAACGATTTTAATCAAATTTCGTACAGTTACTTATGATTACGTCTTCAATAATACTGTATAGTTCCTATTTCTCAAAAAATGAATATAAGGCTAATTTATTCTAGGCAATTTTAACAACAATTCGATTTTCTCAAAAACGGTTCTAACGATTTTGATCAAATTTCGTACAGTTATTTCAGTATACATCTACAATAATACAACGTATTTCGTTTTTCTCAATGAATGACTATAAGGCTAGTTTATTCTTGGGCAACTTTAACAAAAATTGGATTTTATAAAAACAGACTCACACGATTTTCATTTTCTAAAAATAACTAAACGACGCATTAGTACCCATATATGAGAAAGTTTGTACAATGTATTTTGTACCGATTTTTTCCTTAGAAAAGAAAAACGTACATGAATGCGCATGATTGGGTAACGTTGCGCTAAATACCCTACTAACCGCCAGGGTTGAAGTTAGACTGTAGTTTATGTTGTCTGATTTCCTTTATTTGCATATACAAGTATTTTAAGTAGGTCTTGGTCTCTAAAGGCATATTTGTTTGTTTGGGCATCTACCCTGTAGAATCGGGACAGTTGGCCAAAAACAATACGTTCCTATTCTTTATTTTGAGAAAGGCAGATGTTTAATCAGCTGCAAATTTTTTTAAGGAGCTTGACTGTTTTGTACATTTTTTTAGACTATAGCGGCGAATAAAACAAATCGATGTTTAAAGAAAATATGTTTGATTAAGCATTCTATCGCTCACTGGAATATCTCATTGTTTTTGTAGCTTTCTCAATGTATAACTCTATATGTTTAAATTGATCTAAATAAGAAAACTTTAACGTAGCGAATGTAATGATAGCAACTAACGATTACATAATTGAGAAAAATATAATGCCATTAGACATGTAAACACTTTGTTCAGCTTAACGTTTCTTTCAAATGTCTTACTGAGACAAGAAAAGGGCTACGTGAAAGCTTTTCATTAATTGGTTCTGAGGAGTAAATAAAGAGAATAGTATGTGCAGAATTATTGAATTATTTACACTTTCTCATACGATGTATTGAGAAAGTATTGTTATCGCGAAAAAATTCGACCTCGAGATTTTTTACGGAAATATTCGTTTTAGGTGTCGCTGAATCCGAAAAAGTGGTTTTCGCAATGCCGTCTCTCTGTTACTGGCTCTAGAGCCTAAACAGAAGAGCAAAAATGAATGAAATCTCGTACTTAGGCATTTGATCACACTGAGCAGAGTCTATAAAGAAATGGTTGACATTGCTCAATAACTAAGGGAAGTTTATTCTACGCTTTTTTAACAACAATTTGATTTTCTCAAAAACGGCTATAACGATTGTGATCAAATTTCGTACAGGTACTTGAGTTTACGTCTTCAATAATACCAAATATGTAGTTAATATTTCTCAAAAAATGAATATAAGGCTAGTTTATTCTAGGCAACTTTAACAATAATTTGATTTTCTCAAAAACGGCTTTAACGATTTTGATAAAATTTCGTACAGTTCCTTGAATATACTTATGCAACAATACTACATATTTCATTTTTCTCAATAAATGAATATAAGGCTAGTTTATTCTTGGGCAACTTTAACAAAAATTGGATTTTCTAAAAATAGGCTGATACGATTTTCAATTTCTAAAGATAACTAAACGACGCATTATTATATGAGAAAGTTTGTACAATGTATGTTTTACCGATTTTTTTAAGGTCCTATATCAATAAAATTTATAATGTTCAGAATACTAAGGAATATATGAAGACGCATGTGTGCTGGGGTGTTTTTAGCTGAGTTGTTGATGTTATGAAGTTAATTTTTGTAGTACAAAGTTCATTTGTTGCAAGTGAATAATAGTTAAATAAAATTCTGAATCTTCATTAGTGTCATTTTATTTTCTCATACGTATACGAAGTATATTGAGAAAGTATTGTAATCACGAAAAAATTTGACTTCGAGATTTTGACGGAAATATACGTTTTAGGTGTAGCTGACAATGAGTCCGAAAAATGGTTTCCGCAATGCCGTCTGCCTGTTCGAGGCTCTATAGCAGCGGTTCTAAACCGGTGGGCTGCGGCCCATTGGTGGGCCGCGAAGTGATTGTAGGTGGGCCGCGAAAAGGTTTATGATTAGTTATCGATCCAAATAATTTTTAAAAAGTAGCTTTTTTTGAGATAAAGCTTGAAGACATTAGAAGTATACAAAAGACAATTTCAATTAGTAATACAATAAGCCTCTCTGCTTTAAAATCGTCGTTTTTAATCGCACGTCGCATTTCAAGAGCAAAGAAGCCTTTTAACGTAGGAGAAGAGTTAATTAAGCCCTCAATGCGTGCCAAAAAATGCTAGGTAAAGACGCTGCAAAAAATGAATCATATTCCCTTGTCTAACGACTCAGTAAAATGTAGAATTTATATGCTTTCGGTAGCTATCAAATCTCAATTAATAGAACGAATAAAAAACTCCGTGGCTTGCCATTCGATTGGACGAATCGACAGACATATCAAGTTATGCAATACTCCTTGTTTTTGTGCGTTATGTGTACGAGAAAGAAATTCAAGAAGACATCTTATTTATGTCAGAATTACAAACCAGAATGACAAGTGCTGAAATATTTCGAGTTATCGAAGACCGCTTTTCAAGTAAAGGTTTGGATTGGAACAAGAATGTCGGTGTTTGCACAGACGGTGCTGAAGTTATAACAGGAATACATGCTGGAGTAACAAGAATCAAAAATATGTCTGCACCCGAAGTACAAACAAATCATCATCAAAAGAGATGCTTCCTGAACTTAATAGTGTTCTTAACGAAGTAGTGAAAATAAGTAATTACATTGCTGCCAACTCCCTAAATTCAAGCCTGTTTTCACTTTTATGCACAGAAAGTGGAGCTGAAGACATGAAGTTACTTCTGCATGCTGAAGTGCGATGGCTGTCCAGAGGAAAATCGTTGACTCGATTATATGAGCTCAATAAAGAAGTCCAAGTTTTCCTATCAGAGAAACGATTACACTTGGTAATAAAACTTCATGATAATAATTGACTGGTAAAGTTGTCTTATTTGGGGGATATTTTTAAGTTACTAAATTAACTAAATCTTCAGCTACAAGGTCAAAAATGTTCAATTTTTACAATTTTTCAAAAATTTGAGGGTTTCAAGAAAAAATTAGAAATTTGGGCATCGAGGGTAAAATATGTCATTTTTGATATGTTCCCACCATTTTCGGACCTTGCATATAATGAAAATTTCAATTTTGACGAACAAAGAGTATGTAAGGTAATACTAGGACATCTTTAAGCCCTCAGGAGAAAATTTGAAGATTATTTTTCCTAATAAAATGATCCTAGATCAGGAAATGTGTGGGTTTGCGATTCCTTTTCGTTTTGCTCCGATCCAAGCAACAAATTCAACACAACAGAACATGATACTCTCCTAGAACTGTCAGGTGACTTAACTTTAAAACACGAATTGACAAAAACCGCAACATTGACAAGTTTTGGGGCAAAATTGGACATAGAATACCCAATGTTCAGTCAGAAAGCCGACCATTCTCTTCCACACATTTATGTGTGACTGCACTCTCAATATTCACCACTACAAAAAATAAATCAAGAAATCGTTTTGACGCTTCTGCTACTACTAGCATAATTGCCCGTCAATATGACGGGATATCTTTAGTTAACCTTAAAATAGTTGTCTCCCTCCTCCTCCCCCTCTCTCTCTCTCTCTCTCCATCACTCTCTCTTAAATGTAAGAAGGGACTATATAGTCTCAATTTCACCCTCAATAAAGACATTTGTCTGTCTGTCTGTCTCCCTCTCTCTCCCTCCCTTCTTCCCCTCACTCCCCCTCCATCGCCAACCCTTCCCACTCATTCCCTCTCTCCTCCCTCCCCCTCCATTTCACCCTCTCCTTCCCTTCTCCCGCTCCCTCCCCTCTTTCCCTCACTCCCTCTCCCCCCCTGCGTTACCATCCCACTCCCTTCCTCCCTATCTCGTATTAAAAGCATTCAGAGCACACTTACACCCATAAGGATTGATACAACAATAGGATTTTGAGGTCTAACAATATAATTGGTAGCCAAGGCAACATTCCGTTAAAATGGCAATATTTCCACAAAATATGTGAATTAAACGTATATCATCAGCGATTTCGAATTGTATGCGGAAAAAGATGAACAGAATAAGAAACTGTAATTTTTACTTTCTCCATACGTAGTAATGGGAAAGTATTGTGATCACGAAAAAAATCGACTTCGAGATTTCAACGAAAATACACATTTTGAGGTCCCTAGAACACGTTTAGACTTTTCGGAATGATGTCTGTGTGTGCGTGCGTGTGTGTATGTGATTGTGGGCGCTCTAACTCAAAAGGTACGTACCATATCGTTACCAAACTTCATATATAACACTTTAACATGAGCACAAAGAACTGATTAGTATTTGGACAATAACGGTCAAACGAAAGTCGAGGTTTATTCGAAACCCGATTCGGTTTTTGCGATATTTTTCCGTTAAAACATCATTATTGTATATACAATTCTATGCAATGGTTATAGATAATGTAATTTCCTACAACTTTCATTTTAAACAATTTTTCATAGCAGTTATTGTTCAGGAATTATTTATAAAAAATTATCGGTTTTTTCGGTTTTCGTCAAATATCTTCTTAAAAACGTCATAATTGTTCATCTTCGTAAGGACCAAAGTTGTAGAGAATAGTATTTCTTCCAAGTTTTGTTTGAAACAAATTTTCGTAGAATCAACCATTCCGGAGATATTCTGCTTTTTCTAGTATACAGCTCCACCACCATTTAGCGGTGAATTCTGTAAACATCATACCTAATTTACGGCAATAAGGATGACTGTATTCTTTTACGATAGGAAATAAAAATTTTGCCTTATAATGCTATTCATAATAATTTAAATAACTATACCCCAAATATGGAGAAAGTCATGTGTTGGCCACATCAGATTTTTCTTCAAAATGGTTCAGATCCGAAGATCGTAGGTTAATTCCTTCTAATTTTGATTTCCAAAACAATTAAAGCCTGCACATCGAAAAATTGATTTTTACATGTTACCTTACGGAAAATGGAAATGTCTTCCTTAGAGTCGAACCCAGGACTTTTTTGGAGATTTATTTTAGTCATTACCTTAAAGTATGTTAATCAAGCATCCTTGTCAAATTTAAATCTTCCACCTATTCAGGAAGTTTATTAAAACGCTCTCTATCGGCCATCGTGAAAGCGTGACCAACCAACCAGGGTTGTTAAACGAAACCGAACCCAAAGAATAGTTTCGGTTCGGAACGAAACTATATCTTTTCTCTTGCCCTTTAGTTTCGGTTCGTAACGAAACTGTATGTTCCGTGATGGGTTTAGTTCCGTTCCGGAACGAAATTGTTCAGTTGGAACGAAATATTTCGTTCCGGAACGGTTCCTTTTCTTGAATGGGTTCGGGTTCAAGTTGAGAGTTATTGGGAGATACGTTCAGTAGTTTCGTTCCAAGCAAACTGCACCATTATTCTGGTCGTGGGGCGGAGAAGAGAGCGAGGTACTCGCATAGAGTGAAGCCCGCAAGCCTTAGGGGCTTAATTAGGCTTAATTTTATTCTTCTAATGTAAGCCGTTTTAACACATTCAATATCTTCTTGGTTTTTTAGATCCATCCCCAATGGCCAACCGAAATTTCACTATTTTTTAAAATATCCTTTTTCCGGAAAAATTCGCACTAAATACAAACTAACCGATGAGCAAACTGACAAAAACTAAACTGAGGAGCCGGCTTCCTACGAGGAGTCAATGTGCGAAGCTGTCGCTTAACGGTACGGTTATCACGGAGCGGGAGATGCGTCGACTACGCATCGCCGCCGGTCGTCTGCGCGCGGTAGCAACCGTCGACGGCGGCATTGAATGTGTTAATGATATGGCGATTTTTCCGCGAACACCCATTTTCCGCCAGCGAGAAAAACAACTCCGTACGAGGTCGGCGTTCACTACTCACTGCGCACTCTACATCTTCCCGGTGGTGATATTAGGAACTAAGATCCCCCTCGTATCCCCGACCTCCCCTCTCGCATTCCCCCCTCGCCCTCTCCTCTCGCCATTAGACGCGAGTAAAAACCATTGAAAACTGGCTGGAACCAAAGCTGGAACCAAAGTAGAAGAAGCCGGAACGAAACTATTTCATGTGCGAACCCGATCCGGAACGGTTCAGTTTCGTTCCATCGACATTTCGTTCTGAAGATTTCGTTCCACTTTCGTTCCGGTTCCACTTTCGTTCCACGACTTTGGTTCCTTTTTTGGTTTGGTTCCTGTGAACCGTTCCTTGAACCGAAACCTATCTGGAACCGTTCCTTTTCAGTGGGTTCGGTTTCGTTTAGCAACCCTGCAACCAACCAACAGACCTGCGCTATTATAGTATAAAATGAGAGTTTCCCTTTCTCCAATACAGTCCAGAATCAACAAACTTGTCGGCCAATGCCAAGCACAAGGCTCACATTAACTAAACACGTAGGCGATCAGTTATATTTTCAACAAAGGTTTGTTATTGTAAAATTTTTCATAATTTTTGTTGGTTTTACTTCTAAAATTGCAATCGATATTTAAATTTCGCAATTTTGTTATCTTTTGCCGAGAAACGGAAAAAGTAATAACTAACATTTTTTCCAGATTATACCTAAAAATGTTGAAAAATAAATCCGCATTAAGCGCAAACATGAAGACCGGTAGTCGATATTTTCATCATAATTACTTCGAAGAGTGACCCAAACGTTTCATGAATTTGTATTTATTTCTAAATGTTATAAAAAATTATTTTTATGATTGATTTAGAATCATTTTTAAGTGTACTCTTATAATTATGAAAGTTAGGGACGCCAAATTTCCTTGTCATAACCCTGGGTGGGCCGCGGGAAATTTCAAGTTCAAGTGGCCATGTTATCGAAAAGGTTGAGAACCACTGCTCTAGAGCCTAAACGGTAGAGCAAAAATCGGTACAACATACATTTTACAAACTTTCTCATATACTAATGCGTCGTTTAGTTATCTTTAGAAAATGAAAATCGTATGAGCCTGTTTTTAGAAAATCGAATTGTTGTTAAAGTTGCCCAGAATAAACTAGCCTTATATTCATTTTTTGATATATCTGAACTATACAGTTTTATTGAAGATGTAAGCTCAAGTAACTGTACGAAATTTGATCAAAATCGTTAGAGCCGTTTTTGAGAAAATCGAATTAGGTATTGTTAAAGTTGCCTAGAAAAAACTAGCCTTATATTCATTTTTTGGGAAATATGAACTATACAGTATAATTGAAGACGTAAACTCAAGTAACTGTACGAAATTTGATCAAAATCGTTGGAGCCGTTTTTGAGAAAATCGGATTGTTGTTAAAAAAGCGTAGAATAAACTACTCTTAATTATTGAGCAATGTCAACCATTTCTATGTATACTCTGCTCAGTAAGACAAAATGCCTAAGTACGAGATTTCATTCATTTTCGCTCTACCGCAGTGGTTCTTAACTTTTTTGGCTGCGACCCAAATTCTGGTCGCGGCAACCCATTTCCTCCAATATCTCACTTGTAATAAGTAATAAAATAGATAGGAATTTAATAAATAAATGAAAATAAGCTCTCAGGACATTAGCATTGAACGGGTTGTTAGGAGGAACGATATATATGGATATAGAAAGCTATGGAAAATCTTTGACGGTCCACTCAAAATGGTTTGGCGACCCAAATTTGGGTCGCGACCCAGGGGTTAAGAACCACTGCTCTACCATCTAGGCTACAGAGCCTGTGACAGACAGACAGACGGCATTGCGAAAACCACTTTTTCGGATTCAGCGACACCTAAAACGTATATTTCCGTAAAAATCTCGAGATCGAATTTTTCCGCGATAACAATACTTTCTCGATACTTCGTATGAGAAAGTAAAAAGCAAAGGGTATACTGGGTATACCACCGTATACCGTCCACTACAGTATTGAATAGAGATATATCTCTAGTATGTATACATAAGGCAAGTACTTAGCTTTTTCATTTTTGATACTTTGTGTTCATTTTCTGGAATAATAAATAAACCTGTTCCATGATCTGCATATAACAGTTATCATTTGGTCACTTATTACAAAAATATTGCTTGTCATTTGTTTTTAGTGTTTAAAACAGTAAAGTCAGCAAAACCTTTATTTTACAATATAATGTCAGTTAACTGTATTCAAAATAATGTTTTAATGAGAGGTTAAAATTAATTCACAATTAAAAATCAAATAAACGATTTATAATGTTTTAAATTACCTTTTGAAGTAAAATCTTTTTAAATGAGTCTTACAGGATTAAATATATAAATGTTTTATAGAAAATAATGACTAATTAAAATTTAATAAATTAAAAAGGAACTCATCTTAACTGAGACCATAATTTATCTTCAACAAAAGTAAAATTTTCGTGTTTAAAGCAAAATTTTGAAATTAATAGAGGCGCTGCGGAATGTTTTACATTCCGTGTTCGGTCCATTCTATTCAATCTATTTCTATTCTAATGAATATTAAAAAGCAAACATGAAAAGTCTTACAACAATCTCTATTGTTTTGCAATTAATCTAAAGA